>JAFELO010000508.1:89018-122155 GCA_017140195.1 Eumaeus atala
TCTGATAGAATATTTTATCAAATTAAACTATAAAAGTAATGAGCAGTGATCTTTACTTTTACTTATTTCGAAGAACGTCTCGCAACTAATTAGCAAATTCGGACATTAATTCAGAAACATCAAAATTAAACTGAAAACATTTCATATTACTGAAAAAGTGTAACAAGAACCTTAAGTAGCTACAGGGTCCATTTATGGGTGTCACTTACCAGTTACCACATAGCCTTCCAGTTATCAAAAATTACTTAGTTACATTAAAACAAAACATTACTATTTGATTTTATAATAATAATGTTAGTAATAAAGCGTTCCTAAATACTCTTACTTTATTACAGAATATAAACCAAAATACATATATAAATAATTTCTTAAAATATGATCAAATACTAGGAGACAAATCCCCTGTGCCTGTACTGTTGCCATTCAAACAACCCGCGCCTCTGTCACACATTAGCGGTAGAAGTGCGTTCATGATATTATATTGGTGCAGTATTTTTGATTAAAAACCGAATACCGAGCGTTAACGATGTATGCCGGTTCGCGGATAAACCCTAGTGGGTTTTTGATACACCGTGACTGTATTGTAACTGTTATTCATTGTAATTTAAATTAATTAATAATAAGTGACAGCCCGGCTTATCGTTGGCCTACCATGAATCAAAACGGCTCTGTCTTTAAAAATGGCTAGCCGTAATATGATATGGCGATTTATACAATCGACTACGACAAATACACATAGAGTAGGGAAGCATGGGCGGGTGGCTACGAGTCCCCAACAATAATCATGTCTTGTCATGGGGGTGGGGCTCAATAGCCTGGGATGAACCAAGTAGCCTCTGGTGCGAAAGCCAATTGAGCCGAGAGACTGCTCTTTTTACACGAATTTCTTAGAAGAGGGGATTAAAAATCAGAATGAGGACGTGCTATTGCGCATGATGATGAGTCGTGGATGGAGACCTTTGTCAGTCGAACTGTTAAGGCTGGACAAGCGCCGTCAACCAGTAGTAGGTCCCTCAGAAAAAAAAAATGGACGGAAACCTCGCCGCATTGCACTCAGTTTCAAAGTTAGTGAGGTTGTCCTGTGCCGCGGGACAACTCCTCTGTGGAGGTGGAGTCGGTCCCTTATGGGACGGACGGACGGCAGCACTAATAGCACTCGCGGTGGTTTTAATAGGTATTACACTATAATGGAATTGAACCCCATCCTGAGCTGGTAATGGCGACGAAATACTTTTCACCTCATCATCGAAAAGGAAGGTCTCATGACAGCGAGCGTGCCTGTTGGTTAATAGAGAACTAAGAAAAAAGATAAGAAACACTTTACTTTGTATCTGTCTCTTACGCGTATTACGTAGATGAATGAATATCCATGGTATCTTTTTAATGTATATACTTTCAACATTATCACATTTATCAACAGAACATTTATTTCTTTGTTAAGTCTAACATCTACTAGACTTTAACCAATGTGTCTAAACTATGCATGTCAATGGGTAATGCTCCTCCTTCTCCATTCAGCGATTATGTTGAGGCCAGTTATCAATAGAACCATGCACTCTTTCCATGGGGAAATTCTTCACTGCCAATCGTATGGATTGTTTTAGGGACTCCATATACTTATCATGGCGTTTAGAGCAAGCTGTACTTGAACGTGGTGTGATTAAAAGGCTTAAGTACCTTCTCAAGGATGATTTCTTGATACACTCGTGCCGATGTTTTGGTGCCTATTTCATACCAAATATGGCTCAGTTACTCCTTCATAGCTTACACCCCACACAAAATAGACCCTTGTCAAATATTGTTATCAGGGAGGCTCGTATTCATTACATTATATGCAAAAAAATGCAATTTTAAAAACTCTCCATGCACCTAATATTTCTCAAATATTTGTGTAACGGATTCAATGAGATTACCTCTGATTGTGGAGGAGAAAGATCCATCCACATAGTGTTCGTAGTGAAAAAGGCAGCAAGGTAAATAATTTATAAATTAAACATAAATACGGGATCGAGACAACTTCTGTAGCGGCACGCAAAGGTAGTCACAAGAATTTTTTGTTCACGGATGAGATTTTTTTTTACAATTGAGCAACATTTTAACAAACAAAATGACCGTGTATTCAAAGCTCTACGGAAGCTTCCCAATTAGTCGACTGAGTGCAACGTGCGCATTATCCGACTTCAGTGACGGTTCGGTGGGGCGTTAGCTACGAATGAGTGACTGAGCCACATCAAAACATCGGCACAAGCGTATACACACCATTGTTGAGGAGGTAGTTAAGCCCCTTAATAACACCATGTTCAATAACCAAGTGCGGTCCTTCCTTCCTTCCTCCTGCAAGACTTGATCAGAGCAGAAGACTACCCTTCATCCCGTCATTCAGTCCCGAACTTAATTCGCTGGATTATGATTTACGGTCAGTTTTAGAGGGAACAGCTCGATCTAAACGCCATGATAATTTGGTGTCCCTAAAACAGTCCACACGATTGGTAGTGAAGAATTTCCTAAAGGAAAAAACTGGCCTCAACGTTTAAGGGACTGTGTTGAAGCCAATGGAGGCTTTTAATATTTTTAATTATTTCAGATTTGAGTATTTCAACAAAGTTTAAACTAACACACAGTCGTGGCGGCCCAATTCTGATGCAATGCAGCATGGCACTACCTTGTACTAATGAATGTAAGTGTTATTGCAGCAACCAGTAAGTGGAACTGTCCGGAGAGACGTATGACGATGAGTAGCGCGACCTGTTGTTATCGGGCGCACCTAGCTTTATCTTTTATATTGGGAGACCCCAACCCGTTCGACAATCTCCTCGTGAATCCAAAACTTGATCGTGTTTATTGGGATCAATGATTATTGTTAGTAGATGTGTCGACTAAGTGTGACTTTGCTAAATGCTAGACGCAGTGATTACTTAATTTAACGAAAGAGGTAGTGTCGTGTGAGTTCTCTGCTGAAGAGAAACCGAGAGAGAGGCCGAGAACTCACATGATACAGTAATAAAGTGACAGCTATGCTGTCGCATTTTGTACAGTTTGTGAGTAGCGGGGCCGAGATCAAGGAGGACAACGGATCTCCATATATGGATGATAGTGGGCGTTGATAGTCACCAAATGGCTCCGAATACTCGTTTGTCCTCCTAAGCAAATAAAAAACCGATAATCAAATAAAAATGAATATTGTTATTTGGAGCATCATTAAAATGCTTGCAATGAAAATAAAATATATTTATTTAGGTAATCAGTAGAAATTAATTTCTTTTACGGTTTATTCTTCTTGCTGGTGGTTTCTTAAATACTTCATCTTGTTTCTTCTGAAAATCTTCGTCATCTGAAATAGTTATAATATTTAACAAAAGTACTGTTGATTGAAATAAATTCCTAAGACACTTCGTGCCCACAGGTCAAAAACAATTTAAATAAACAAATGTACCTGATCCGCCTGAACAGTTTTCTTCACCTTTGTAACTTTGAACCACATTTCTCTTAGACTTCCTAACAGATTGTGAAGTAAAACCACTGTTCGGAGGTTCATTCTGAAAAATTAAATATACACATAGTTTCTGTAACACATCTAAAAGGTATTTTAAGTAAAGTTGTGACTCTAGTTGAGCTCATCGGATGGGAGGAAGGACGGAGGGCCACGCAAATATGTGTCAACATGTCAAAAATAAAACGTGTAATATAGAATAAATAAATACCCCAATTCATAAAATCAATCCCTTCATACATTGCAACGACTTATTTAAAAAAAACTTTGTTATCTGCAACAGCTCACCTCATCTGGACTAGAGGAGGAGCGCCGCCTCTGTCGTCGCGGCGCGCTCTTCTGTGCGCGGCGGCGCGGCGTGTTGCTGACGGGCGCGGGAGGCGGGGCGCCAGTCTCCTCATCCCGAGCCCCTCCTTCGCTGTCCTCCTTGTCACCCACCGCGAAGCATTCTTCTATCTTATCTCCCAGTTCCGTTACCAACGACTGGAATACGCGACAAATTAGGCTATAGTAATATAAATAAAGCTCCCTAAACGTCTACAATTATACATAGAAATAAATATTAAGGAAACTCAAAAAGAGATCTGTGCAAGTTTTGGAACTAGAATGCGCTATGGTCAAAAGATTTCCACCTATAAGTGACCAGGTTTTGTACAAGTATCATTGAAGTCATTTAAATTAGATTCATTATGACATTTCCTTTACTATGTGCAACATGGTACTAGTACCCAGTGTCATAACTAGCAATAGCACAAACCTCGACGTGTCGTCCTGTGCCTTATTAGATAGGCAGTATGAACATGATAATGACAGGCAAATAAGCGGAATGAAGGGCAAGGAAGGTATATATCGCCATTAATACTGGAATCTCAACTAAAGTTTGAAGTATAACATGAATAGATTTTGAAGTTTCAAATTTGAACAAAACATTTATTAAGTAATTGACTACTGTATGACAGCCGAATTGGGCCGAAACGACGTCTCTTTTGTACACGCCTTAAAGTACCAAATACCACGGTATTTCGTTTTGCATCGTACGTATTCAGAAAAGATAGCTGTATCCCATTTTCACACTAATAAATAGTCATATTTTTACGGATGTTATCGCAATTTATTTAAATATATAGTCACAGCTAGACTTATTATTATTATTATATAAATCGCGATAAAATCCGTAAATGTGGTTTTATTGTAACAATTGTAATAACATTCTCGTGAACTTAAGACACTAGCAGTAGTTAAAAGGTACAATTTAACATAGCAAGTTATTTTACGCTTTTTTAAGGACATACTTGATAAGTATTGTGGAAATATGTTACTTTCATATAGCCAAATAATACAGGAATATCGGACGGCATCTAACCCGTTGGACGGACGACTTGGTTAGGGTGGTAGGGAGCCGCTGGATGCAAGTGGCTCGTGACCGTGACCTGTGGCGCTCTGTGAGGGAGGTCAATGTCCAGCAAAAGACGTCTTTCGGCTGATGATGGCGACAATCAAAAAGAGATTTATCATTCATATATGATAAACATAATCTTTGGGGTATGCTGTTAAACAATTGCAAATTATGTGCATCAAAATTTGTAGCAAAATGCAAAATATTAAGACATAGGATGTTAAAGAGCAAGCGATATTTAAAATATTCATATTGAGAATTGAATCATACCTTAATCTCATTACGTGCCATTTTGGATGTGTTATTCATGAGCGTAGAGAAACACTCCATAACACCTTTACAGTGCAACTTGTCCTTGTAAGAGTCGAGGTTCTCTATGAGCTTCCGGAGCGAGCGCTCGTTGTAGGAGAACAGCGACAGGCAGTAGGCGAGGTCGCGCCACTGCCGCTCCTCGGTTGACAGTTTGAACCTCTGGCACAGCTTTTCCACTAGTGCCTCCATTTGCCTGTCCTTTTGAATTAGTGACGTTATATACCTGTAGGAAAAAATGTAAGGTTAATAATCTGACTATAATGCCAGCTAAGGCGAGCAATAGACCCACCCCCTCGCTCGCCTCAGGTCTTTTACCCTGTGTGTGACTGTAACACGACATGCGTACAGAAAATTTGTATTTGATTTATTGCGATTTTTTTTTTCAGTAATAACCGCCTCGTATATAATAATTATATCCTCTCAGCTCGAAACTGACCTGAAGTCCTCTTAGTGTTGAACAACACCAATGTCTAAAATCAGGATGTATTGAGTGTAGAAGAATTGGTGCCTGGTGACTTACTTCATGATGAGCCGATAGCGCTCCTCTGGCACGGCGAGGTCCGGGTCGCTGAGCCGCGAGATGATGTCCGGCATTACGTTGTAGAGCGCGTTGCCTTTGTGCGCCAGCTGGCGGAAGAACTGACGCGTCATTGCGGCCACGCGCGCGTCGCCGTCGGCGCAGCACAGCGCCATGTCCGCAATCTGCCCCTTCACTCGCACCATCTCGTGTAGCACTAGGAACGAGAGCATCTTCACGGCGCACTGCCGGACCTCTAGCGAACCGTCGCTTAATCTGAAAACGCAAAATGCTAATAATAAATTACTTTGTTTTACTAGATTTTATTAATCTGGCAACACAAAGTACCGATTTCTTAATCCGACCTCCTCAAAATTTGTCTTTTAATAAAACCTATTTGTCACTTGTAGAAATAATTTCTTAATCTTGCCAGTCAAAGAATTTATTACACTAAATAAAGTTTGTTGCTTATTATCCCTAGGACCGGATGCACAGGTTGCAATTATAGTCATTATTGCGGTTAATCTATCGACTACTACTAGACTAGTCTCTAGTCATGTAATATCATAGTAAAAAAGAATTCCGTTACTGACACTTGCATTCTTTAACACAGCTGACATTTGAAATGTATACATATTTTAAATATGCGAATTCTCGATGTTTTCGTTTCAAAAATTATAAATTTATATTGATAGTATACAAAAGGTTAGGACAAATAATTGCGAACTAATTTAATTTTTCAATGATTTATCATTGTCAAATAATATGTAATAGTAAGAGTTAAGTATTACTTAGCTAGTTGTCACTACAATAGTGACCGGTTGAACCAGCCTTCCATATGACCGTACAAAATAAAATAGTGTTGAAACTACCACGAAAAAACAAACCATATAAGACCAATAAAATAAAACACCCTTTGGACTGATACTTACATGTGATATATGTGGTGAGTCCAAGGCTGCGTGAGGTTGGGGAAGCGCAGTGTGAGGTCCGCGAACGCTATCGTGAGGTTGGTCCGCAGTGACATGTTCTGAGAGCGCTTCAGCACTGTCACCATTAGCTGCAGTCCGTCCTCGCAAACGGAACTCGACACCAACATGAATCTGGAAAGTAATGATATGACATGACAATTCGCACATGTAAGCTTTTGTCTTGGATATAAGAGATAGCCTTAGGCCTAGCGCCAAGCTGCATCACACTGGCTCACCTGGTATAGGTGAGAGCGGCCGCGGCCTGCACGCCAGGCTCGCAGCGGGCCGGATTGGTCAGCAGGTGGCGCAGCAACGGCAGGTACCGCGCCAGCGTCGTGCCCGGCCCCACGATGTCGCGCTCGCACACGCTCCGTACGTACTCCGCGTCGGCGTCGTCCGCCACTGCACCCTCTAGGCCGGTCTCTTCTTCGGTCATGGTTGTATTGGCCTGTGTAGTTCGATACGAATAATAGTGCCGAAAAAAAAATAAAAGTAAAAATTATTTCACTTTAATAACATACATATGATGACTATGATCGATAAAAACTAAATAAACAGCGACTTACCGATGGCCCCTTGTTAGAGAGCACGGAGGCGGAGCGCTGAGCGCGGGACGAGGCAGAGGCGTTGCTAGCGTTCATGAGCGTCTGGCGCCGCAGATCGTCCACGCGCCCACGCCGCGCCGGTGTCGCGAACTGTCCCACCTTCTTTTTACGCTTCTCTTCCGCTTTACGTTCTTCTCTAACCTTACAGTACACATCTTTTATTTATTAATGATATAAAAAGGACACTCCAGAAGACTAAGCAGGAGAGAATTTACTACAAATTTAAATGTCATTTTTTGTTTTTCATTTATTACAAACAAAAACTAGATGGTGTGGTTTTATGAATCCACAGTGAAGTATAGCTTTTATTTAACTTAAAAGCACATGACAAATATGTATAGTCAATAAGGACAGTTGAGGCTAATGAAGAGTTAGCCCCGTTCCTTGTCCTGCACAAATTAAGTGTCTGTAGAAACAAGTTTACTTTAAAAAGCTTAACTTTTATTTAAGCATCTGCAAAATCGCGTAATAAAAAACGAAAGAAAAAAATTTGCCCATATTAATCTCTATGTGCCTAAGTACCTCTTTATGAAGTTTCATCACAATCGGTTCACCAGATTGACCGTGATGATGTCACAGGCAAACAGAGTTATACTTTCGCATTTGTACTATATTCGTATGGATATACAATTGTCAAGTCCAATTTTGTAACCAATACGAAGTGCCTACTGTACATTAATCATAATGCTTGTACGCATAAGTTATGTTATAACTATTACCTATTTAACATAACAATTTTGTAAACTGTTTTTTTTTTTTACTATAATGTGTATTGTGTATATTAAAAAACTCACATTTACCTCCTGAACTTAGCCCTTATTCTAGGATAGGCACTCAACTAGTTTTCTGAGTATATTATTACCATTTTAATGAGCTTATAGTTTTATACAAAATATGTTGACCTTCTTATACACACAGTTTTATCATGACCCTACCAAAACTAGATGGGAGCAAGTGAAAAATCCTCCTGTATAATTAAAAAATGAATAAGATTAACAAATACCTGATTACGTCTTCTTAATTCGCTGTAAACATATATATCTAGATATATGAGTTGCTGCAAGGCCACATGTCCAAGTACAACAATGAATCTGGTCAGCAACTCACTGGGTATTGTGATTTCTTCTTCATTCTCACTGATCATTTTCTCCTGTATCTTCTGGTACATCTCACTTAAAACCTTCGTGCAAATCACCTCTGGGGTGTCGCATACTGCGTAGATGACATCTATAGCGTTGCAAGCAAATGCTGCAAATTGATTCATTGTCAAGAATGCTTCCATGAGACTGTCATATAAGGCTTTGAATATCTCGTGATCGGCTGGATAGCGTTGGTTCTTTTTAGCTATTGCAAGCAGCAGTTGAGCACTTGAATTTCTGGAATTGTAGTCACCGGTGAGGCCGTGATTTTGTATCACTTCTAGGTTCGCCTGGACCATTGATGGTTTGGCTTTAGCTATCATAACTAGTAGAGACATGGCAGCATGACTCTCCATGTCCGTCGTCCCGTCGATTTTCTTCAAGTACATCTCCCATAAAACCTTAAAAAAATTTCATTAATTATTATGAAAATTATGCTTTGTTTTCTATAACAGTGGAGGCTGTTGATTGTCATGTACTTATTTTGTATTGATCTGTCCTGTTTAGGCTTCAAATTAAGATACGAGTTTTATAATTGAAATAAAATGAATAGTGGCTTTAGCGTACTGTGTCTTGAAGCTCGGTGTGGGCGACTCTTAGGGGTCTATCGCAGTGCACAAGCAAGTGAATTTTATAACTTAGGTCTTGGTATTCATTACCACGCGGCGCTACATATCTGTCAGCTCGATGTTAGGACGCTATATATACCTGCAGCAGCGCGGACGTGATGTCGCCGCGCGCGAGCCACTTGTCCACGAGGTGCTCGAGCGCGAGGGCGGCGCCGCGGTCGACGTGCGCCAGCAGCGCCACCAGGCGGCGCGCCACGGTGAACGCGCGCCCGCGCTCCGCCTTGCTGTCGCACTCCAGGTACATCTCGCGGTAAGCACGCTCTACTGCTTCGCGTTTTTCCTAGTAAAAACATATTTTATAATGAATTAATGAATTATTATTTATTGTGCACATTATAAAAACATATTACAAAATTTAACAATCAATCATTTATGCTGTTCTATAGTTTTGTATTTGAGAATATAACAAGATTTCTATTTATATCATTTTTGCGGTATGATGTAAAAGAGGGAGGGACAATTCTCAGCTAATCCCAGTTATTTATCTAAGATATAAAAAAATACTTTAACAGATTGATTTTTAACTTTTGTTTGTACATTGACGCAGGAATCTGCGATACGATCCTGCCCTTACCAATTTATGCACAACCTATTCACAATGAACTAACCTGATCCGGAGACCAAACAAGGAGGAGCATGTTAGCCACGCCCACTTTAGCTGAATCAATGTTGAAATGATGCGCCGTTGTGAAGAAGTCTATCGCCTCGCTCACATCTCCGGCCTGTTTCGACATCAGTAGCGAGTTGATCAGAGGCACGGCTTCGGAGATCATGCGGCTGAAGTGTACCGACTCCTCGAGAAACGCCACAATACTCTCTTTCTCCTCGATCCTCTTGTATATGGCTAACTCGTTTTCACACTGTTGTGTTATTGACTGCCGCCGCTCCGGTATCACGTACACATTACGCATCAATGCAACGAAATAATCAATCTGAAAGTATGAAAAAATTGCAGACTTAAGTTTATTTTTGTTGCAGAAAACACAAATTCTCGTTACCATTGGATTATGATTCTATCTATATAATTTAGGGGCTATTCCGAACGCGTATAAAGTGCACCGCAATTCACTGAATCTAATGTGAGATGAAGTCTTTCTTGGCGTGTTGATGTTGCTATTATTACTTTAAATACTTTATAAGATAGAATTAATATCATTCTGAAAAAAAAAAAACCGTCAGCACGCATTTACTTGAAGGAACATGATTCTGATGTGAAAGGTGGGCTTTTTGTTGACCCTTTACTTCGGATTCATACACGCATTCAAGAGACGTAAGCGCGCTAAGTTTTACCCGGGTGTTGCGTTTCACCTGTAATATTTCATACATTTCACACCTCATATTGTTCCATACAGTTTGAATAATTTCCAAAGGAGTAAACTGCAATAAGATTGTATATAAATTTATTTACCTGATCAGATTTCTCCATGTCACATCTCATTAATTTGGCATCGGGATATTGTCGCTCGGTGTGTTTTATTATTAGATACGCTTTGTAGTAGTCTTTCTCGTTCAAGTGCCTACGTATCGAGTCGTATAAGTTTTCTATAGACGCTTGCGAGAGGTCGGGTTCGTCTTGGGTCAACGTATCTATTTTCTCCTTTATTGTTTTCATAACACTGCTCTCTATTCCCTCCCAATTCCTAACCAGACCGGGATCTGGGCCCGGATTGACCTTGTTGTTCAATTCTTCGAGAATTTTCTGTTCTGTAGCAAGTTGTTCTTCAAGTAGCTCAAGCTTCAGTTGGGCAGAGAATGGGTTACATTCTAAAAATATCTGAACCAGAAAAAAAACATGGGATTAGTGCAGAAGGTGTATTTGAATAGAAGCCTTAATTAAATAAATAATAATAAATATTTCTTTATGGCACACCAAAATTGTTTACAGCTGGTAGTAGTAGTTTAAATTAATTTTATGAGAAGATTTATACAGCAAGTTTAGGTGTTAGGAGTCATCAACCCACAAATATACCACAATTTCATACTGACCAGTCAATCTGAGGAGTCCTTGATATAATCCTCTACATATTTTTTTACAAAGCCAACTTTATTTAAAGGAAGTGCATAATTTCAAAATATTTTTTTTTGCAATGTCAAACTTACGCGCATGACTTTAGAGTTGTTTTCACATAGTGGTACTGACTGTGAATCTTGGTATATTTGTAATCAATATTAGGAGTGTAAGTTCAGAAGAGTAGACTTTTTAAATGATAAATAGCCAATATTCATATATCACACAAACAAACGGGCATTTACATGTACAGATTATCTTGTTAAGAAAAGCCAGTCAAGTGTATTCTGAAGTACTATAGAGAAGCAACATCCATGTCTAAATAAATGATTTTTTTAAAATAATACTAGTAGCGCTTTAAGATTTCACCCACATAAATTGCATATGCTCAAATATCTTATAAATTTCATCGATAAAGGGGCAATAAAATACTTATTTTTCTTGCCAATTTGGCGAAAACTTCATGAAACTGGCGAGACCTAAACAAACTCTTTAGCTTTGTAGTACTTCATCATGTATACCTTGAGCAGTTGTATGGCGGCCTTGCGCACGAGTGCCGCCTTGTCACGCAGACGGCCGATGGCTCGCTCGAGCACGGCGCGCTGGCGGCTCACCGGCACGCAGTTCTCGCGCTGGAGCCTGCCCCAGAACTGAAGCACCTGGAATATGGATTAGTTACATTAGGATGTAATTTATTACTTCCGTTAATAGAGGTGTTCATTTAATTAAACTAACACGCCTTTAACTATTGTTTTTAACCGCCTTTTGCTCGTTAACAAATTAACTGTTTCTGTCAACGAAGAATCCTACTAAATATACACATCATGTCGGTAGATCGTGGCAGCTAGCATGTCATGTCGCTAGCTCGCACGTCATGTCGGTAGCTCGTACGTTATGTCGTAGATCGTACCTTGTGGCGCACGTAAGCGGACAGGTCGTGCATGTGCTCGTACAGCTCATCGCGCCGCGCTCGTTGCTCATTCACCAGCAGCTCGCACGACATGTCGCTAGATCTTACCTTGTGGCGCACGTAGGCGGACAGGTCGTGCATGTGCTCGTACAACTCGTCGAGCAGCTCGTCGCGCCGCACTCGCTGCTCGTCCGCCAGCCCCTCGCCCCGCAGCTGGACGCTCAGTACCTCGCACATCATACCGAGCACACTGATGCGTAGCGTGTACGACTGGAATGACACAAATGTTTTATACATTATTATATTCTGTTTAGAACCACATTTATGTTGATCGTTACTCGTTAGTGTGCGCGGGAGAATGTTTCGAGTGTGAACACTCGCAACATTCTCACGCACTCTAACAATAAAATTCATCAGCTGATGTAAAGCAAGCATGGTGCTTTTAGTTTATATTCCAAATTTAACAACAAAAAGGGATAGCGCATGTGGAATATTACGCCCAACAAACATGAGCCTAGAATGATATGAAGTCAGCACTCAGGTCTCAACATATAAAAACATTCCCAATGTTATAGTAAATTGACAATTTATTAAGCGTAAATATGACATGGGCCATGGCAGCAGGACATACAAGCATAATTGGTCGTATAATCTTTTAGTTGCAAAAAAATCACAATGCTGTTCATTTTATAGGGAGAGTAAATGAGATGCCATACCACTTCATTCTATGACCTGGCGTTTATTGAAAAACATTTTTATTAAAAATATTATTCTCTTTATATACTTTATAGCAAAAATATACGTTGGTATTTATAGTTACCTCGTCGCTCTCTAGATATGGTTGCAATGTGGCGATAGCATTCGTCATTTCCTTGGGCAGCTCCTTCGTCAGTTCTAATAAGAATGCGCCACAATTTTTAGCAGCACCTTGTTCCGCACTAGCACCGGCATTATCCTCTTCAGATGATGCCAAAGCTTCAGCTATTTCTCGAACCTATAGCCAATAAAAAAATCAACTCATTAAAAGCTATACTGGTACTAGATAACAAATATAGGGGACACAAAGAAATCAGATTTCATTATAAGTATATAAAGAATAAAATCTTACCATTTGCGGTCCAAATGTCCCTAGTCCAAAGTCTTTGGTTAATTGTACAACTCCAGCACACATTGGTGACACTGCATGCTCCACCATTTGAAGTATCTAAAATGTTATTATTTATTTGGCAAATATTACTTATCAACTGCTTCACTGGTCTAGAGGAAATTATGGTCAGACACTAAGTGTAGGCTTTTTCTTCCAGGTTGGAGATTTTTCAATTTTTACATTTTCTTTAGTTGGTAGTGTCACACATTCTCTGAGTAATAAATAATATTTTATGAAAATGAAACTAAATATTAGGATGCGAAAATGCGATGTCCTTATTCTGTATTTGGTAAATTATTTTTAGGACTGGGGTCATGAATAAGTGGTTGTCTGGAAGTTGGTTTACAGACTACAATTTTTCCATATAGTTCTAATTTTCTAATTGATCTGTGAACACATCAACCAATGGAGTGAAAGAGAGACTTGTTATGTTCTCTCGCTCGCAAATACTGCCTATTGACACAGAACATTACCAGGGCATATTACATTTTCGTGCTTGCAGCTAGCATTAAAAATTAACAAGACATTATCATGTCAACAATATTAGAGAATTTTCGTATTATAGAATTTACAACAATATTAGAGAATTTTCTTATTATAGAACGTAACAATATTAGAGATTTTTTGTATATAGAAGATATCTCTTAGTAAGCCATAAGGTTATTATTTTACATCTTAGAAATCTAAATTTAATAAATGTCATGTATGTCACCTGGACTAGTTTAATCAGGCAAGATGTGCCATGGTTATATTTCTTTATAAGCACACCTAGAATTTGAAACACAGTTTCTCTCACTGTTTTTGTTTTTATTATATGTTCTTCTAATGCTTTATAGCAGGGTTCAGCAACCATTCTGTAAAATAATACATGTTATAGCAAAACATTTTTTTTGCAAGAGATAATAAAAGCATTCGCTTTGCGAACCTGGTAAGAGCTAGGACACAACAAAGGATCTTCAAACAGTTTAGTACTTTCTTCTTCCCATTTGGCCACCTGGGGTCTCACAAACAGCAGTGACAGCAGTCACTTTGTGACCAGTTATGTATAAGCCAAGCTATATGACCAGATTGTTTCCGTGCAGCTTGATCCTTTGGCATTACGAAGAGATGTTGGCTCACTCTGCATATTCTACCGCATCTATAACGAGGAGTGAGGAGTTGTTTGGATTAATACAAGCAGCGGAATTCCACTCTCGGACATCACTGCAGAACTCTAAGTTCCACAGTCACCACCTTGATGTCCGATAAAGTGTACAGCTGGGCGTTTCAAGCGCAATTTCCTACCGCGCACATCCTCGATGTGGAACAAGTTGCCACCGTCGGTATTTCCGAACCGATACGATATGGCATTAATGTCTGTACAAAACTTTTGATTATACTCACGTAACAAAATTATCTTCAGCTAACGGTGGATCCCAGAGCTGAGACAAAGGTTGTTGTAGCAGTAAATGTAGAGACAATAATGCTCCTTGTTTATCACTTTCCGTCCAGCCACAAAACTCATCATCATCATTTTGCTTCTTTCCTTTTTTACCTAATGTTAACTTAGTAGAATTCTGCAAGTCGAGTTAGTCCTTGATTAGGTAGATCAATATACTATCAATAGAGTATTTATTTTTTATTTCAAAATTGATACATTAATTGTAAGAGATTGTGCCCCCAGTTCTTACAATACTGTATTTATCCAGTGTCCCATGGAATCAAATAATGTGCCACATCTTTCACTCTGTGGAACTACCATGAAAAATGTAGATAGGTTTAGGTATTTGGGTCACTGGATCACCACAGATTTGAAAGATAACTTAGACATTGATCGTTGTCTATTTGCTGTAATATGCTGGCCAGTAGATTCACAAAGTGTACTAAACAAGTGAAGTTAACACTTTTCAAATTATTGTTATTATTTTTATGCTTGAAGTTTGTGGGTTAACTATACACAGAGGGCATACAGTAACTTACGCGTGTAATATAACAACGCGTTTAGGATGTTGAGGTGGTGCCGCGCTGGTGCAATGCCTCTGTCATGTTCGCGGACGCTCATACTGATGGTTTTGCTGCCAAAGTTCCAAGATCATCCCAAAAGCGTTGGTAGATAGATGGGACTTGGCCATGCTGGCCCACTGGATAGAGTTATGCGCAGTCATGTAGACTAGAATCATGGTGTCACCAAATAAGTAAATAAATGTAATTTATCTAAGGGTATTGATAATTCTTACTAATACTAGTATTAAGTGCTAAATGATACTAACCATATGCAGATGTTATAGTTATCCGAAATAAATTGATTTTATTTTATTTATTTATTGCAGCTGAATTGTTCAGGCACAACTGGGGAGGTCCTTCTTACTAACATAATCAAGTAGATTTCAGAAAGTCAATTAAGCATACTTTTGAAAAATATCAATATAAAACAATACTGTTAAAACAACTGGCACTCTATTTAAACAATGGTTTATTAGACATATTTGGATAAAAGTGACATAATCATATCACTAAGATTTTGGAACACCAGAATAGAAAACTAAAGTTATGCACGATTCTTTATGAAACAGATCATTTGGTATCTCTAGAATATCTCTCCAAGCGGAAGAGCATATACCTATCTACCCATCCCCACCTAACTACCTATAATCTTACCCAAAAACATTGGATTAAACTTACCTCAGCTGCTAGTTTTGCATCTTTAGTTTTCATTATTTGAGTAAACAAATATAATACCATTTTAACTATATTTAAGTTTTTGATTCGAACATCAGCATCAATTGTTTGTTCCTTCACTATAGGCTCTAGGTGTGTACAGAGAGTTTTGATGGTTCTTATTATATGATCAAATCCTAGAAAATTGAAAAGTAATAGCGGATAAAGGGTACCAGCCAAGCATGTTTCTTTATTTTTTAGTATATCCGTAAAATTCATTGCTTACATTTTTACCTTTATTAATAGCATTCCATTCCAATTTAGTCCCATGAAATATTATTGAAAAATATGTATCGAAATGTTCCAATATATAATCAACTCCTTCGTTATTGTAAGCACGGCCTGCATCTATCACAGTAATAAGGATATTAGGTACATAATGCGATTAAGTTCACTCATAGTTTTATTTCATGAAGTACGATACCTTTACGAACCTTGAATTTTTGATAATAGAATACGTGGTTGGACGACATCCTCGACATGATACTGTCCTGCGTGAGATTCTAATAGTTCATCTTTTTTTACGGGTATTGAAAACTCAAAATGACTCATTTTACTTTATTTTTAAGATAACATCGATCACGATCTACTTTCAATATGATTGTTTACAAAAGGCTAATCGCTATACGCCAAATTTGAATTTTGAAACGTTAATTTAAATTTGACATAAATTCCTTTTTACTTACTTGTGTCTAGATAAGCTAGTTTGTCATTCCGCTTTTAAGTCAAGACCTGTCAAGACGGTACGGAACGGATTGTACATAGGATAATTTTAATCATATGATTAAGTATATATTGGTGGCCTACAATACATGTACAGTTAGTAACAAGTAATTTACGACAAGTTGTATCGGATTTTCCACTGATATGGATAATGACAATAAATGAGTTTATTAATTAAACATATTTAACGGTGAACAATATTTTAGGATACATTTCGAAAACGTTTCATGTTCAGAATGTTTAAAATAAAAGTTTATTTTTGTAACAACTTTGTGAAACAGAGACCAAAAATTGTACCGCATCAATTTGTAAATTTTTGCTTGTAGTGTATTACAAAGATAACTAACAGCTCTGTAATATTCAGTCCTGTAATTAAATCGAAATTAATGTAAAATATTCTTTCCTTGTACATAATAATATTTTTATTATTTTATTTATTATTATTATTATTAGCCCTTATCCGTCTACTGCTGGACGTAGGCCTCTTTCAATGAACGCTAAGATGACCGATCTCCTGCTACTCGCATCCATCCTGGAACGGTCACTGCACGGCGATCGTATCGACTAACACTTCTTTTTTCTTAGTGGCCCATCTGTCATCTCCTCTGAGTGTGTGACCAGCTCATTGCCATCTCAGCGACCTTAATCGTCGCGTGATATCGAATACTTATTTCTCTGCCTTATGACATCGTTACACCCAAAATAGCACGCTCAATAGCCCGCTAAGCTACCGCAAATTTGCGGATCAGTCCCGAATTTAGAGGGCAGGTTTCGACGACGCGCCTAACACCAGCCACCGGACCAGGCTGGGTTTCGCAGAGGATTTAGCACATTTTCATAATAAGACAAGTTAAACAAAAGACACACAAGTACAATCAGCCGCTGTGCCTTACCTTTGTGGATTATGAAAAAGCTTTTGGCTCTGTCGAATAATAATTGCATCGAATAATTTATTATTTTCGATTGTTGACCCTGGCAACAAATACACCACGTCGTATGATTCAAGTGACATGTAGCTAAAACGTCACCGAAATTGGACAACTTCCAGGGATTCGAAACCGATTCGTGGCTTGTCTCTTGAGACTTTCTTAGATTTCAATCATATTAAAGTTTGTCGTTTGGCAGAGTCTCTTTTATCAAAACTTTTGAGTGTGTGTATTTAGGAGTGTACATAACAAAAATGATAGGCAAAGCTAATAAAGCATTCACAAAAGAAGAGGAATTGCTTCTACAAGATTTTAGCCGAAATGTTTCAACTAAATCCTCTGCATTATTCTATGGTAATGCATTTATCGTATCAGCCATTCCAATATGTAAGTATCTACTTTTCACTGTTTACTAATTTTTTTGTAGGTTGTTGATAGATTTATCTCATAAAACTTTTTTCATGTTTCAGGGCTCTTTTGGAGAGTTCATTCTCTAGAAATCAGTACATCATTGGCCTGGTTTGCCCTAGTGACCGTTATTAGTACTTGGCTCCTTGCTCTCGCTTACCGTAACACCAAGTTCCACTTGAAACACCGTATCGCCGTTCGTCGTGAGGACGCTGTAGCTAGAGAAATGAGCAGGAAATTGGCTGACGAAAAGAAAATGAGCAGGAAGGAAAAGGATGAAAGGTAATGCGTTAAATTTAAATTGTTTCAGGGGACAATATAATCAATGCATTTGGTATCATTTTTGTTACTTGTACTGAACTAGATTAGAGTAGAGACTAGATAGAGAATTATAGATATAACACCTACCCATCTCCCTCAAGATTTAAAATGTCTTTTCTAAACACTATTTATTCTAAAATAATGGCACATATGGTAAACTTTCATTTATGAGTCATTGGGTATTAAGTACGTAACATGCTGCCTACATGACAAAAATCATGAGGTACACGAAATTTTAGCATTTGAACAACATACCGAAATAAGTTTATTAAATTTGTTTATTCAAGCGCTATTATGAGTGTTCACTACGAAGTGACTATATTCAATCAACTAATAAACTTGTTTTGAGTGTAATTACTCCTGTGCCATTATACACATAATATTTGAAAGTTGAGACCATGTTAGGGTAAGCTAGGTTTCAGTTTCTGAAGGTCACATTATAGGCACACATATCCAGACACAGCAGGCCGCATCACAATTTGCAGACCTTAGACATAGTTTTCATTGCTGCAATGTGGCCTACCATAATTTGATCATACCCTAATTGTGTGTACATTGTAACATTGGTTAAGCTCAGGGTTGTTTATGTTCTCTCAAATCTCAAAGAGAAGCAATGGTGTGTAAACAAATGATGGAATTACAACTTTCAATCATGTGTGTGTTACAGTGGCCAAAGAAGGAGTGAATTAAAAGGCCTGGTTTATGTATCTTCCCAGTGTAATAATATGAATAAACTTTATTTTCAAGGATCCTGTGGAAGAAAAATGAAGTCGCAGACTATGAAGCAACCACCTTCTCAATATTCTACAACAATGCCTTGTTCCTGACTATTGTCATCCTCAGTAGCTTCTACTTGTTGAGAACATTCACACCAACTGTGTATCCTTTGTATAATGATAAGAGTTATGCTATGCTAACTTGAATGTGGTATACATAACTATTCTATTGAAAAAAAAACTGTGTGTCAACTGTGACATGCAACTATAATTTGCTCCTTAGAAACGAACATGGCTTTGAATTTTTTTATAAAGGAGACTTACGCGTAGCAAAACGTTATGCTGGTGATACGCATCAACAGTTACTGTTTCACATGATTCTTTGTTCACACCGCGCGCCATAACGCGCGTTTCTTAAGATGTAAACTCCAATTGCTTGTGCCCCCTTGTGTGTGTTAAGTTATATAAAAACGTGTCTTTATACCACACAACTGATGTGAAGCTTCTTTAGCTGTACAAAGCAACTGTCTATGAGAGAAAGGAAATGTGTGCTCGTACATCAATCTTTTGCCCCTACAGTAACATTTTTTATAGCATAAGGGGAGCAAACGAGCAATCGGAGCCGTTTGATGACTAGCGACGCCCATGGACATTCGCATGACTGTTACGCAGATTCTTCTATATTCCCCCACCCCACCCTCAACGGGCCACCGGGCTACTCACAAACCACACAAAACGCGACAGCGACGCTAACAGTTTACGCCGGTATCATGTGAGTGAGATGTAGTTCCCCGGTCGTGCCGGCCCAATTCCGTTGCATAGGAGGATGTAGTGAACCATGCATTGCACCACCTCCTCCTATGCAGCATGGCAGGATCTCTTCCTGAACGAAACAGTCTTTTATTATCTTCAGTACCCTACCAATTTCCGTTCGCCTCATCCGAATGTAATTTTGGTGACGTTCACTTCACGCATTCACCAGATTACACACCAAATCAAATGTGCGTAAAGAAGTTTTATTTAGTAAATAAACCGGCTGTACTAACGGGAGTTACGAGAATCTTTATGAATGTCCGTCCATCTGTCAAGAGATTTTCTCGTCAAAGCATACGAGGATAAAATTTACGTCAAATACTAAGGTCGGCAACGTCTTGGAGGCCAAAAACATCGTACTTGGAAGTCAATTTCAATGAGAATTTGCGACCGTTTATGTGCATATTTTCTATGGTATCACACAAAAATGAAAACGTATGTACTTGGGGTTGACCTAGAATCATAAAATTTGACAAGAAATAAGAACAGTGCAGATTTAGAAATAAATCACAAAGTTTTAAATTATAAATATATCACAAAAACACCCATTACAAACTTGTGCTCATTTTATGCATTAATGTATGTAGTAAGCGCAAGTACGGGTTCATTGTGCGATCCCATAGGAGATGTGCACATAAACGGCTGTGTCTTAAGATTTTTTAGGCCTTTAGGTTACATACTGTATTCGACGTAACCTCCAGCTTGATCATTCCACGCGTTTCCGAAAAAAATCTTGACAAACGTACAGACGGACAAAGTAAGCGTTCTGCTTTTACCTTCTAAGCTTTTTTTTTTTTCGGACGGTCCTACTACTGATTGGCGGCACTTGTCCAGCCTTAACAGTTCGAATGACTAAGAAAGACTTTTTGTATTCAGGTTTAGGGAGACGATAGGGGGACAGACCCCCCTCTTTTCCCGCAGATGGGATGAGACAAACCGGAATTTTATTGTGGGCGTTACCCTATGGTGATTATTATTAGGACCGAAAAGGGGGAAACGGTCCCCCTCCCTACACTAGTGGGATTGCGCGCGTACGATGCCGTTTAAGTTGCAGTGTCGTGGATAAGGATAATTACCTTTTAAGGTAAAATTTTTAATCGTAAAAGGAGATCCACACACTTTTTATTACGTTCCGAACTCCAGTACGGTGCCGTACCGCTGTAAGCGCATATTTCTCCCAAGTACACTTCTATAACGGCATTACTGGATCGATCAAAAAAATAAGCTATTTTCTTTATAATATGCCATCTGATGGTGTGGATGGCTGTGGTCGGTAATCACCTTTTCATCACCGCTTCCGAGCACTCATTTGTCCTCTGTATAGTCTATATGTTTTATAAAAAATAATAATAATTAATCTGTGTGTTTTTTTGTATTTTCCTTAACACTATACTCCACAGTAACTATATAGTATCACTTTCGGCGGCGTCTGGTCTCCTGGCGTTATTATCTACAGGCACAAAGTGAAAAGACCCACGTGTGTGAGTGTGTGTACAGATGAAGAGTACTGTCTACTACTCTGTTTATTTATTAGTAATAATTTGTCGTTATTTTTTTATTGTGAATTTATAAATATAAGTGAAATGAAACAATGAAAATGTATGTATCTTTATTTACATCCAGATTTACTATCACAAAATAATACACCTAGCCGAGTATGTGGCGAGCAGAGAAGGAAGAGGCGCAATATGAATTATTTGAATGTTTTGTTATTTCGTAACTGTCCGGATAAACGAGCGGATGGATGGAAATGTTCACTTGATGAAACCATAGACCATAAACAAGTTATGGTATTATTAGCAAATCACGTCCCCGTGAACGAATACGTCCGTGTAGCTATGCTAAGAAATACACAAAAGTCATGGATTTGTCTGCGTTCGCTATCCGAGCGCCGCCTACATCTATGAATATCTAACTCTAGATATTGGCCAGCGGATAAGCGCCCGTCAGCGACATCTGTTTTGTATATATAGAACTACTTCTGTAGCATTGAAGTTCATGAACTGGAACAAGCAAGTTATAGTAAATATATATAATAATTAATTAGGGTGGGTAAAGTAATGAAATTTCATTACCATTATTATAATTGTATTAAATTTATTGACTACTTATTTTTCTTAATTGGTCCATGCGACTCATTGGCAGATCATGTACTTTGAAGAATAAAACTAAAAAGTGACTACATAATGAGAAACTTGATCGAACTTCCACTAGATAGAAACAATATTTACGCACATTAATCACATTATGTGTCTGTGCACATTAGAAATTGGTATCTATCGATTAATTATAGAGGAAAAGTAACAATCTAGGTGTTCATGGGAAGAGGTTTAGGTCAAGCTATCTAAAGGATAATCATAGTTATTGAAGAATATCAAAATATTGAATAGGTAACCAATACATATTTGTTCTTTGTTCATAAAGTAAAGAAAGAGTAGGTCAAAAAAATAATTGAATGCACCTACCTAAGATCAACCTACCTAAATAATTTTGAAGATTTATTTTATAATTTTTGCTTTCTTTTTCGTGTTTTTTTTTTTTTAATTTAAAACAGGCGAAGTTGCCGATAACGTTTGTGTATGCACGAAACGGGTGTTTTTTTTCTCTTTCGAGTCTTCATTTTATACATTGCAATGAAAATATGCAAATAATATAAATATTTTATAATTGAATATAGTCGCTAACAGTTGCACTGTCAAATCTCACTGTTCATTTTGGAACGCTGGTTTGTCAGAGGCTCAGTACATCATGCCGACATGCATCGGTTCGGACCGTTGGAAGAAGACGTTGGGGTTGCTGCTGAAGGTAGGTTCTACGCTAGTGTACACACCTTCCTCCGGTCGCATCATCATACCTGCAAAGTGAATTCTATAGTTAGTCTGACATACTTTTATACCCTGAGCGAGGCCAAAAATTGAATCAGCTGCAATGCAGAAAACGGCTCTGTCAACACTAATATCGTCTGAAAAGCGGGCGAGTGCGCAATATATATATAATTATAGTACCTAGTAACATAGGCACCTATGTTCCGTAGTCTGTGTGAAAACTTCATATGACGAACATTGCAACTGTGTAAAGATTTATCAACTGCGATAGATAATTTATTCTGAAAATATAATTATTTATAAATAAAAAGAAGGTGCGTTCCAATTTTAAAATGTCCCTTCAATTTTTTACGACCTATTGCAAATAGTCGTTCTTACAATACTTCACTTATGGTCTATCGTATGACTTCAAAAGCCATTTATGGATGAAGGTCCTTCCAAGGCATCCGTGTATAATTAATGTAACGAAGTCAAGCGTGGTTAATTAACGTTGCGGGATGAACAAAGAAGTTTTATCTCTTTAACGGTTTTTAAGGAAGAGTGAAAAATGTGACAGATACAATAGATGAATTACGTATTAGGAAATTTAGCACGTAATGCTGATTGGATCGGAAGCGTCGACGAGATTTTTACAAGAACATCTTCGCGTGAGGACAGTTTTACACAGGATACTGCACAACCTCACCGAGGCACAGAAATAGTCCGGGTGGTGTGGTGGATTTGTGACATTTCATGGAGACTCGTTTCAGCGAAATGTTTACCACGTAATTACAGATGATGAGTCCTGTATTTATAAATATGATCGCGGGTTAGTGCTTCTTTATCACTGCCAAATATCTGCTTAAAGGGATACAATTTTCGTCGCCGAAAGATGCGCTGTCAGCGTTTGAGCAGGCTGTAAATGCGGTGTCAACCGCGGATCAGAAAATGTTTCGATAACCGATGAAACATTAAACTTTGTATTGACGCTGGTAGAGAGTACTTTGAACAGATTTGATAGCAACAAATTTACGAATTTTATAGAACATTGTTCCTTATTTTCGCAAAACTTTCTGAGTGGGACACTCAGAAAGTTCAGTATCTCAGTATCAAGCTGAAGAACTTAATTGGTTATTTCTTTGAACTTGAGAATGATTTGAAAAAATACTTTAGCGTTACATAGCGTAATTAACGAGAAAGACTATATACTATATACTATATACTATGACACTACAGCAATTATCCGATATAATTCCGATCCTGCTTTGTCAGTGCGGCTATCCGTGAGTTCGTCACAGACGTCTAGGGACAGGTAGGTAACTGAGGGATGTTTTTATTTTTGAGAAGGCATAGCCGTGTAGAGTGTCATTTAATAGGTCTTCACCCCTATCCCCTAATGGGCCAAGGAGGAAATTAGATAGGTACATAATAGGTTGTTAATGAAATGTTCTGTATTGTGCACTTTACTTTTTAGGAAGAGGCAGTGCCATGCTGCATACATAGGAAGAGGTAGTACCATGCTGCATAGGAAGAGGTAGTGCCATGCATAGTGCATGACACTACATCATCCTATGCGACGGAATAGGGCTGGCACTACTGGGAAAGTACCTTTCGCTCACTTGATACCGGCGTAAACTGACAGCGTCGCTGTCGCGTTACGTGCGGTGTGTGAGTAGCCGGTGGCCCATTTGGGGCATGATAGGAGGTCAACGCATCTACGTAACAATCATGCGAATGTCCATGGGCGTCGGTAGCCATCAAAAGGCTCCGATTTCTCATTTGCCCTCTTATGCTATAAGAAAAAAAAAAAGCTTTACAAAACATATGACTAACTATACACAGAAGCATTCATCTAATAGTCTATAATTCCTTCCTGACATATAATTTTATTAAAAGATATTTTACTATAAATATAATTGTATAAAATTACAAATTCCAAAGTTTGTATTTGTTTTTGCTTTTACACGCAATAACTACAAAACGGATTCGGATGAAATTCAGCACATATATCTACTATAGATTAGAATCTAGAAAAACATGAAAATATTTTGCCTGATAAAAAAAAAATGGTTTCTAGGGATAGATAGATGTTACGTGCGCGATACCGCGGGGAGCGGCTAGTTGCTATAGTAAAATCTTTTTAAATAATTATTGAGAATTCTGCTCTTCTACCAAACAAAAAATAACATTCGAGCGCATACGAGATGTTTATTGAATAACTTCTCCTATGTGGCTTTCGTCGTGTTGAATTTCTTAGTGAAACTATTAATGCCATGCCAGGATGAATTTGGACAAGATGAAAGTCGCATTCGAAGAGCACGTTCTCCCGTGGTCGGTCAGCGTTATGATAAACTTCCCGATGTCGTAGACTGTTAGGCATGTACCTACGTAGGTAGTTGGAAACAATCTGCAGTTGGGCATATATAACTTTCAGATAAAGCTGATACAAGGACTCAGTCGAGCTGGGCACAGATTACTAATATAGATAAGTAAGTCCTACTTGTCAAAATCGCGCGCCCTAACAATAGATTTATACAAACGTGTATAAATTAGAGAATCACAATAGCAGGTTACTATTAATGATGCTAGGTTACTATTATTTTTAGATTTTTTTTTTGACTATCACTCAAGTCACTGGGCCTAATTTTATAATTACATCGATCACTATCACTGCCCAAAATCAAAAGACTTAATGACGCTAAACAGCCGCCATATTGAAGAACGTCTCGCAATGACAATCCGGCTAATCGTTAGCCCGCTACGAAACAAAACGACCCTGTTTATGAAAATGGCTAACCGTAATGCTTTATGGCGATTTGTACAATAAGACTTCGACATATACATGGTGCTATTATCTATACGTGGGACCAACTCATTAGGGGGTGTTATAATTAACGTAGGAGGTAAATAATTGCGAGTATGTATTTATTGTTCACGTTAAGGTGTATTTCTTCCTCCTACCTTGCACATTAGTCCCTGTGCAACGGAAGATAAACCGCTTTTTATTCCTTGATAAGTAAAGCCATACCGAGGCGGAAAGTACGAACTTATGTACGTAGGTAGTAAAATAAATTGTGTTCAAATATTCATCCTGCGTCTCCAACCTCCCCTTCGAGTTCAGTGCAAAAACCGCGGGACCAAGTGTAGCACTTTCCGCTCTCGTGGGCACGACAAGGGAGGAATGCACTATATTTGTAATCACTCAACATGGACAATATAACTTTATCGGTGTACGGTGTCGGAGAGGACAGAAATTGTGCTTATACATATTTACATAAAGTGGATGTCGGTAAATTCATACAAATAAGATATATCCTCGTTCAGTGTTTCTAAATACTAAGGCGCATAGTCAAGCCAAACGCAAATTACATCAACCATTTCCTTTCAGTCGTCAGCTGCAGAAGCATGGGAGAGCCCATAGAAAAAAAGTGACTTTCTTTCAGATTAAAATTTGTTATATAATAGCTATCCCAATAACTCGAAGGAAACTCAAAGTCAGCTGACAAAATATTGGTGGACCACTAAGGTGAGAAGGTCACATGACCTTTCAAAGTATAGTGGGCTAATTTTTAACAACGTCGGAGGGAAATGGAGAAAAGAAATCTTACTCAGTGAAGACAATTCATTATTTTTTTTAAAGAAACAATGCTCCTCTTGTTGGCGGCATGGGAAAGATGCAGCTGGACAACACCATTTCGAAGCGATAGCTGATCACAGTATTCATTATTCATCCCTGTGATACACTATACGAAGAGCATAATGCTCTTTGTAAGACGTAGAGCCATGCTGCATTACATTGGAATCAGACCAGCATGAGCGAGGAGGTACCTCTCGTTCACAGGGTACGGTGTAAAATAACAGCTGTGTGGTCTGTGGGTAGCCAGTGACACAAAACACGACATATCGACTGAGAGAAACTTGGTCATGGAAATTTGTTGCTGGCTCCCGGAGCATCACGAGCAGTAGGTACTTAATTGAAATTAGTTTCAAACAAAGAAAAAGGTTTGCTATTGAGTTGAATAAACAATGAACTGGAATTACATAGATATTTCCAAAACTTTGTATAGGTATCATAGCTTGTGCTGCATTCACCTACCTGGTGGTAAGATGTAATAGGAGGGTGGGTGGTTGTATTGGTAGTGCGCTAGAGGATGTAGAGGGTAGTGCGGCGGAGGGCACATAGTGCGTGCGTGCAGTTGTGAGCCCGTGAACATAGCCCCGTATGGATCTGTAAAAGAATTAGGTGAATTGCGGTCAATTATGGTGCACAAAAGCGCTAATTCTCACACAATAGCGCACTTTAGATACTTAACTAACCGGCTGGCTGAGCAGAGGCATCCTTTTGATCTAGCACGGGCGGCGGGCAGGGCGCGGCCGCCGACACTATGCCATACTTCACTGGCTTGAAGTGGAAGAACGAGGGAGAGTATCCGGAACCTCCGGCGCCCAGCGAACTGAGTCCTTCCTCGCGATCTGCATCCCAGCGGCCTTCGCGACCCAATGCGGCCAAACGTCGTCCTTTCGGGGCAAACATTAAGGCGAACACTACAGTGCACGTTCCTAGGAGTCCAGCCGCGATGCAAGCTTCTCGGTGTTGCTCGGGAGCACCTAGCGCGGCCGCCACCCAACACACCCACACGGCGGCGCTGGCTGCCCCGGCCCCGGCGATGTGAGTGGACTCCCTGTAATTGTCTCGTATGCCTCGCGACCGCAACGCCACACCACATACGACCACAATTAAAAACGCGGCGTAGCACAGCGACAATAGTAGATATGCCAGAGGCGAGTCACATTTGGTTGCGCCGACAACGATCTGAGGCGGAGAACTGCCGAGCCACTGCGCTCCGATGGCCACTTGTATCATAACGGCAAAAAATAATAACAGACCCTGGTATGCGGCCGGTAAATACACGCCGCCATTTAAACTTAATAAAAATACGCACTTGACGAGTAATGACGCGAACACTATTACGTAAGCTACACCAGTTCCAAAGCGTACGGCCCCACAAGTAAAAGCAGTCGGCGTTGCTGAAAACAACGCCGCTACGGCTGCGCACGTGAACAGTCCAAATAAAAGAGTTTGTCCCAGCAGGAGGTGTCTTTGACTGGGCGCTTTGCGGCTCGCTCCCCAAACTACAAACACTTCAAAGCCGCCAATGATCAACATGCTGACGCATGACAGGGCCAGTATCGGTACTGCCCAGGATTCTGATCTCAGTAGAGTAAGTTTTTGGATCGCAACTGTTTGTGTCACTATTGTGGCGTTCACCGGCCGCAATGGCGGTGCTGTCACCCGCGAGGCGGACGATGGAGTAGGCCGGTACGATGGTCGCTCTGGTATGACAAAAAACTCTGTGCTCATCTCGAGTCTGTGGGCTTCTGTCCGCGTGGGCCGCTTGGGAGGTGGTTGTGGTTCGCGGTGTGCTTTAACATCCTCGTAACGGTGGTGTTCATCGTATTCCTGTTCGTAGGCATCTTCGTCCTCATTCTCGATGTATTGTTCGGCGGGTGCGTTGCGGGGTGCGTAGGGCACTGGCACGCGGGGTGCAAGTCGATCGCCGAACCTCACTGCGCTTGCCTTCGTGAGTGTGAGCAGCGCAGCGAAGAGCAGCGCCCGGAGCGCCAATCCCGCCATCAGGGCGCACCGGCCCTCAGCTGCCAGGTCTCCAATATAGATGCATTCGCGACTGTCTCCTTTGCCCTGAAATTGATAAATATGTTATCAGTTGTGTACCCAAGCGAGTCGCGTCCCGACTTCGAGATAACCAAACAAAGAATCCGCCAGCCAAACCGGTTCGCCGGTCGCCTTGTACCGGCACCCTTAACTTTGCTGATTTTGTATTCTTTATTGTTTTGTTTACGGTCACAAAGGATAAAATGGTGAGGCAGTTTCGTCTCTTACTGGTCCTAGAAATGGGAATGCAATAGCTCGTAAAACTTCGTACAATACATCTAACTTATTTACCTACCTACAAAGCGCTAAGAACATAGTTGTAGAATGTACATGTAATGTGCTATATATTTGATGAATAAAAAAACTAAATTTTAGTGACAATGACCTCTATAATTTTGTTGACATATTATATCGGATCTAAAGTTAAAAAATCGTATCTATCAACATGCGATCTCGTTTAGAGCTGTAGCATAATTGATATCTAGTCGTCGTATTCAAGTGTTAATTTATCAACACCATATTGTTGTAGATAATACAACTTTAACAATATCGAAACATAAGTGACTTGAGTCAACAACATCGAAATTATAAAAAAGAATTTGCTCTGATATCTTATTGGACTAGTTTTTTGTTTAGTAATTTAAAAAAATAACGGCGTATAAACAAAATCTTACTGTTCTTTATATGTACCTCATAAATGTACGTACGTACCTTAAAAGTATTTAATGATAATAAAAAAAACTTTGAAAGTTAATTAGTGATTAAATGGTGATTAACATTACTTTACAATGAATTATGTACTTACTGTGACATTTTGACTTATAGACTTCATATATACATAATTAATTTAAGAAGTGATTAACTTTACAAATTTTTAATATCGTACAAAGTAATTAAGTCAAGCCCCTCTTGTTGTCTTCACGGGCTTTTTGCTCACATAAAATATATTACTGGTTTAGTATATTACAGTTTAGGTATAATTAAATCTCAAAGGATGTGGTTTGGACACGCGGTCTAACCTTAACATATACATTATAAATTAGGTATAGTGAAATCTACGAGCGACTCCACATACTATGGCGTAGTTATTTATTAATCTGTTTTATTTTCTCGGAACTTATGCTGTGGACGTGAAGAGCTGGCCAACATACTTCACCGGATTGCTACGAGTGGTCACCGCGCGACCAAAAAGTATAGTGGCGCTATTGCGCACTGGGCAAGGCGAGGATGAGAACCTCACACCATAGCACTGTCCCAAAGTAGGTGGGTTTGTCCTGTTGTGTGGGACAACCCCATCTGTGGAGGTGGAGTCGGTCCCTTTAAGGGCTGACAAGCTGTCGAGGTGCCGTGATGATTTGTTGTTCCGGTTCACCTCATCAAAGGTGGTACTAATGGCACTCGCGGTGGTTTTTGTGGGTATTCGGCACTATAATGTGCCGTGAGCCCCAGACACCACTGGACTCCCCAGGACCCCAGGGCCAGCGAAGGCGCGTAAATACTTTTCCCCGCATCAACAAAAAAAAGGTGCTATCAAACAAAAATAAATGTTATTTTTTAAACGGCTTCAGACGGACGCAAGAAAATACGGCCAATTTGATTGAAATGAATGCAGGACACATTTATTTTAATGAAATTGGTCGTATTTTGGCCAGAATACAAACACGAGCCTCTCAACACTAAGCTTATTTATAGTCTAGGGGCTAACAAACAACCAGAGCCTTGGACGACCACCGAAAGCCATCCGCAATATTGTTGTCATATAAATTCGTTGCCCTCATTTTCTCTTCCTTTCAATGTATGCTGTTGCTCACAAACTGCACGAAACGGGACAGCATAGCTGTAACTTTACGATGCCACGTGTCTTATATAAAACATATCTACTCAGTAAATGGAAGATAATATAAGGCACTCCAATGCACGTGTGGTCTACTTAGTCTTGCCACAAATGTTGTAATAAAGAAAAACATTTTTTTAATCGCAAATAACATTACTTTTATTGAGTGTTAGTTTAATACAGAAATATAAAAAAATTAAAAATATTAAAAGCCCATTCGAAGTGGTCTCTATTGGCTGCAATACAGCCCTTTAAACTACGAGGCCAGGTATCAATAGAAGCACGCACTATTTCCATGAGGACATTATCCACTGCCAATCGTATGGATTATTTTAGGGACTTCAAATTGTCATGGCGTTTGGAGCAAGCTGTACTCCTTAAAACTGACTATAAATCATAATCCAGCGAAGGGTCCTTCATCCGAGTTCAGTTCTGATCAAGTCCGGAACGTTCGTTGTAACCAAGATTGGGTGGATCGAGCTTCATGATCTGGTAACAAGTCTTGCTGGAAGGACCATACTTGGTTATTGGACATGGTGCTATTAAGGGCATAACTACCTTCTCAAGAATGGTATCTCATCTAGTCGTATACCCACGTTGCACTCTGTCGCCTGATCGGGAAGCACCCTTAGCTTTGAGCATAAATATGGTCATTCTGTTTGTTAAAGTGTTGCTCATTTGTAAAATTTCCTCCGTAAACAAAATTTCTCTGTGCCCTCCCTTTGTTAAATTTCCCTTTTTTAACGCCTCGGTGGTTGTTTAGATTTTACCACCCTGTTTATCTTTAATTTATCAGTTAAGAAATGATCAGTAGATACGCTTCCTATAGGCTGCAAGTCCTAAGGCATCTCACAAAATACGCGACATGTTTCTAGGTGCTATGTTCATTTCCCGAGATATCATCTTTTGCTTTCGGACAGGACTTCTGCGAATTCTTTCTCATACTGCTTTGATCACCTTTTTCGTACGAACACTACGTGGACCGATAGATCTTTATCTGTACTTATTAATAACCCGGTACACAAACATTTGACTAATACCAAGTGTAAGGAGAGTTTTAAAAAATTGCATTTGGCTCGATACCTACTTTGTGTAGTGCAATCACAGCGTATCTGTTCTGTTTATCATCCCACTCCATTTTAATATCGCAAAATTTCCTACAACGTATTGGCACTAAAATGAGAAAACAAAAAACAATCTATAAAAATGACAGATTCCAAACTTAAATGTTTTTTATTTTTTTTAAATTATAACCACAAACTATACAGTATTATTGTGATAGTATTTATGGACATACTTAGTGTGTACAGGTAGATACAAATAAAGAAAAATACATATAATTCAATAAAAATAGAATTACTGCGAATAGTTAATATAATTATGAGTTGAAAATTATTTTATCCAAATTACACAATGACCTTACAATGATTAACATGTCACAGAAATGTTAGAGGGTTATGAACAAGACGCCATTGTTCTCATAGTGTTGCATAATGTGGAAAGATTTTTTTCATATTCTGCAACTAACATTAAGGCGTATTGATAGCATTGGCTATTTGACTGTGGCGCACATTTTATTTCCTATATATGCTGTTGTGTACGAACACCACAAGTACGTCCCATACAACTTTTGGCAGTCTCCTATTTTATTAGTGAAATATTTTATTTTTCCTCCTCTTGCGATTTTATCCCATCTTCTTACAAGATGGGTACCAAGAGCGCCTTCTTCAGCTGATACTTAGTCTCCTCTTCTTATAAGAGGGATACAAAGAGCAGACACCTCAGGCTACTGCGACCCACCGCCGAGACAAGGCTTAAACCATGGTGGGGTCATTATTGTTGCATATCTATCAAGACAATATATGTCCGCGTCAGACATACAGTATCCAGTACGGCCCCAAAACTCATGAGATGAGTGCGTATCCACAGTGATGTGTTATAGCTTGCCATCGTACACATAATACTCCTCGTAGAGTCCATCTCTTATGATGGTCACACAGCCCTCAATATGTCATTCTTAACACATTAACACATAAATATATAACAATTACCAACCTTTAGTTGTCAACCCTTGAACTAGAGCAATGCTCAAGATCTCGCTTAGACAAACGAGACCATGCTCCGATCTAATTGGGACTGCCCTGGTTCCTATCTATCTGATCACGATACCCATATCCATAGGTCTTTATGGTTTGGTTGTAGCTTTAATTGTCTTTATGGTCTAATATTGTTAGGTACTCTATTTCAGAAGCAAAAGCCATCGGCGCTTATGTTTGATCTTGAGGAGTAAACTCCAGCTGCGTATCAAATCCGACTTACATATTTTGTTATAATAAAACCGATAACAATTTAACAATTGCTATTTAATCATAAATAGATAATGAGATTTCGCTTCTCAATTATAACATTAGCTGCAGGCTTCTTATAGCTGTGTGATTGAATAGGTTTAATACGTAGTCCGGTGGTATAAAATTCTTGGCAGTACAAAAATAGTCATACAGGCGAGTCACACAACACGTCGCTCGCTGACGACTGAACAGGGCAACGAACGTATTAATTCTCATCCTCAAGGGACATGGCTGGCGTATTTTCCACTTGGCAACAATTTACCAGTTTCGAATAACCTTTTTGGGTTATTATGTAGGAATATATTCTACGGAGACCGTAAAAAGCAGCGCTATTATAAGGGAATTAATGGGATCGTGTGAAATAGGTATCTGAATTCTCAGCCAATTTTCTTCATATACATTAGAATTTCGATAAGAATTTCTCAAATTACTTAATGGTTCCTTCGACGCGTTCGATTTACGACAGTATTCGGAGATATTGTCTGAGCAATAAATTTTCTTTTTTTAAAAGGCTTTGTCTCCAATCAATCTCTATTTCACAACCTGAGGGATGAAATTTTCCTAAAAATACCTCATACTACTTCCCTTAACACATCATATGCTTATTATTTTTTTTGGAGGGACCTAATACTGGTTGGCGGCGCTAGTCCAGCCTCAACAGTTCGACTACTACGAAGACTTTTTGTCTTCAGGTTATCATATGCTTAATATTAGCATTTTGCGTTTCATAGTTATACACCATCCTGACC
>JAFELO010000508.1:122269-141711 GCA_017140195.1 Eumaeus atala
CTGAGAAATGAAATCATTGACAACTAGGTGTCCCGACAGACGTTCTGCAATACATTGAATTTGTTGTCATGATAACATATGATGTTCACGAGGTCGAAATATACTTTTTATTTTTGTAAACCAATGATTTTATGCCATATTTTGTGAAATATACATAAGAAACCGGGACGGACTGCTAGTAGTTCATAAAGTCAAACTACTACGACCAGGCTCCGAAGAACGGTCATTTTATAGTGTTTTAATCCGGCGCTAGTACATTTTTTCTCCTTTAAAGTAGACACAAGTGCGTTTTAAAGTGCACACGAAATGGCTGCATATTTGGCCCCCAGTTTGACACGTGGTCTGATAATTCTTAATGCGATTTACCGCGCGCGAGTGTTATGACCCGCCCGTCATGATAGTTCAACCAGATCTTCCAGCCACCACGATAATGCGAGGTCGACTTTAGCTGTAAGTTTCCCCCCTTATTAGAGGGGTGGGTGTGAGGGGAGCCGGTCCCTTCGCCCAAGACAATAATAGTTTGTTTAGTTTGTTAACCTTAAATAAATATCATCCCGATATTTATTCCAACCTGCGGGAAAGGGGGGGGGGTGTCTGGCCCCCGCTGCACTGGACTGACTGACGGAAGTGCGTCAGCATAGAGCAGTAAAAAAGACACGTGGTTCTCTCGCTGTGTAGGTCATTACGTATACTTAGACAAACCGTAAACTCTACACCCTGCGAGCAGCTCTACATATTGTAGGTAAATAACGTATAGAGAGAAAATGCGTTTACAAATATTGTTTCAAACATCTATAAATAAATGTATGGTTTAATTTATTTCTTGGATTGAACGATTAGATTTTGGAAGAGGTAGTGCCATGCTGCATAGGAGTAGGTAGTGCCGTGCATGATGCATGACACTACATCCTCCTATGCAACGGAATTGAGCCTGCACGACCGGGAAAGTATCTCTCGCTCACTTGATACCGGCGTAAAGTGAAGTCGCTGTCGCGTTTCAAGAGGTTTGTGAGCAGCCGGTTGCCCATTGGTAGCGGGGTGGAGATGATGATTTGTGTGTGTGCATGTGTGTGTGTGTATATGTGTATATCTCGAGTTCCGACGTGGCACTAGTGCTGCGGAAACGACTCGACGGGCATGTGTATGGCGATCGTGTTGCAAAAGGAAACACAGTTCTTTTTTGGTTCCAACGTTTTCATTCTGGAAATTTAGACCTGCAGAACAAGCCCCGTGGACGGCCTGAGACCCAAGTTGATAATGAAGAGTTGAAGGCTATTGCGGAAGCGGATCCATTGCAAACCACGTCCGAGTTAGCTGCAGGCTGCGATGTTAGTGATAAAACTATTATAATTCACTTGAAGCAAATTGGGAAGATTAAAAGCTTGAAAGTGGGTACCTCACGTTTTGACTGAAGCAAACTGGCGTCGGCCGTCGACGGCTGCGTTACATTACTAAACCGGCACAATAATGAAGGTATTTTATACCGAATATACCTGCGATGAAATTGGATTCTTTACGATAGTCGGAAGTGCTCAGCGCAACGTTTAGATCCTGGCCAGCCAACCCAATCTTGCCCCAAACGAGAATTAATCCCGTAAAATTTACTTGTAAGCATTTGGTGTACTAGTGCCGGAATTGTTCATTACAGTTTCTCAAATCTGGCCAGACTATAGCGGCTGATGTTTATTTGATGTTTATTCAGCAATTGCAAACCATGATGGAAAAGCTAGCTACCAAACAACCTAGGCTGGTCAATCGCACCACGCCACTGCTGCCTCACGACAAGGCTAGACCAAAGACTGCGCAACAGACGGCTATTATATTACAAGAGCATAAATTGGAAAGTCTAAGACATCCTTCATACTCCCCGGACCTTGCTCCAATAGATTATAATTTTTTTCGAAATTTGGATAACTTCTTGGAAGGAAAAAAAACAACTCGGATGGGGCAGCCCAAATCACCTTCAAAGATTTTATTGATTCCAATCTGACCGGTTTTTTAGTAAAGGGATCAGTGCTATGAGATGGCAACAGTCCATAGAAAACAATGGTTCATACTTTAATTAATTAAATATGTTATATTAAAAATTATTCGACTCTTTCTTCCTCCCGTACAAAACGCCAATTTCACATGTGAGGACCTAACATTAGAGACTAGATGTCTAAGTGAGTAACTTCATATTTGTTGTGTTTATTACTGTCGGTACGATACGAGGTGAGCACAGCTACTGTTGTCCATCGACCTACACCAAGTTATTAAAACCATCTTGTAGTAAGGGCGCCCCGCGGTTTCTGCCGAGTAATGCCGATCCTGTTGGTCGTAGCCTTTTAATATATGACATGTACTTAATCCATGAATGCTAGATATTCTACGCGACAATACTTTTGCGATTAAGACATTTAGTTCCAGTGACTAACGCGTTTAAACCAACAAGCAAACAAAAGATCACTTCAGCTTTAATTTAGTTGTTACGAGTAGTATAGATACTTACTATGACTTTTATTGATAACTAGCGATCTCTCCCAGCTTCGCCCGTCAATAACGCCGCCGAATTGCTATCTTAACAAATATACACTAAAACTTTTTCTTCTATATCGACAGCCGAAAATCACGTGAATATCCGTCAAGGAGATTTTGAGGAAATCGGTCACATATAAACAGACAGGTTTTTGTGGATTTTGTTTTATTATATGTTTAGACAGAAAATTACTTGAATTCCTATACCCAACACGACTAAAAGTGTTTGGATAGTTTAATTATAGAAGAAAATTCCAAATTAAAAATAATTCTATTTATAAATATTGAAGCACCTATCATCGAACATGTTTATATACTTATAACTTAAGATAACGCTGGCTGTATCGTCTTTAAGATAAATAATCTATGCGGCCGCAAATTGTGATAAACTTAAAATATGCATCGTTTGCCATACAAGGGAGCCTCTAATTCAGGCGGGAGATTGCGCTGCTTCGCGAACAGCATCGTGACTTTAAACTTCTTATCCGAATCAAAGTTTATAACATGGCGCGTGTTGTAGACAGATTTGGCGCTAAACTAACGGTTCGGTTCTCGTGGGCCGTCGACAATCGCCCCAGCGATACGAACGGTAATTACTGACAGTAAAAGTCGAATTTCGTTCATGTAACTTGATCGTGGTGAATTTAAAGTACACCTACTATTCGTAAAGTTAGTTCATTGTTTTATACTACTTTTGTATAGATGTGCGGCCTTTTTTGATTTCACTTTTTTTCTCATTTTAATTGATGTGTATAATGATGAATTATATATGAATGTGATAGGTACAAGAGAGATAAAAGTTGCGTTATGAGTATAAGCGTTCTTCATTGTAATATAAATAGTAGTTTCAGGCGTGGGATGGGGACATAAGACCTGAGTGATAAGCAGCTAGGATGCCCAATACATATAATTATTAAATTATAATGTTGAAACAGCGTGGGCAAATATACCTAAGTATGCACATTTTTTAAATTATGTATATTTTATGACGTCTTACTGAAATAATTATAGTTTTATAAAACGTAGTAGAATGACTGAACCCATCGCGCTCTATCTAGTCCAACTCGCACTGGGCCAGTTTAAAAAAGTCACGATAGTTAGCAATTTCTGCACAGCATTGTAGAATCGAAATTAGACATAGGAGTACCCGAAAAAAATTGATTTAAGGAGATCGTAGGCATTTATTTGAGAAACGAATGGTCCAAGTACAAGGTTCCTACATTAAACATGAAGGAGGAAATGTTGATCTGGAGTTAAAAAGAATGTTGTACTCGAGGTAAAGTGTGTAGGAATTCTGGCGTACACTTATTGTAAGCCACTAGCTTTTAGTGATATTCAAAGGTGTTGTCATACTTACCGATCATTAAAATAATCTAAATGCAGAGCGGATATAAAGTTCTTATTGAGATCGCAATAATACATATCAGCGTCATTAAGCATTGGTAGCAGTAACGATTGTGCAAGACATATCCTGGTTGGAATGGGGAGAAAAGTACTTAAATATCTTAAAGTACTTAAATATCTTAAAGTACTTAAATATCTTAAAGTACTTAAATATCTTAAAGTACTTAAATATCTTAAAGGGGCTCCAGCATCGACAATTTGTTTTCGGTACTCCTGAACAGTTGTGCTACAAGGTACGATGTTTCCCCCTGGCGGTAACATTTGGTACCTCGTCCCAGTTGATTTTGAAAATAAACTGTCTGCTAGTTATTAGAATACTATGCGTATTCGTGGTGTTTAAATTTTACTTTAGACTCGTAGAACGTGCTCGAGAATGTATATGTACATAAATACATTCGATAACAGCCGGCTGGCTCAGTCGGTAACGTGACGATGAATCCGGGTTACGCCAGAGGACACAAGGTCGACTCCCACCTTGGTCATGGATGGGTTATATATGTATTTCTATAATAAAATCTTAAATATATACAATATATATCTTATATATAAAATTCTCGTGTCATAATATTAGTTGCCTTACTCATCCGAAATGACGATTATTGACAAATTTTATGTGCATATTCGGTAGGTCTGAGAATCGGATCTATTTTTCACACCCCTAAGTGATAAGGGTTGTTCACCATTAACATTTTTTTAAATATTTACACGTCACAAATTCTGGCGGCACAGCTAGCATGTATATAAAAATATTAAATATACTTCCGTTGTACCAGTAACACAAGTACTTACAGCACTTACCACAGGACTAGACTGACGTGGTGCGATACTTCCTCAGACAGTATTATTATAACACGTCCCTAGCGCGGTCGATTGAAACAGTTAATACCTACGTAATGCTATGAGGCAAGCACCAACAAAAATGACTGGTAGGTATTATACAATATTAACACCGACCCAATAACGTCAAACGTTGATCGCGGGCCTCTCCCAGACAGGGTTGCCATCTTCCAAAAGTCTAAAATATTAAAGCTCTACTTTGAGCCATATTGAGGCACACATTTAATGTTGACCACATTAAAATTATTTTGAGCGACCATCCGATGAGGCCAAATATTTGTACAACATTGCAGAAGCAACGTTGGTAAGTTTTGATTATAAATCCTTCTTTATGTATTAATTTAAGTTTTTTAATGTTATTGTTTATCTATAAGGACGACATGGTCACTAAGCGATAAATATAAAAAGATCTTTCTATTTGGATAAAAAGAAAAAAGAGCTGCACATATATCAGTATATTCGGCGCCGCTACACTTCGAGGAGGTATCAAGAACTGAAGTAGTAGACGGTACATCTTTTTGACGACTACCGACGTTTATAGACATCCACACAATTGTTACGCAGATGGCAATCCTACTATCGGAGTCGCCCAAGGATGTAACCTCTGTAATAACTGAACTTCATAATCACATTTACTTATCCCTCGATATGACACTGTTTGCTACTAAGTGGATAGTGTGATAACGAAAACATATCGGTATTCAAATTTTGATGATGTTTAGTACCAAAATCATCCGATTACATCATTTATTCCTAACAAATCGTGCATGAAAGAATCTGGATAATGAGCCATGACTAAACATGACGGTTTAATAACTGGTTTCGGTTATTTATTTCTAGATCCCAGATGATTAATAATACCTAAAATGCCGCCGGTGATCGGGTCTTGGCAAAAAATTATCCGACCACGACCTTAATTCGGACCAGCATTCTGTTTCGTCTTTGGAATGTAGGTATATAATACTATACAAACAAGGTATCATGAAATACATTGCACAAACCGGCGTATCTAATTTAAAAGTGTTAAGAATAGAGTTCTCAATTAATTAATAAAAGCATTATATTTATGATAAAATTTACTTTTTCTGGGAGCGTCTTACTCTTCCAGTACTAAATATGAGTTCCTCACAGGAAGCAAACTTTTAATGATCAAACAAATAAGCTCCAACATTATAATGCAAGTTAAAGTCTTTGACTTTAGCACTTTTGGCCTGAAATGCCTATGACCTGATCTTTATCTTAATCCATTCGCGTGGATTTCTCTTGGAACACGCTATTAACGTCGCCTTGTACGTCTTTTACGTAGATTTACTAACCAATGTTGTCGCTGCAGTTGCATTTCACAGTCGCTATTCGAAATTCGCATGTTGTTTGATATAATAGCTACGATTCAAATTTAATAGCACCATAAATCTCGATTATTCGATCTACAATTCTCATTTCTCATTGAGTCCTTCAATTTGGAACATACCTTTGTATCATTTTAGATAGGTCAACTAGCAACGTTTGGTAAAGAATGAATATGATAATGTCTCACAAAATACGTAATTTTAGAATTCTCCATAAATGTAGAGCTAATACTCTATCGTTAAACTATTTTTTTTTTCATTGAAAAGATACAATATATTTTTATTTAAGCAGACCAAAAAACACAGAGGTTTGTCTGGAATGAAAATTCTTCTCCGTCGTATCTTTATTAGTTTGAGGGTCATGATCACCAAACACACTCAGTCATGACTCGTGGGAGATGTCTCTCTAAACAATTCTACTCTGGGCTAGATGTCTCTCTGCCTGGTGCTGCAGTTGATTGAGAAAACTAAGAGTTCTACCACTTTACACACAATTGTAAATATGCTAAAAATTGCTCGAGATTGTAGTGAAGGCATCATAATATTCTATCATCTACATCCACCGACTGAAAATGTCGAGGTAGTACAAAAATTCTCCCAAAGAAATAAATTGATAGAATCATAAAATTATGATCTGTATTTGAGATAAATTTAAATTTATAATTATTATATGATCTCTTGTTGTAACTTCGAAAGATCTTCGAGGACCAATGTTAACTACTCAGTATTCACACAACTAGGTACCTAGTTTAGCGAGATAATTATATTGCCTTTATATACATAGTTAATTATAGAAGTTACACACCGCATCAAACTATACATACAAGTGGTACGTATTGCTCGCACCATGAAGCCTGGCAGAACAGAATTACAAAAGAATAATTATTTCCATGCTATCTCCAGATAATCCTGGTACATTGTCTGGCGTAAACGGATGCTAGACCTTATATTGTACATAAATTACATCTATTTCGTAAAACTTGTGAAAGTGTGCGCTTTGCATTAATTAAACCACTGTATCTAGTGTACATGGGTAATTGGTAATTGTCGATGGGCAATGGGTACAGGCATCGCGTGGAAAGTCAAAGTTTTCTATTAGGCGACGTGATAGGTGAGACAATTAGACCTAAGGAAACAGAGCGTTGTTATGTGCGGCCGCGCGTTGTAAAAGTAACAGCGTGAATATTCTGGGTGAAACTCGGCTGGACTGATTGCCAGCTCCACAGGCGACTCCACACATTCCGGGCTTTGCTGTTGTCAATATAATAACATATTCTGCCTATCACAATATATACCGTCAGGGAGATAATTAAGCGTAACTTTGTCTTTCAACTAACAAAAAAAAAAAAAATCGACAGACTTTTATATGGTAATTTTGAAACTTATGGAATCTTTTATAAATTAAAATTTTATTATCGGGTATTTATTTTTTAAAGTATAGGGGAAGAAACGAGCAAACGGAGTCCTTTTAAGACTACCGACGCCCATAGAACATCAGCATAATTGCTGTGACGATGCGTTGCCCTCCGTTTCACCTTCCCCTATCGTGCCGACTCAGTTCAGCCTGGTAGTTTGTTTATTGATATCAATATAATTTATTTTATTTGTTATTTTCTCTTTTTTTACTTTTCTGCGCATCTACGGTTATACCACTATAAAATGAGACCATGAACAATATTTTTATGTGCATTTCTCTGCAGTGAGTTATTATTACATTCATCATCATTATCAGCCCTTATAGGTTCACTGCTGGACACAGGCCTCTTTCAATGAACGCCAAGACGACAGATCTCCTGCTACCCACACCCATCCCGGACCGGTTACTGGACGGAGGTTGTCTTCCCACCTGGTGAACGGTCGGTCGACACTTCGTCTTGTCGTCCAACACTCTGTCACACGACAAACAAACCCCCAACATAGCACGTTCAATAGCCTGAGCTAATGTTTAATAACAAAATGAGCTACCACAAACTTACGGCCCAGCCCTAAATTAAGAGGCCATGTTTCGGCCCGTAGGTCAACACGGGAAGAACACATTGGTTGAAGACTTACGTCTTTAAGCTCTACGATACCATTATTAAATTAGGTAATCTAACTAACAATAAAAACAATATTCTTACTCATATTTCACTAAGGGCCAGGGCTATAAAACAGCTATTGTTAGCAAACCGAATGGACTTTTCTCTTGAAAGGTACATATAACAAATGCAAGTTATAAAATTATGCCGTCGTAAATACGTGATGTATCGGCAAAATAATAATTTGTGGCTTCTCCGCCATTTAGGCAAGGGGTCATTATCTAGCTTTGACGTTGAAATTTACGAGCGAGGAAGAGACATGAAATAATCTTATGAAATATCATTTATGCAGGCATCATAAAATCTTGTCACTGTCACTATAAATATTGTCTGTTACGGCTGTTGGGTGATTGCCCCCAACAACCACAGCAAACAAGGCACTCGATATAAGTTTATGTATGTCTGTACATAAACTTAAACTTACAGTGAGTGAGTGGCTTGTTCCTAGTTATTATAGTCATCAGATACGTGATAATTCACTAAAGCAAATTAAATTTATTAGAACTAGTAAAGTTTGAGATAGTTCAATCTCACCATAACGATTGGTGTTTTGGATTATCCAAATTTCAAATGAAACACTTTAATTATACTATTTTGGCAGCGCCTCGTGGTTTAACCCGCGTATTACTTTTTTTTTTACTTCTCTATGATGACAGAAGTGTCTAGTGCGGGTTAGTCGGTTAGTACAAGACACATCGGGCGACCTTTCCCGCAGATGCGAAGGATGCATCCCGATTTTTATTTAAGATTAGCTTAAGTAACTATTATTTTCTTGGCTAAGGAGACCAGCCTCCCCCGCATCTAATGAGGGTAGCAGCTCAACGCGGCAGCTGAAATTGAACTTGCATTATCGTAGGGGTTGGAAGAGATGAGCCCCCAGTCATGATAGCTCATCATGACTGGGGGAACTTGACCACGAGCTGGTGGTATGAGTTATGGCTCACACGCGGTCGACGTGGTTGGCCAAACAGGCACGGCAGTTTAGTTTTCGTTGGCAAATAGCGTAAAGTACCGGATTTGAGGCCAAAAAACACAGATATTTGTCTGGAATACTCTGCCAGGTATCATCATCATCATCATTATTCCTCAGTAGGCCTCTCTTAATGAACGCCAAGACGACCGATATCCTGCTGATCGCATCAACCCCGAACCGGCTACAGCACGGAGATCGTCTTCCCACCTGGTGAAGGGTCGACCAACACTTCGTTTTCCTAAACACGGCCTCCAATCCAGAACCTTACTGGCCCATCAGCCGGTTATACATTATTAAAATTTGTAATGCAATAGAAACTTATCGTCTACCGGTCAGTTAAAAAAATGTGTTTTTAGTTTCTGTTAAATAATTTTTTTATTATACTTTTTACAAAATTTGAATTTAATTTGTTAATCATGCGAGGGATGATACATGAAATGGTTCTTTCACCATACACTTTAGTTGTTCTAGGTAACTGTAATTTTTCTAGTTACTTGACGTGTTTGAATGTTGTGTGATATATCTAACTGATAATTTTTTTATTTAAGAATTGTTCTTTTAGCAGGCGCTATATAACTTTACAATGTTTAAATAAATCTGTGTCATTTGTGTACTTATCTTAAAAAAATAGGTTGAAGTCTTTCACATTTTATTCTCAATTGAAAATAAAACAGGTACCAAGCGCCTTGCAACTGTACTTGTTGTATTCTTGTAAGAGGTTTAAGTAATTTTTGCTTTCGAGAAGGCTAAAGTAAAAGCAACACTATCATTTAGCTCGCTTTGTGAATGTCCTAGCCTGGGTCCTGACCTCCTGAGTGAATATAACCACGCTACACGAACTCGATGACGGAGGGGTTTCATCCATATTCTATTTAGGTTGTCGTGTCTGCTTCCCTTTTCAAGAGACCGGCCCTTACGAGAGACTGACTAGTCGACGAGGTGTCCTGCCCATAATAAATCTGCGGCTCCCCAGTACAGGCGGTGGATCAACAAATGTCAAACCCCCCGGACCCCACCCAGGCCCGTTGGCAGTGCGTAAATTTATTTTCCTGTGTAATTAAAATGGTGCTTATCTACACACCTATTGTTCAAAACATTAAACATCATATAACTCAGCCTGTATAAGACGCGCTGACAGACGGCAGCTCAGTCGTAATCTCAAATCTTTATGTGTAACGGTTAAATATTCTCTTATGCAATTGCATGTAAAGTTGTCTAATCACCCGTATTGAGAGTTTCTTACCTCACGTCTCCGCTCTGTGGCGCGAGAGTGTTACGTCATATTTATGCCATTTAAAGTTGTCTATATACTCATATGCTCGTGATCGGTATTCAAGTAGAGTTTATAAGCTGCTCCTTGAAGTACGTGCCATGGCTAATTTAATGCGTGATAATGTATATGAAGCGTTTATTAGTACAAAAAAAAAATACAAAGTTGTAAACAAATAAAAAACACAAGGCATTTTCTTCTTGGCACATATCTCCTAAACCGTTAATATTTTTGAATTATCAATATAATAAGAATAAGAAGAAAATTAAATGTCATGATAACTAGAACTTTCTATCCAATATTTATAGTTGAAAAGTACCTTCACGTCTGTTATCCCCGAAGATGTAGGCAGAGGTGTGCTAGTACATCCACAACTCGTAAGGCCAGTAGATATACTAAAATACCCACGATTAGCGAAGGTCCTGAGGCCCATGATGTCACAGGTGGCAAGCCTATGGACCACTTCGGGCACATTCTAATCCCGGATAATGTAATGCGTTCACGATGTTAGCTAGAATATTTTTTGTTCACTAATAATAAATATACTAATGTACTTAACAAACCACGTTAGCATAGCCTTGTGCTAAGTACCGAAAGGACTTGTGTTACAGGTATAGACATTGGAAATATGTTTCATATTTTTGTTAATTTAAGATTTTTAAGATTTTAATTATAGAAATACATATAATACTTACATAAATATCCATAACATAAGCGGGATCCGAACCAGCAGCCTCCGGCTTAACACGCGAACTAACCGCCACGTTACCAACTGGGCCGGTTGTCAAAAAGGTTCGAATCAAACGTTGAAGTTAAATCGTTTTCAGCTTAGGGAGCAGACGCTTTCAAATATAAATTAATTTGTTTTTCATTTTTTGTGCCCTATACAATATGTAACAAAACCCCTGTTGTTCCTCCCAGGTGTGCATTATCAGAATCAACATTCAATTGTCATAATTAATCTCATTTAGTACTACTGTTTAACTAAGAAAATCAAAATGAACAATAATTCATTAAAATATTACAAATAAAAAAGGTGTTTTACCGCTGCAATTCCTTGCAACATTATTAATTTGAGACTTTGAAAACTCCGCCGCGCAAGTGGTCGAAGCAGAGTTCACGGCCCACCGAGCGCGTGCTTCGTGTAAGGTCTTCTCAAAACATCCACAAGACTTGTTCTTTAATGCCGTCGTCTTCCTCCCACATCAGCTAAATGGGAGTCGCGACTGTGTACACTGACTGTTGTACATGGGCATGTACTGAAGACAGAATACGATCAAGGTTGGTAACATCGCATTCCTTGAAACAGCATACAGGTCCTTGAAATCTGTGCAAGCTTCACTCTTACAGTCGGATCTTTCGAGACACAACAACATATTAAAATATTCCTGATTGGTATACAAAATCGCTAACACTGTTTGAAAAAAATAAGACTGACGTCCTTCAGTACGAAATCACGCGTCAAAATAATTAAAATATGAAAACTATTGCAAAAAATACACAGCGGTCGAACTCAAAGGAACCGTCGCCATAAAGATGCAAACGGACACGGCGAGGTACGCTGCAGCAATTGATCACCTCACTTCAATTGTACAATAAATGCGACGCAATAATTGCAATTATTGTTCAATATTTACGCGTATACACGTAGGGATGACATACAATTGTCCAGCGCAGTGTCGCGCAGTTGCAACTCTAGTGTGGTTCACTTAAGAGACGTGTACCGTCACGTCATACTGCCGCGTGCAGTATCGCTGGTGCATACACAATATTTTCCAAAAGGAAACCGCGTGCTCATTTCACAGAAATGTATTAGTACGTGTAACGAACTACGCGATGATATTAAACGTTCCTTTGTTTGATCGTTTTAAACCATTGTTATTGACAACTTGTCAATGTCTGATTTTATCGAATTTTGACTTTCAGTTCATCATCATTATCATCATAATTATCAGCCCTTATCGGTCCACTGCTGGACGTAGGCCTCTCTCAATGAACGCCAAGACGGCCGATCTCCTGCTGCTCGCATCCATCCCGGACCGGCCACTGCACGGAGGTCGTCTTTCAGTTATCAGGTATAAATATACACATATGTATACGTGCTTAACAGGGCTTTTGTTACGTATTATATTTCATATGAATGTAAAGTTCTTATCGATACAAATTAATCAAGCCCAAACACAAGGTATCCATAAATCGTTAAGCAAGGCCCTCCAGTGTGTTTGGGCTCCATCATCATATTGTCGCCAAGTCTTTACTAAATTGTAGAGCTTTAAAATACTGAATGAGAAAATTAACGAACGCGCCAATGTCCCTATCATGGTACCACTTTTAAAATATTTGTTTTCCATAAAAAAAAGCATGACATTTTTTTCATAAATGACAAGTTATACACAAAAACAAAAAAGCATATATACGGTCGAACTAAGTAATCTTCTCCTTTTTTTACGTCGGTCATTCGCACAAGTGGGGTTTCGTACCCACCTTGCACTAACAGCAATATAACAACAAGTAACGAGTAAATATTATCCATCTTCAAAATATACCACTCCTATACCTATCACTTACGGAGTTAAAAATGTTATAGTGTCTATATTTTGTCCAGATACTGGTATTTTATAAGTTATGATATAAATCTACTATTTCGCGAGAAAAAAAATCGTTCGGCTTTCCCTAAATTTTTTACTTTTGCTATGTTTTGTTATTAGCGTGAGACACACTCACATGTGAATATTTCCAAAGCCTACATATGAACCTATGTAATGAAAAAATCAATTATTTGTTTATAGCTGCGCAGTAAGTGAACTTTACAACTACTACCCTGCAACTGTCAGTGTGTGAAACAAACACGTGATAGCCTCGTAGGTTAGTTTTAAAAATATCTACTGTCCTCTGGAAAAAAGCAAATACTACTTGCTGTTTTCCTCTGTGGATTTCTTTGCCTGCTTACAATATAACATAAATAATTTGAATTTCTGTTCTAAAGCTTAAACAATAAAGAACAAAGGTACGGCAAATATATACTACTAAAAGCTTATGTAAATAAAAATATAAGTAGGAGTTTTCTCAAATACAATGAGTACATTTGACTAATAACATTCTCCACTAAAGTAGAGGAAGTTATTAAGTCAAATTAACGTGTATTATAATTTTTCTTACTAAGTAATGTAAGTTGCTTACTTAGTTTACATAAGCTTTTACTCACAATACTTATTATAAAGAGTCCCCAAAAATATGCGATAGATTTTCTCAAAATCTACTAAACAGATTTTTATGCTGTTGTCACCAATGATATTCTCGAGTAAGATTTGTTTATAATTTGTTAAGGTAACAACCACATGAGGCACTGTTATACATGGGCGTTTCCGAGGCGTATTATTAGTAATCAATAAACACGTCTAAGGCATTTGTCAATTTGCAGTTTGTTATTTTTCCGTCACTTGATTTTATCATTAATCTGCATCTATGATATATTTAAATACTCATCATATTTATCAAAAATCAAATGCGGAGTGGTCCGAATAAAAGGTTATTGACTCCTGCTAATCACCTAATCATCCTAAATACTAGCTAAATAGCACTAAACATATATTAGTAATGGGAGCTTCAATCCACATTGTTTCATTTACAAGGAAGATTGAATAGTTTTTTGAGAAAGGGTCTAATTTATTATTATTAATAATAATAGAATCCATAACGTGTTAGCAATAATTAACTTTCCATGTTAGTAAAATCCTAATATTAACATTTACAGCTTAAACTAATTAAACGTTCGTTCGCTATCGCTATTTTTATATTTAACCTGGAAACATGATGTATATGAAGTATGTTCAAGTAAAGTAGCATGCCTCGGAGCCGAGTAGCAGGATGGCCAATTACGTACATTGCAATTTTTCTACACTTAAAAGATATTTTTTTTCAAAGTATTACCTTAAAAACCAAAGCCAAGTTTTAAAATGTTTGAAAAAACGTGTATCCGCGGAGAGTTCGCCCAGGTATGTACTTGTTTATTCAACTGACACAACTGTTTGTGTCGCATACTTCCAAAAGCACGTTAAGCCTGTTTTTACCCGAATTGTGGATTATGACTTAAGGAACATATTAAGTGTCTATTAATGTTTGTTAATACGTTCGACTTTTTTTTCAATTTGAACTTTAAAAAGCTGTTGGTAGTTTCGAGCAGGAAATATCACTTGCGTAGTAAAAATTATAAGTCATAATATGATTACTAACTATTAATGGTAACTAGTAAGTACATATTAAACATTGATATGAACTTACTAGTAAACTAAAATTTGATTCTAAAAAAACTAAAACCTGTGTGAGCAAAAAAATAGAATTTTTACAATCTACATATATTCACGCTTACGAGACACTGCACAATTTGTACATAATTGAAATTTGAAAGACATACTACAGTTACTTTAAAAAAAATATTTAATAGGCTATAATAATATGGAAAAACCCGGAGCCTGTAACAATCTATATGGAAAAAACACGATTTTCATGAATGATAGCAAGATTCTAATGATAAGTATGAAGTCTTATTTTATGAAATGCATATATTTTATACTACCTTGAGTTAAAAAAACAAGAAATCATCATATTATTTTGTAATCATAAGGCAAAAGCATTATTGAAATAAAAGTTACAAATTTTATTTTCTATCTACAATAAATTATTGTTTTCATTATAACAACAATAAGTAAAACAAAACTTACGACAAAATTCTTCAGTGGTCCAGTATCCAGACAATAAACACTCTAATATCGGTTAAAATAGTGATACATTTTCAAATAGATTTTCATATTCACATGCCGTGTTTCGTCTTTACACGTGCGACCACCGCGAAGGCTAAGGACAGACTGGAAGAAGTGAGAATTTCTCCATGTCCGTGATGCGTGACAGATGCCAGATGCGCCCGCGCATCTCGACGCAGCTCTATGCGCAGTCGGAGACAGCGGTTCACTTTTCTTATATTTTGATAATAATCGGCGCCTAGATTGTGTCATACCTCATAAAAAAGTTTTTATAAAGATAATGTTAAATACAAATAAAAACTGGGCTAAAACACTTTTGGGCGTCCCATTTTTACCGTGTGGATACGAAACCCTAAAACTAACGGAGTAGATCACGACAAAGTGAAACTTTTATAATGTTTGTTTCTTGAAAGGATATGACAAATATGAAGACCATCAGATCAACTGAGGCAAGCTATATTAAGTGCTTTGCATAACCGTGCTACGTCAACGTAGAAATGTTACGTTGACGTAGCAGAATCTGCTACATGGTACATGGCTTATAGCCTTCTTCTATAAGGGGACTATTAAAGCTAGAAAGATCACTTGTTTTGTTATCACTAATTTTGGTACCGAAATATACTTTATAAGTGTTAAATGCAAAATTATAAATCTAGTATGATAAATTAAGAAAAATTAAATGCACATACTACTAATTTTATTATAAAACTATAACAGTTTTAATAAAAAAATACGAAAAATTATATAAAATTTTTCCCACTCGAAACTTTTTTAGCCAAGATTTTAATATTCCTCCTTTTATTCTTCCCTTGATGGCACTGGGAATAATTTCTAATATGGACATCGTGGAAGGGTAAAATTTTTAAAAGAAAGAAAAAGAAAGGAAAATTATTATTTGAATTACATATTATGCAAAATGTGTCAGATAGACCAACATTTTTTTGGCGTATTAAACAATTTTATAACTTTTTAGTTTTTATTTTATTTAGTGGTTGTTCTACCGCTGTCATGGATCGCCACTAGAAGTCCTTCTCTCTCGCTATTTGTGTCAGGTTTAAGGTAACTATGCTATCGGGATATATTTCAAAAAATCAAAAAAAGGTTGCCGTGAAATGATAAATCTAACAACGTCTCATAACATGCCTATGTCTAGAGTATAAGGACACAATGATTGGGTTATTCCCCCGACTTTTGCAGTTTAGTTCCGTTTTTTTGGACTCCAGATATCCCTACGGGAATATAGGCTGTTCGCCCTTCAATGGCCAATATTCCCGTGCGTATTATATATATATTTCTATTGTTCTTATATCTATGGGCAACGGATTGTCAACAAATTATACAGCTCATTTGCCTCTTTGTTGTTCATATAATAAAGGCATATCGCGAACTACTGGACTGAGCACCTGGTCAAGAACGCGTGGAGCCTCTGGTTGCAAGCAACTTGGGACCGTGACTTGCACCTCACTTGGGGAGAGGCCTATGTCCAGCAGTGGATGTCTCCTGGCTGCTGATAAATAATGGTATAGCGAACGGCAAGCAGTCACTTCGACTGTGAGAGATCTGATGTATGTAGTCGCATAGCGTCTGGTTTAACGAGTGTTTATAGAAGTTGCGTTTATTAATAACTTACCTTAAGGCCGATTGTATGAGGGAGGCACCTCATACAATAATAAACGTCTCAACATTTTGGTTAAAACGGTTTATGTATTACAATAAGATAAATTTTACGGATTCTATCACGGTTTATTTTTGAATTATTTTTATTTTTTAATTAAATATTTATATTTAACTAGCCCGAAGCTTCGAAACGTCGTGCTAGTTAAGTGATTATATAAACCGCGATAGAATCCGTAAAAGTTGTTTTATTATAATGAGTAACATTCGCGTAATTCTTCAGACGGTTTATGTAAATAATTGACTGACTCGGATTCGGATTGACTGGATTATTTAAATTTGAGATGCTGAGTGATAAAACCATTGAATAGAAGCGACTACAAAAACGTTTAAGCGAAGCGAAGCTAAAACTCTAGTGACGTAGAAACTGTTAAGTGCAAGTTTACATAAATACTTAAAAATGATTATTTGTTTTAAGAAACTGTAGTAACAGTCTCACTGAAATGTAAGATGGATATTTCGGGTAAAATGAAGTAACTCATCTTCTACTAAAAAAGGTAAGACTCTCCCTGGCATTTATTAAAGGAATCATTGGATATGTTTTACAATTGTGCAGATAAAGGTACATAATGGTTAATTGAAGAATTAAATGCAATAAGCGCTGAGAATCGACCGGGTTTTTCAACTATATACGAGGGCGATTGATAAACATCAGAAACGATAAAGAAAAACTTTAATAATCTATTTAAAACAATTTCAAATTTCAACGTAGTTTCCTTCTACCTCAGTGCATTCAGTCCAGCGCTTCTCCAATGCCGTTACACCAATTTGATAAAATGTTTTCTCTCACCCCTCAAATACTCTTTTACGGCAACAATCATTTGATGAAAACCTTCGGCCACCTAACCATTTCTTGAGATTCGGGAATAAGTGAAAGCCGCACGGGGCCAGATCTGGGGAATAGGGGGAATACGGTAACAATTCGAACCGCAATTCAGGGAGTTTGGCAACTGCAACCCTTGACGAGTGCACAGGTGCGTTGTCGTGGGGGAATAAAACTTTCTTTTTGGCTTAATGGGACCGTTTCTTTCGGATTTATTCACTTTTTGCAGGAAGCATGCTTAATACTCACCGCTTACTGTTTTTCCCAAAAAACATTCGCCATTACTTTGCCGGCCCACAAAACCATTTTTGCTTTCTTCGGCGCAGGTTTTCCACTCGCAGTCCACTCCTTTCAGTTCTGCTTCTTTTGTTTCAGGAAAATAATGATGTGTCCATGTTTCTTTTACTGTCACATAACGCCGCAAAAACTCGTTACTGTCACACCTAAACAGCGCTTAACGCTCCGACGAATCGTCCACTCGACGTTGCTTTTGGTTAACAGTTAGCAAACGCGGCACCCAAAGCGTTTTCATTCGCAAATGTTAGTGTAAAATGTTAAAAACGCGTTCAGAGGAAATGCTTCCCATCCCTGATATCTGCCGCAACTTTAAGCACCGATCATTTAAAACATTTTTTTGAATCTTTTTGATCATGTCCGGATTCGTGACTTCATTTGGACGGCCAGACCTGTTGGAGTCTTCACATCTCTCTCTCCCACGTTTAAAATCAATTAAACAGCTGTGATTTGTACTCCATGCAGGATTAGTATTACCTAAAACACTATTTAGCTTGACTTTAATCTGGGTTGCGGTTTTCCCTTTTAAAAACTTTATCACAGCACGAATTTCGTTTCTTTCCATTGTTGAGAAAATATACGGTAGTGTAAGTTCTTCGTCCCCTCACACAATTTCTACCAGTTTGAATAATTTAAAATTTGGCGTTCTATTTTCGAAAAGATATTAGAAAAGATATTTTCGAAAATATAATTTTTTTTTGCCTATTTTTTTTAGTTCGCCATTTTGACCAGTTATCAATCAGCCCTGGTAATTGTTTGTAAATATTTTTTACTTATCACTTACGGTTTTGTTATTGTATTTACATTTCAGCCTTGAATAGGACTAAAAATTGCGCTCATATCAAAATAGTTTCAGATGTACATTACTGATTTCATCATCAGTTGATTCAATTCAATGGACATACTAGTTTTAGGGTGTTTGCATACAGCAGGTTGTCGTTACGCAGAATACGAGTGCATATTCCGAGTGGGTACATATTCCTTGAATATTAGGTACCCAGTAACGTTCAATAAACATAGTCATTACTTACTTGATTTAAGCATACAATTCCTGTATGTCAGGATATATATCTATAATGAATTTAGATTAGGGCAGCGTCCGAAACTGTTATATTTCGCCCAATCTGTCACTTTTGCTATCCCGCTACGGGGCTTTCCTCTGGTACATAAAGCTTTGACCTTAGAGTATTAAACGGGTGCCAAATTAACACCTAATTCCATTTAACCAGTTTCCCGTGATTTCAATGACAAGTGTGAAGTTTTTTCGGACCTGATCGTATGCTGTGGAAGCGAGGTTCAGCGCAATACAGTTTCATCGGATTGCTATGAGTGCTCGTCTGGCGATGAGACTAGGTTAGGGCTCGAAAGAGGGACCGATCCCCCTCTCTCTGGGAGGTGGGAGAAATGCATCCCAATATGATAGTGTTTGTAACAGGTAATTGAAATATTATTATGGTGTGAGT
>JAFELO010000508.1:141741-184186 GCA_017140195.1 Eumaeus atala
ATCAAGATACATAATAATACTATGTATTTTGATTACAAAGAAATGAAACTACCGAAAAGTCAAAAGGCAATCACTGACTGCATGTATGTGATGGACAGGAATCGCTTTGGATCGAAAATTTTTGCAACCATATCCAAGTCCGAATCTGCAGAGCCTGAGAGCACTTGCAGATTCAGGGTCTGACTTGACCCGGACATAGCGCTGATTTTAATTGAAACTCGATATATATATATGTCGATCTGAAAATCGGCAGATAATGCTAATTGCCTCGAACACACAAAAAAAAAACATTCTAGCGTTTTATATTATAACCGGATTAAAAATAAAATAATTTCAATGTAACCCATATTGCTATTATTACAGGCTTTAATCGAGTCTTATCGTATCAGGTCGCATTATAAATGAATCTTCACAGGACGATTAACGTAAATCAATTGAAAGCGTATAAACAATTCGCGGCCCTTTTACGTGCGACGGTATTTTTTAATGACCTCACTTAAATGAAATAATGAGTCTACTGTATTCCATTAAAATGTACCTGTATAGGTACATATATATAAGCACATTTTTTGTTGGCATTGTAATGAATGCTAGGATTAAATATTTATTTGCCTTTATCACGATTTAAACGATACGAATACAATAGTGGTTGAGATGACTGGTTCGGTGAAGACTAAAGGTATCGGCTTACCAGACCAATCGCAGCGACTTTTTTCATTTCTTGAAAGTAAGAAGTAGTATCATTACTGCATTGCAACCGAGTCGAGCAGACACCTCCCACACACATGACACCGGCTGAAATTTGATGGCTATACTAGGGCGTTCGGTGCGCTACGAAATGGTATTAAGGAGAGCAGTGTGTCAACACATAACCGTGCGATTGTCAATGGACCTCGTCAGTAGTCACCAAATAGCTTTCGTCGCCCGGAGCCATAAAAAAGTAGTACTCGTATAACAGTTGATATTATAGTGGAAGCGCGTTTATTTTTCACCCTACAATTTTTATTTTAGGACAACAAAAAAATGTTGTATCAATGACATATTTTGATAGAGCAAATAATAGAATTGCTCACACCATAATAATAATATTTAAATTACCTGTTACAGACACTATCATATTGGGATGCATTTCTCCCACCTCCCAAAGAGAGGGGGATCGGTCCCTCTTTCGAGCCCTAACCTAGTCTCATCGCCAGACGAGCACTCATAGCAATCCGATGAAGCTGTATTGCGCTGAACCTCGCTTCCACAGCATACGATCAGGTCCGAAAAAACTTCACACTTGTTATTGAAATCACGGGAAACTGGTTAAATGGAATTAGGTGTTGATTTGGCATCCGTTTAATACTCTAAGGTCAATATATAATAGATAGCAAAAGTGACGGATTGGCGAAATATAATAGTTTCGGACGCTGCCCTAATCTAAATTCATTATAGATATATATCCTGACATACAGGAATTGTATGCTTAAATCAAGTAAGTAATAACTATGTTTATTGAACGTTATTGTGAACCTAATATTTAAGGAATATGTACCCACTCGGAATGTGCACTCGTGTTCTGCGTAGCGACAACCTGCTGTATGCAAACACCCTAAAAGTAGTATGTCCATTCATCGACGTCTAGTTTCAATTAAAATCAGCATTATGTCCGGGCTCAAGTCAGACCCTGAATCTGCAAGTACTCTCAGGCTCTGCAGGTTCGGAAATGGTTATGGTTGCAAAAATTATCGATCCAGAGTGATTCCTCCTGTCCATCACATACATCCAGTCAGTGATTGTCTTTTGGCTTTTCGTTAGTTTCATTTCTTTGCAATCAAAATACATAGTATTATTATGTATCTTATATATATATATATATATATATATATATATATATATATATAACGAAGTTATAAGGCAGAGAACTAAAGTATCCGTAAGGCCGCGTCTAGGAAAAGGAAGTGTTGGTCAACCGTTAACCAGGTGGGAAGACGATCTTCGTGCAGTTGCTGGTCCGGGCTGGATGAGAGTATCAGGAGATCGCTCGTCCTGGCGTTCATTGAAAGAGGCAGCAGTGAACCGATAAGGACTGATAATGATGATGATTTTGATCACTTTGCAAGTACTGGGACGATTTAAATAAAAACACAGAAGTGTTTTGTAAATTAAAATATATGCTATATTTAATTTTCGCGTTACTGTGTCTGGTATAAACAATTAAGGACAGACTCGCGCAAAAGTGTGTTTGTGTGTATGAGCCCTCGGCTAAAAGAGTCGAGACTATAATATGAGCATGGAGTTTTGTAAATGTCTACGCGGCAACAGTGCTAAATTACCACTTATTTGCCCCCAGGAGCAAATAGATGGTAATTTAACACTACGCCACCACAGGCACAGTACGAAATTAAGGTCGACGTCTTCCGTTATGAATGTAGATGCTGTTTGCGCGTCTCCAAGTTTTTCAACGCGCGACAGAGAAAAGTGAAAAAGGACTTGTTTGTACTCGTGCTATTTATTTTTTTCTTGGGAATCCTTTCCCAATAGAGAGAAAGAGAGAGAGAGAGAGAGAGAGAGGATGAATCAATAAGGTAGATCTTAGGCTTGTCATTGCAAAAGGAATGAATTCCACGTGATTGTCGCGCTCTTTGAATAGCTCTACAAAAAGCTAGTTGGACAGAAAGGATTCGTCGCAGGTTAAAAATAAATGGTTCACAACAGAAATGTAAGTAATCTAATTTAATAGTTCGTTAATAGTTCATTTTAACAGTTCTGGGCTGGCCACGCCTGCTGCATGTCAGAGGAATTCTGTGCCAAAACATATCTCTGGACCCGGCAGCCTTCGTATGCGAGATGAGTTGGACTTCTTCCGGAAGGATAGGTCTTATCTAGCTCTAAACAGAGAGGTACGGAAAGAGAGTAGAGACTCATTTGCCTCGTAGTGGGATACACCAGGCTAAAATAGCAATAAAAATGGTTGTTTATACTCAGACGAAAGTGCTCAATTCTCTCCAACAATAATCGAGACTCCCAACCGCTTCAATTCGTTGCACTCTGAGAGCATTCTTTTACACAGTAGCGTAAAGAGTATACTATTTATAAAAAATAGAATATCCATAAAATTACTCGGTATTATCGAACCCGTGGCATTATAATACAATTTATGTATCCTGAGCTCATAGCGAGTTTTTTTACGAAACAGCTGCTCGGTTAAGTAAAGTGCGTGAATGCACTTATAATATTATTATAGCCTTGCGTTTTATATCTCCTTAGTTTTATTGTGTAAATAAAAGCTTATGGTCATATAACTAGTGATAAGTGGGCCCAAATAATTGTTTAATTTTGTATAAGTGAAGGTTTTTATTCACATTATAGAAGGACAAACGAGCTTTAGGAGCCATGTGATTACTACAAACGCCCATAAACATTCGCATAATTAATATGATGACCTCTTTTCATCCTCACCTGCAACCTCACAATGCGCACGAAACGCGAAGCTGTCACCTAATTGTAGGTACTATCTTTATGTTTTAGTTATCATCAATATCAGCCGTCACCGTCCAAGTGCTGGAGATATATCTTTTTCAATGAATGCAAAGGTGAGCACATGATTCTTGCTTGTGCTACTACCTGTAGGCGACCAAAACTGTTATCCCGCGTGGTCGTTGTAAGTCCAAAACTTCGGCCACGCTTGGCTTCCACCCTCATACTTTGCTGGCTCATCAGTAATACGTCTGACCGCAGACACTTTGCAACACCAGATGGTACCAATTTTGTTTTACTTGTCAATACTTTTTCTATTTTATAGATAAGGCCAAAAGTCATTCAGATCATTTGTAAGCAAAAGACTACGTAACGCATCGCGAGAGGATTTGCATTTGTCACTACATTTTTGTGTTTTGCTACTTAAATATTTTATAAAAAAGTAAATCTGTCAACTTTGACTGTGAGGCTAAAGGTGTGCTCTGTGTTGAAGAAATGGCGCTCTTTTTCCTTTTGGCGATGTTGAGGTCGGATATATTTGGGATGGCTGACGCTATCTGCAATCACCAAATGATAATTAATTAGTTTTTATTTTCCGCCTTCCTTTTATTTTAAAATTGTAACAATCTCTATCTTTTAAGAGATTATTGAGTTATTCGATATATTATATTGAGTTGCGCCGTCTATCACTTTCAAAATTTGACTTCACGCTGGTATTTTTCACAGAGCATTACTTAAGTACTACATAAGGACTAATTTAAACGTCTTCTGAGAGAAGTATGGGAAAATTTGACAAATTTCCTCTGATTAATTGATTGTTAAGTCGAAGGCCACACGCACTAAGGAAAAAAAGAAACATAAAATAACTGATTTAGACATTCTAAACAGATGCCCGAAATCCTCATCTGATATTAATCATCATTTATGATGAGATTAGCAGGGCCTCGCGGTTTCACCGGCGTAGCTACGTCGGTGATGCTATGGAACACTGAAATAAGTTTCCAAATGGGACAAGTACTTACTGAGATTAGCGCCTTCAAACAAATAAATTCGTTAGCTTCGTAATAGTAAAGATGAGGTTTAGATGAGTAATGCAGTCTATCCACCCCGCCCGCCGTCCCATAAGTCACGTAATATACAGACGCCTGCGAGCTGACGATGACGGCCGAGATCGTATATTTTTTTGCACGGATCATAATCACAGAGTGTGTACTTGTGTCTTGTACGTGTTTCGTCGAGTGCCACTAGAAGAACTTTCCCGTTCCACGCCGTTGCGTCCATTGAAGAGTTTTATACGCATCAATCGACGGGCTAGCACGCTCCATTACATAGGTGTCACGTACGCGGCTGTACGTGTATGTTCATATGAATACACATACACAAATGAAAAACAAACCAGAACTATATAGTTATGGTTTGTTTTTCACTTGCATAATTGTCAACTGTAGTTAATAATTTAGAAAACAGTTTTATCTTTAATTAGATTTAGAGATAACGAGTGCTGTATTGCGTACAAATGGTGCCGGCATGACCGGAGGGTACGTCGCATCGCACGTAACACCGCAGTCACGTTTGGTGCGATTGTGAGTTTCTGGAAGGTGGGTGGGGAGAAAAGTGAAGGAGGGAAGGACACGTCTCTTTTATAACTATGTGGATGTATATGAGCGTCAGCAGTCTTGCCTTTTCACCCTTATACCAACTATGCACCCTTGTAACACTTACCGCAGCGTACGGAAGCTCCAGTCTCCCTTTCGTAAAAATAAAATAAATGAAGGCGATGATATCGGAAATGTGTATTTACAAAATAAATTAATAAACATGGTTGCAGAGGAGTCAAACGACTCCGGGTCTGCAAACTTTGCAACCCGGAACAAAGTGTCTGTGCGGTCTTGGCTAAAACGTCCTAGTGCGAAAAATCACTCGTCAGATGAAAGCCCTGAAGCTGAACCATCAGTACCGACTAAAAAGGTAACCAAAGTCAAGCGCGGCTGGGGGAGGCCACCAACAACTGGGCAATATGTGGGTCTTGCAAGGGCCAAAAAGGAATTAATTGCTGCCCAACGCCTAGAGCTTGAGCTAGAAGCGGACCGGGAAATTTTAAACGCCGCTAAGAGGATACCCGCAGCTAGAATCCCACGGATGTCGGAAAGTTCTTGTTCCTTTGCATGGGCCCTTTGGGGGAGGGGAGTTCATGGGCATCGGTAGTCGTAAAAAGGCTCCGATTGCGCGTTTGCCCCAGTCACAGTCAGTCATGGAGGTATTGGAACAATTTCTCTGAGATGCCCAGTCGAGGCTGCTAAGAAAGTGATTGTGATGAAGCTTCTTGTGGGATGTTTATCGGCACAGATGAGAATTCTCGACGCGTCCCACTACGGTACTTACGTTGCCCTGAATTCGGATATTTTGCAGTGCAGTGCAAATCTGAAGTCGACCGTAGTGGGGTTCGTTCTGTAGTATGTGCGCTGCTGAAAGGAATGTATGTCACAAACTGGGTAGAAAGGCTTGCACAATATTATCTTCAAGGAGCAGAAGTAAAAATAAGGAAGTGTCCGATAGTGTTAACCTTACGCCTTCCTTAACGCGATGTGAGTTATGTGGTAGTTACCCCAAGGGAATTAGTGTCCACAGTACAATAATAGCAATGCGATTTCTTCAAACGAATCGATACTACTGCTTTACTATCGTTGCTATCGCTCGAGTGAAAGCTCCTGCCAAGGAGGCTGTGGAAAGAGGTGTTCTATTATCAGTATCGTTGGACATAGCTAACGTACTTAATACCCTGCCCTTTGCTACAATACTGCAGGCACTAAGACCTCGTAGGGTGCCTCAATATTTACGTTGGATGATTTCAGCATAACTTTGTGGACGAGCAGGGAAATGATACTATTTCCCACACAGGTAGGATGGCGTAGATGGGAAATGTACTACGGTGTTCCTCAGGGATCTGTCCTTGGCCCCTTTTTGTGGAATACTGGGTTCGATTGGGTTCTCCGTGGTGCAAATCTCTCAGGCGTAGGTGTAACTTGTTATGCTGATGATACCATGGTGTCGGCCCGTGGATCTATCTATCTTTGCAAATGCTCGCATTCTGGCCGTAGCAGGTGTTGCGCAAGTAATAGCGCGAGTGCGACGTTTAGGACTGCAAGTGGCACTTAATAACAGTCACGCCTTATGCTTCCATAGTCCCCGAAGATCACCCCCACCAGGTTCATCTCTCATCGTGGGAGGCGCGTCCATTTCTGGTCCAATATCGAGGTCTTGTTCTCGATAGTCGATGGTCGTTTAAAGAACACTTCCGGGATCTGGCTCCCAAGCTTGTGAGAGTCGCTGGCGCATTAAGTCGCATACTACCAAAATAGGGGGGGGGGGCAGTATAGGCTGCCGACGATTGTATCTGACAGTAAGGCTTTTCTGCGACAACCGCAGCGGATCATGCTAATCAGAGCGATACGAGAATACCGCACGACATCATGTAAGGCGGCATGTGTGCTCGCAGGTAGTCTACCCTGAGATATAATCGCTGAAGCTTAGCGAGTCTCCATTGGAAGATCGTGCAGGCGAGGGAATTGTGTGTCAATCCTACTAATGAAGATATACGACGCTGGAAACGTAATTATACGTAATAATATTCGTCAAATTCTGGAGGGATGGTTATACCCGCGTCATGGCGTCCTCACTTTTTGCTTTACACAGGTATTAATGGGACATAGTTGTTTTGGCAAGTACTTGTGCAAAGTAGCTGGCGCTGAACCGACACCTGTGTGTCATTACTGTGGAGCTGAGGTGGATATTGCAGATCACACCCTTGCGGACTGTCCAGCGTGGGCAGAACAGAGGATGCTTCAATGTATAGAAGTGGGGCCGAATCTATCACTACCGACCGTCGTCAAGGCCATGATCGATAGCGAAACTTCATGGAGTACGATGATAAACTTATGTGAGATAGTAATTTCTCAAAAAAGAAAAATAGGAAGGGAGAAAGGGCGTGTAAGAAGCATGGAAAAGGCCTCTCCTAACGCTAGAATAAGACGTCGGCGAAGGGTCCCCCCGTCCTTGCCAAGTGAGACACTTTTTGATGGAATCGGGAGACCCATCTTTAGCATAAAGACCTAGCAGAGGAAGTCTAGTAGTGCAGGAAATGCTGTTTGAGCATCCGCTGGCGGAAGCGCGGTAGAATACCATCAGGCTTCCCATACTTTCGCCACCGAGCGGAATGTAGAAACATCCCTTTTTTAGGCCGTGAGAGTCGGACACTAATTGCCCGCGTGCCCCTATTATGTAAGCAGGTGTCCATTATGGATTTTCCGGGGAAAAATGTCCCTGATTCATCGAGGACATTTTTTTCCCCGAAAACTTCTTTAAATAGATCATAACTTCAAAATTAAATCTGATAACGACAAGGCTATTTTTAAATGATTTATTAGAGTCATAAACTTCATTTTTAACAATGAAATAATCATGCCCGTTTTTAGGGTCAAATAACACATAATGCCCGATGGTACCTCCCCGGTCGTGTCAGCCCAATGCAGCATGGCACTACACAAAACTATGCATGTAGTTTTTACTTATTTCACAAAAAGGTATCTACCGTAGGTATAGATAATATCTCTATCTTATACAATAAATTTATAAAACCATTCGATTCCAAACAGCTTTAATAAAATAAATATTGAAGTTAGCGTGTGAATGCAACATTAAAATAATTAATGTGGGTACAATATGAGACCGCTCGTGTAATGGTTAATCAGTAAACATCTCATGGAAGCGAGGAGAAAAATTGCTTTCCGACGCACTTATTTGCATGCATAACTACCTACGGCCACTGAGCCATGTTGAAATTATCTGCATAACGGACGGAAATATGAGCAAATCACCTACTTGGGTACAGCCATGATTTAAATTTAAAACCTTTTTGGATAGTTGATAAATTATTGGAAAACTTCCCTAATTGTCTATTATGCGTGGAGCTGTTTTCACATGTTTCTGTTAGTCTCGGTAAACCTTAGTAGGAACTTGAGTGGCCAATAAGCTACAAAAATCGATTTCACAGGTTATTGCTTGCGTACGGTCTAACAAGTTGACACTACTCACCAGGATAATAATTTGTGGAAAAAAACCCACTTGTAGTGTATATATAAGCATAATATTTAATTTTTCATAATTACATTTGTAGACTGAATGTTATATTTAGATTAGTTTGAACTTTTCACTGCATTGTTGGCTATTTTTGAATTCGGTTTGTTAGAATTAAATTTTGAAGTGAAGTCGCTTATTAGCGGCGTCAAGCAGGGAAAAATATTACGAGCTCGAGTCAGGGAACATGCCATATTGTACGCAACCAGTAGCAGCTACAGGACAATACGCTCAGCGTCGCTGCCGAATGCCACGATATATATATACTGACACGTGTGCTACGTATAGTATCTTAATGCTGCATGCTCCTACATGTACTACGTATAGCATTTTTATATTGCCAGGTGTGCTATGCATAGCATCTTAGTGCTGCCACATGTGCTACGTATATCTTAATGCTGCCATGTGTGCTACGTATATAATTTTTATGCTAACATGTGTGCTACGCATAGCTTTATTTATGCTACCACGACTGTTACGTATAGCATTTTAATGCTGCCTCGTGTGCCACTTGTAACATTTAATGCTACATTTGAGCTTAAAGTTCCATCGTCCTGCCTTGAGTGCCTGTTACATCTTTTCTTAAAACACCTATTAACATAATATTTGTATTACAATAAAACTACTTTTACGGATTCTATCGCGGTTTATTCCAATCGTGGTCAGGGGATGGATTATGGTAAGTGAGATAGTAATCCATAAAAGTAATTTTACTGTAACACATTCGCGTAAAATTAAGACATCAATAGTCTTTGTAATTTTTATCACAATGTGCTCACTTGTTTACATTTCCGAAGCTGCAGTATATATAATTTACTAAAACGTTGCGTTTTTAATAATAAATACAAAACAAACACTTTCAAACAAAAATATTTTAAAAATTCAATAAAATTATTCAACAAAAAACTTACTACACAAATTAAAAAATGTTTAGCATTAAGGAAACTATAATATCCGACTGAGTGTAAAATGTTCTTTACATATAAACTAGGTCCCATAAAACAATCGGGAGATGAATATTTTTTACTTGAGATCTTATTCATCGAAATCGGTCCAGCCGGTAGGCTTTTTGGGGAAAAAGAATAAATTCACGCAAATAATAATAATAATAATAATTAAATAATAATTAATACACATATATGTATATGCACGAAGAATATTCAATCCCCTAACCGTCTTGGTTGGGTAAAAATTACCTAATTACATTTTTTTTATAAATAGAACTAAATTTGTAGGTACTATTTAATGTTTTACTCTCTTACTCGTAAGCCATATTCAATAAAGTTGATATTGTACAACCATCTTACTATCATCAACAACAACAACCTTATCAAAGTACCAGTCTTTTATCAAACCACGTGTAAATATACATGTTAAGTCATACAAAAACATGCAATGGCTGAAATCTTTAATACGTTTAAGTTGAAGGTCTCTTTACCCAAGGGGTTAAGATGGCCGCCGTATATAGGTGTATCACTCACAAACATCCGTCCTCCCATGAAGTTTGAAAGATTAATTGCCTCACTTTACTTCTTCCCCTCAATGGGCCATAAGGTCACACTCGTTCAAAGCCCATGCGATGTAAGCGCTATGTTATAACACTTTTACACCACACATGATATTTCATCGGTGATTTGAATACCTAATTTCTCATTGTACAAGACTTTCGTTTTATAACTCACGATGATCTACGCAAACTTGTTACATTTTGAATAATTTTGAATAACATGAACTGCAGCAAAAGCAGTTAGCGTTCAATTCCCTTTCTTCGACGGTGATTAGAGTATAATCTTGTATTGGATAAAGTCAAAGAGCTTTATTATCGTTGGTTAATGTGTGAAGGTGTATAAATATAGGTAACGTAACGGATTTGTGTAACGTATATCCGAATAGGTGTATGTAGAACGAGCTGTGTCCCCGACATTTCAAGCATATATCCCGAGAGAACCATTAATTTATTTCGCGATGTATATTATTATTTGAGTCGTGATTATGAAATATATCTGTGCAAAATTTCATCCAAATCCGAGTATAAAACAACAACGTCGTAACAAATAATAGTAGAACTTGCAAAATGATATGTGTAAATATTTTAATTTAACAGGCAGGGAATAGTTCCATGTTGCATTGCGGCCGAATCGACCCGAGAGTCGCTTACCTAAAATAGAACCACCGTGAAGTTGTGACAATTATGTTTTGAAACTTAAATATTGTATAAAAAAGTACATCTGTCACCTTTGTCTGTAAGGCTTAATATTCTCTTTGTTGAAGAAATGTCACGCCTTTTTCTCTTCGGCGTGACTTGGACGACGGATTGATTTAACGCTGAGATGCTGTCTATCTTCAACAAATTATAGTAAAATATTTTTATCTTTCCTGCCGTGAACTAAACGTAAAATAAATAAATAAAAATTATATTTCATAAAAAAGGAGCTCTACTTTTTTTAACTTTTATTTTTCTTTTTATTAAACACTATATTATTCAAATATATGGATTGTTAGGAATGAAGGACAATCAACACAATCAAGGAAAACAAACAATAATTATATATATAAAGGACTATCCAAGTTGCAGCCGGGAGTCTCGGACAACTGCCAGATAAGACTTCATACCCTCACCTTTTTACTAACCAATAACAAAAACTCCATTGTTGTTCTTGTAGTATTTTAAGTCTGTCCTGGATTGTGAATGTGGACAGACCAATTGAAATAAATATATATGAAAGTCTAACTAAACCTCTTATAGTCTCTTTACACCTAATAGTCCTTCTATTTTAATGTAAACTGTAACAAAGTGATGGCGAAGATGTCGTGAGTCGTACGGTTTGTGAATTATTGCGGATTTTAAATGCTTTGTCATAGTCATTAAAAAAATCCAAATTATTATTTGCAACCCAAAAATAAGGCCTCATCGCTATGGATATGCGTTTAACATCTTCTGACGACACACGTTAAACAGGCAAGGACGGGATCACTGTCGCGTGAAAATTTCGAAAAAACTTATTTCATCGTCAGTCCCCAAAGTCTCGTAATTTTATATAACAACCTAAATAAATGTGACGAAAGTACAGTCTATAAGGCCAGCTGAACAATGTTTATTTTGTCTATGTTCTACTACATGTATTAACGTATCAATGCTACGATATTGCGTCATGCGTCAGATAAGATTCCAATAATCGCATGGCTACACGGACAGATGGACCAATCCGTTTACGGTCACTTTTGGGATGCGACTGGCTAGCACCTTAAGTTCTGTATGGTTTCATTATCCAATCATGAACCAAAAATGACCGTTGGTAGATCGGTCCATCCGTTCGTTCGTGTGTGCGGATAGTAATGTCTCCATGGTCATAACAGAAGAATATGTATAGAAACATTGAATGTTTTTGTATACAATATAGATTTACACGACCAAACGTCTCAACAATTGACAACTCATCTAAGGCAATACATGCATGATCCGATCACGTTGTTATATTTTGACGTGGTGCTGTCGATCCTCGTCGTCGCTGTGTTCCTCTTGCAGGAGGAGGCTGTCCGGCAGTCCCCTGGCGGGGGCCCGCGCATTGCCGCTTTTCCTGACCCCACCCCGGGAGAACATGCGAGACAGCTGCGCGAACTTCTTCCTTGATACTGTAAGCAATTTAGTTTAGTGTTAATTTGTTTTGTATATTGTTAAACTACTGAAAAAAAAAAACAAATGTTGTTTTATGAAACCATACAAGTGAAACTTTTATATAGTAACCTAAATATACGAGCAAAATATACAGACTATAAGGCCAGATGAGACGAACAATGTAGCTACGAATGTTAACGTAGTACTATGTACTACGCTAACGTAGCTCAATTAGCGTAGCAGATGTAGTACGATTTATCTCGGACAATTTATAATATTTGAGGCGTCGCACGTCGGAAAAATAAATTCACTTTAACTGGTTACATTCAAATAGTGTGTTACATGAATAAGGGAAACAAGAACTTGATAAGTCGCTTAAGCGAAGGATAATATGTCCAATTGATACTTCTATAATTCCCGAATACTAGTTACGGTTCATACCGGTCTAGCGCCCCGCAGTGTACGTTCATACATAAATCTCCCATACATAAAACTACTGACGTTGCTTTGGCGCTTTCACGTTTACCAATAAGGTCCCTGCACAAGCCAACAGCCGACAAAAAATCCATACCTTCGAAGCTACCAAAGTGATTTTCTTCCAATCGATTTATAATATCTCAAAAAATTTTGCATAATCAAAAAATTTTCTTATAAAACTCCACACCATTTAGTTTTTAGAAACACCTTATCCACACGAGACACACAACACGTCCAGGTTCTCAAGAAATAAAATTCTTCCCCCAATTTATGGGACCCCTTAGTAATTATTTTCCCTTATAATAATTTTTTTCAAGGTCATGCTACATAATTCTGTAACGGTCAATAGAATACGATATAAACGTCTGTGGCATATGGACGGACATGATGAAATTATAAGCGTTACGTTTTATGCCATTTGGCTACGGAATCCTAAAAACCGTATATATAAAATATCGATCATGTGAAGTTTCCATTTTGAATTCATGAGTGAATGGTAAAAAGGCTGATAAGATTGGCGACGTTAAACTCACATTTTCCCATATTTTTCAGTCTTTCCTTAAAGGCGGCTTCGTCGTCACTCTTCGTCTTGTGCCCCTGCTCGCTGTCCAAGGCCGCGATGAATTCCTGGTTCCACCGCAGCTCGGCCATGAACTCTTCGTTCTGAAGGAACGCGATGATTCGTTCGTCGTCCATGTCCAGACTTAGATCAATTCGTGCGTCAGTGCCGGGCGGTATTCGTAGGAACATCGGAGGTAGAGGTCCCAACATTCGAGGCACCCATTTTCTTCTTACAGCCAGTGGAATTGATTCGTCTTCCACATTTCTGAAAATAACAACTATTTCAAGATATATATTGTCTCTATTAACTTAGTTAATTATAAATAGGTAAACCTGTGATTGGTCACGTTATATGCCCTGTGTTTGTCGTTAAGAAAAATTGCATTCGCTGTTGGTTTATTAATAAAGGAAATAAAAAATAATAATAAACACGTGAACCCCTGCGTGCAGTGCTTAGCAGTATTTTTGTTTCTGTATTTTGACTGAGCTATACCTAGTCTTGCCATAAATATTGTAACAATATAATTGTGGGAGGGGGTAGAGACTATTCTAGTCTTCAGATCTCTATCCTCACCCCGCCGGGTCATCACTGAAGTTGTATAATGCCCACGCTTCCTTAAAGCTATGTGCAGAAATATGGTCATTTTGTTTGTTAAAATTGTAGAAATTTCTCATCCGTAAACAAAAATTTTCAGTGCGTACCGCTTCAGTAGTTGTTTCGACTTTGCCACCCTATTCATCTTTAATTTATCGGTTAAGAAGTGACCAGTGCGTCTCTAATAGGCGAATGCGAATCCAGAGACATCGCTTAAAATACGCGACTTGGTTCTAGGTGTTATCTTCATTTCCCGAGATAAAATATTTTGCTATCAGACAGGATTTCTTCGAATTCTGTTCCTAACTGTTTTGACCACTCTTTTCGTACGAACACTACGTGGACGGCCAGATCTTTCTCTATCACCATCAGAGGAAGTCTCATTGTACCTATTAATTTTTGCAAAGTCAACGTAATGCGTAAGGCATGTACCTTGGTTTTAAGTTGTTTTTATAAAACAGATTCTACTTTAAAGTAGTGCATAATTTTTACATATTTTTCCTTACGCGAATGATTCCAAGTTGTTTTTATAAAGTGCATAATTTGACAATTGCACATCTTTTATACGGACGATTTTGGGACTCTGATGGTGTATATTAATATTTTTGTAAATCAATGTTTATAGTGCATAAGCTCGATGTGTGTTGCAATAACAAAGTAATTATATTCTCCTTTTCTTGATAATATGGAAAGAAACTTTGAAATAGCTAGGAGACGAGCCTTACAAATCGTCTGGGTTATTTTCAGATAGAGTTCGACTATTTTTTTAAGAATCACACGCCTGAAAACTAAAGTAACAATAATACATATAAATAGAGAATGTTAAATTTACTGAAGAGAGACAGAGAACAGTTAAGGAGAATAGACGGCAGATGTAAAATCGACGTTTTCGAATATGTATTCATTCGACCGCTTTGTCATCGAGCAGGGTTCTTGATCTTAACATCCATTAAAAGAGATTTACTTCCAGCAGTGGATCCACAAACGGTGATGATGTGGATTATTATTTTGCCACAAAAGTAAAGTAAAGTAAGAAATAAAAGTAAATCAAGTAAAGCTTGGTAAGTAGTTTTAGTTTTTCAAATTCAAATCAATTAAATAATACACAAACCTAATAACAGTATAATGCAGGTCTTCGTACGACTTGTGATTAAAATAAATAATTATATTCATTTTTCTGGCATGCAATGCTATAAATGTTAAAGAGTTATTGCATGTTTATATGTAATAACTTTTTAATATGAAGAGTAGGTTTTTTTTTTAATTGTGACTATCAAAGCGAATTAAAGTCATTAAGAAATCTGTACTGTCACATCTATATGTATGGAATCACAATATGTTTAATGATTTTTACGCGTGTGAGGCAAGAGCACGTAATTTGTCACTAATAGTTTTTATACAATAGCACTATAATTTTCGTTTACTTTATCTACTTTTCATTTCTTTACGACTCAATCAGTTATATGTCTTAAGTTTACGAGGCGGCCACTCATTACAATAAAACTACTTTAACGGACTTTGTCGCAGTTTATTATATTATTCAACAAGTCCGACGAGTAGCCTCTTTTTTGTGATTATTTTATGTATAAGATATTTTAATGGCTGCATTGCCCTCCAATCGGTACCTGCCTGCCTTCAAAATTCCGAAATGAAGTGTCGCCTTTAGTGCGATTTGCGGGGGAAAGAATAGAAAAAAAAAAAAAACTGGACCCTAGAATCTATATGATCCTAAATAGTCTCCGCTATTAATGGAAACTGTACGTACCTATGCTATAAAAATGTCGAAGTAATGTACTTAAAGCACTATATGTGTTTTTTATGACGATTTGTATCCAAAAGAAAAAGGTAAAAGGTAATGGACGCCGACAGACATCCGTTAAGGTTGCTCGCAAACGGCACGAATCCTGACAACATACATAGCTGTCAATTTGTTGTGGTATCATCCCCGGAAGTGCCAGCCCATACAGCAGTGATGCAGCATGGCATGAATATTTAGCATCTGTTTTCAAATGCTCCGAAATGTATTATATTCGAGAATACCATATCTCCGTATTCGACTCACTATGATATTATTTTGTACCCACGTACAAAACCTATGAAAGATAGAGGAAAAAATAATATAACATACCTTTACTTGACACACTCTAACATTTTACGCTAACATTACAATGGCGACTTTTATTTTTTCCACTGAACCTTTAGAGAGCGAAAAAATCTTCATACAGGGTTGCGGGAGTCACGCGACACAATTACACACAATTACATATATCGACATCTAGCTGTGCTGTGTTTATTTCAAGACTTTACCTAATATTTTCTATATTAGAGTCTTAGACACCATTTCGTAATTTAAAACACACACAATAAATTTTAAGACATAAACATCAGCAATAAAGTGCTTCCTATTTTTTCAATTTTCTTTTATTTTTCTCATGAATAGTATAATATTGAATGTTTAAAAATTTCAATCATTCAATATTCATGGTCTTGACTCTATACCAATACAATGGCACTCACTATATAGTATGAGGTGTCGCTTAAAGTTACGAAGGGGGTGCCATTCTTTGCAATACGTGAGGTTATCTCGATATGAATGAGCCGCTATTTACACACAGTGCCTAGTGTAGACGGTAAATGCATTTTCTCATTACACTACTGTCACTCGGTGTTCTCAGTAGGTATAGAAATTATGAGCAAATCTCTACCTAAAACGTCGTCACGGCATGCCTAAGCTTTAAAACTAGATAGTCTTATTGTTATTCTGCGTCCCACATAGGCCCTGATTGTTTTGGTATTTCTATGTGATGCTGGTCAAAATTCAAACAATAATTAGTTTACTGATAACTTTTATATGCAGTTGATTACTGAAACCAAAATAAAAGAAATAGTCGTAAATATTTACTATATCTTGTAAACTGTGTGACATAACCTGTCCTAATCGGCTTAACTGTTTCTCCTGGTGTGGTGATGAGGTTTGATAGCTTCTGTAATAAATATGCCAGTAAACATCATAGTAGTGCGGATATATTTAAACAAAACTTACACGAGTGCCGTAGTATCTTTGTCATCATCATTTTCGGCATTTCGTAAATTTGAGCGCCGGTCTCTGCGACGAGGAGAACTTGCTTCTACCCGCTCCATTTCAAGACGCAGCCTCTCGTTTTGATTGTCCGTGCTCATGGCTAACAGTTGGTCGATGGTCGCGTCGACCGCTCCCTGATTAGCCCGGAGCACCGCTTCGATGACATCATCGTCCATGTCGGGAAACATCGTTCTGAAGTCTGTCATCGCTTGGGTGAATTCGAGCTGCATGGTGGACGCCATCTCCCTGGGTTATCCTCGGCCCAGGGACGTCACGAGCTCACTCCACCAGCCGGCGACTCAGCTGACAGGTGACGTATAACTTTGCTGACCGGTGCCGTGTAGGCATCAGACATCCTAACGTCGCACTGGACGACGCGACCGCTTTGACCTCGCTTGTAATTAGCGTTTAATTACACCTATTTGTTGTACACGTTAATACCATGAAGTGCAATTTTCACTTTCGGCGTTTCAGGTGCGCAATGCGCTTGCGTGAGTGCACAGGAGTCGCGGCCCGCGGGGAGGTGAAGTCGATATATATAGAGAGTACGATACGGCGTCGCGACGGCGCGCTAGTCTGCCGCCTGCTGAATAACGCGCATGTCTACTGCATTGTTTGTAAATTACGCTCATCACTTTGACCTTTTAATGTCGCACATTGGAGTGATAAATGGTTTCGTCTACGACACTCCACTCTGCTAGACATTTATTCTATTGCGGAATATGTAATTTGTTACTACTATTAGGTCTAAGAAACCATTTGCACAAAATTGGTGGGACGATAGAAAAAATAAATAAAGTTTTGTTTCACTTCTCCTCAAGTAGGTAATCTGTACTCACTATATTTAAAATTGAGAAAGCATAAGTAGTCAATACCAACCCATTTCTGGGGCTTAAATTATTATAATGCTACTATATGCACTGTACCTAGTAAAGTTTAAAAGTGAGTACTCGATAATCGGAATACTTTCCCAGCGTGCAAGCCTTGTTTTGGTATCAGTTCAAACCTCACTCACTACTCAGTTTCAATATTTTGTCCCGGGCCCATCTTTAAGCAATTTTAGTCTGTATCAATTCCTAGTACCAACCTAGTCCTAGTGTAGTTTGGGATGGTATTACCCTAAGTGCCTACATATTATGATACAAATAAGATTAATTTATGAAATTATTACGACTGTAAAAAGCCATAAAATTTAAATGATGAAGAGCATAAAGTCGGTAAAAATGTGTGACTCCCAAGGTAGCACACTTTTACTGCTGAGAGTAACGCACTAATCTTCGGAGTACGAAAAAAGGAGAAAATTTCTCTCTGTGGAGCTGTGAGTCGGTTGTTAAGGACCGACTCACGATTCGCTGAGGTGTCTCTTGCTTTACAGATCAGGCTAAACTTACCAGGATTGTAAGCATTCGGAGGAGGTTGGTAGCTATTGGGATATGGATGTCAATATGTGTGGGGCTCAAAAGTTTTTCACTTTCTTATAGCATAAGGGGAAAAACGAGAAATTGGAGCCTTTTGATGGCTACCGACCCCCATGGAAATTCGCATGATTGTTAAGCGGATGTTTTGCCCTACCATCAGGGCCCCTGTGGGCTACCGGCTACTCACAAACCGGGCGAATTTCGACAGCGACGCTGTCACTTTAAGCCGGTATCAAGTGAGCGAGCGAGCAATTCCATTGCATAGGAGGATGTAGTGTCATGCACCATGCATGGTGCTACCTCCTCCTATGCAGCATAGCACTACCTCCTCCTAAAAGCTTGGAGTGAATCGAGACACCTTGGACGAAGCTAATTGAACCGAGGTTGGTTTATTTGTGCCCCTCTTATAAGAAGTCCACTAAAGAGCAGGAGGAGACGTTTTCTGTACCCCTCTTATGAAGAGACAAAAGCGAAAAAGGAAGCACATCGGCGAGGATGGGAACCTCACCCCACTGCACTGTTCCAAAGTTGCTGGGGTCGTCCGGTGGTGCAGGGCAACCCTCGTGAATGAGGCGTCGGTCCCTTAGGGGACTGACTAGCCGTCGAGGTGCCCTGATGATTTGTTCCGGGGACCACTGGAACCCACCCAGGTCCGGTGGAGGCGCGTTTTCTTATGGGTGTCAATTTGTCCACATATGTTGCAGTTAAATATTTACAATTTGTATTTATGTACCGGTAATTTTAATTATGTTCGAGTTGGATTTCTGATCAAAATCCGTAGTTAGGAAGTTGCTGGTTTTAGACTATATGTTCGTATGCACTGACTGCCTCGTGGTATTCTGGTAAGTATATTGAATCACATATCGTGAGGTTTCGAGTTCGCGTCCCTGTCGGATTAAAGCGTAATCGGGACTTTTAAATTTCTGAGAACAGCTTGTCAGGCCGAAGTGAGGAAGTTGCCGGTGTCTCCTCTCCAGACTTATGACTCGGCGTTGAGGGGACTGGGGATGTCACGCTGTCCCCATGATCCCTCACACCTGATTTCACTCGTGTCGTATCGGTCCCGCTGTCATATCGAAATAGAGGAATGAAGGTATTTTAATCATTTCTGGAGTTCTAGTTTTTTTCGGTTCTAAACTTACGACGTGGAAGTGAAGCGAAGTGCGGTACAGCTTCATCGGCGCAGTAGGATTACTCGCCGAGCGATGAGACTTGGTTTTTGGGTCGTAAGGGTATGAGGTTGACGTCCCGATAGTAGTGTTTGTAACAGGTAATTCAACTGTTAATTGTATCCTCCGCCCCTGACTCTAACACTGGGGGATACTGGCGCGCAGCAGCAAAATTAAAAGTAAAATTACAGGTTTTTAATTGATATAAAATCGCCCAAACAGGATACTGCCTTAATAATATACACCACAGCATTTTCCCATCCACTCTTCAAAATACCATTCTCAAAAATAAAATCCTTTAAGTAATGAATAAAGGACACAAATAAAACAATCTTTTTTGTTGTTTTATTTAATATTTTCAATCCCGTACATTTACAACAACTATGTGCTTAACAGAAGGTTACCATTCGTCTAGTGACGACATAACTAGGTCCTAATCAAACACGTATAAGTAATATTATTTTAAATATATTATTGGCGAATAAATATTGATAACAAATGAGAAAAAAAATGTCGAAGAATATGGTGTAGATAGTCAATTTGAATAAATTGAATTGAATTTAGGCCTTGCATTTTTAAAATACTACCTTTTTTTAAATTAAGTATTTGTTTTATACTTTTCTCAAAAAAAAAAAACGCAGCTGTTTTAGACCAAAGCCATAGTTGGGACACAAGTTAAAAACAAAAACATATTGATAAATTCTGTTTCGAGCGAATAAAGTTTACATTAAAAATACATTATTCAGAAAAATATATTCTTGATAATGGAATATGAAAATTAAGTGGACGGTAAAACATTTCTAGCAAAATTGACAATTTATACACTTTATTTCAAACGCAAGTAATCTTGTTTATCCCCGTCCAATATACTTTGCGGTAAAATTAATAATAATAACATTTTATTATATTAATCTTTTTTGTGTGAAATATAATCTTAAGCTATGGTAACACAATGAATTGAACTAAATAATTATTTATCGTCTATGCTGCGCGTTGCCAGGAGCGGAAAAATCGGGGTAGTTCTCCATGGATATAACATCGACAGCGACAGGGTGCCATAGGCATATATGACGACGAGTGGCGGACGTAATAGAGAAGGAAGATGCGGATGCATTACCTATCTTTGTCAAGCTAATGTTGCATGCGCAATACGCGGAGATTGTGAGTGAAAAAAAGATAGACAGAGAGTGAACAACACTCGCTATCTTTTTCGGCTTGACGGCCGTGTTATCGGCTGGCTTCCCTGCTCCGTCTATATTATCTCTATGGTCGTCTCTCCTCCGTTAGGCTCCCGTAGGTAAGTTTTTGTGTAAACGTATAGTCGCTTTAACCACTGAGTGCTTAATACATCATATATTCATTTGATTGAAAGGAATTTGCGTAACAAAAATCAACTAGTACCGGCTAACAAATTTTTTTTACTATCTTATCTAATAAAAAATTAGGCATTGTTATTTCCATAGACACTTTAAAAGTACATTTTACCCAGATATAGAGATATTTTATTTATTAATCATGGAAAGTAATGCTAATTATATAGTTTGTTTTCATACCTATGGATGTTCTACAATCAGGTACTGCTACCTACCTACCTACTCCTACCCAATTAATATAATAATATAATCATTATTAATGTAAAAGTAATTTAAGTATTTTTCATTGCTTTTTACATTTATGTAATTATAAGTTTTTTCATGTTACAAAGTAAATTTTCAAATTCATGATTCAAAAAAGGTATTGAATGTAATAATGTATACAAAATAGATTTTTTAAGAATGGCACAGTTTTCAAATCTGATTTTTAGCCTTTATCTCAAAATGAAAAGAAATATGAAATAAAACACTTAAGTACAAAAATTTAAAAAGACCTTAATCTAAAGCTAATAAAAAGCAAAATATATAGAAGCAAGATAAAAAATATTGTTTTCACTTTCATTTTTGGCTCTCAGTCTAAGCCTTAGAGGTCCCTGTGAAGTTGGGTGGCTTCACTGGGTCTAGTTCTAATGACGTTCATAACATCAAGGACACGAACTTCATTCGATATGCGTGTCCTATTTTATTCGACGTGTTGGACGCAGTCAATCAAAATAGACCTTTAATAATATGCTAATATGTGCGCACTTTAAAACATTTCGGAATGTAGCAACACTGATAATGTTGATATTTACAATTTTGCATTGTTGCGCGAAGTCTTCTTTTAATTCACAATGCAATTTTTAGTATACAAATATTAAAATAAATATTTTAGGACTGTTTCATCATGGATAAAGTATATAAATTTGTAAGTATTAAACATTCATATTAGATTCTAACACAGATCTTATTTTGAATATTTAAATATTTTGTTTTTTTTTTTAGATTTAGAAAACATGTCAAACCGTTTTCTATAAGCGATATATGAATGGTAAGCTCACAATAATTGCATATCTATCAGTAGCAGTCGCCGTGAAGGCTCGGTCGGCTGCTGGTGAGTCTACACCTGTGCGTCCATCCTGGTCTGTGGCAACACCACTACTGTGTTGGCCGGAGCTGCAGGGAGAGGCGGTTCCGGGGTTTCCGGCACCTGGTAATCAATCACATTGTCTAAACCATCTCAAAAGTCTTCACATATCCCTAATAAAAAGAAAGTGCGTTTCGGGCCACGCGCCATGTGGGTGCCGTAGTTTTCGTAACAACCAAATGCGGCTCGGATTCGTCGACCGAGTGTAAAAAATCCTTAGCTGATCGGAGCGAGATGATACGAGGGCAACGCATCTGCGTAAAAATCATATTTTATTAAATTTTTATTCTAAGTTCACGGTGACATGTTTGATAAAGCGAGGACACAACATTCACGATTTAATGCTGTGTTTACTGGAGTAATTATTAATGTCTTAGTCGTGAGCCGTGACGCACTTTCGTTTAGTGTAAATTAAAATCACGATTCTAAGGTATTTTTACACATATTATTTTGTTATTCATGTACAATTTTAAACTGCTAAACACTCGAAATCAGACAAAGAAACTATGCGGCTACTTAATTTTTCCATTAACAATATATCATCATCATGATGGGCCATCATTCGTTCCCTGTTTGAAATGCGATTCTATGAAATACGCATAATACGCTCGATAAGAGGCGACGCGTGTTTGTTTCGCGTAACACGTATCTAAGGCGCCGTTTTCCCGTCTCGTCCACGAGTGACGTGGGCGGTGGCGCGTGCGTATATCACGTACTGCGTACCTGCGGCGCACCCGCCACCTGCATGAGCGTGGCGGCGCGGTAAGAGGGCGGTGGGGTCTGCTTCACCGCCTCCTCGTAGTCGGGCAGCAGGCTGCAGTAGAGCGGCGCGGGCGGCGGCGCGTGCGTATTGGGGTGCGTATCGCTTGAGATCACGAACGGCGTGAGGTGCTGCAGCGCGTGCGTGCGCATCGTGAGGTACTTGTAGCAGCGCCACACGACGCTGATCCAGTACGACTGTGAACACACGACAAACTGCTTTAATGTATCAATCGCGGGTTATTTACATACTAGCGAACAGGTCCAGTTTTACGTGGGTGCATATTTTGATACTCATGTGATGTAAGTTTGGAACTGTGGGATAACTATAATGCCCCACCGTAATCCATGAATGCAAAGGTTGTGGCGCCCGTCCGGCCTCCTTATTACATATTATTCAGATAGATTTTAAAATGTTGATTTTATTGATATACTGATCAGCATGCGTTTGACATAGGTGGTTTAATGTGTGTAAATAAAATCACCATACCTTAATCAAGACAGCGAGAAGGAAGGCGCACAGGACCACGAAGCCCAGGGCAGGAGGCGGCAGGGCCAGCAGCTGCTCCCGCCACGGTACGCGCCGCGCCTCCGAGACCAGCTGGTGTATGGAGCGCAGGTAGCATAGGTAGCCCATGGCGGTCAGCCTGCAAGTAACATGGGCTTTACACAATACACACGGATTTGCCGCCAACACTTCTATGCTCTACTGATCACTGGCACAGGTATGGGAGGTGCTTGCTCTGCGCTCTGGATGCTACACAAGTATCTACTTGTGTATTTGTCCATCTGGACAATGCAAAAAGAATCCAGTGTGAGAGTGACTAATTGAAAATGCGACAGAGTACAGATACACAATCGGTATCTGCTAGTCAATCGGCTGATAAAAAAGCAGACAAAACTTGTACAAGATCAAAAGCTGACGAGAGAGCTAACAGAGTAGTCCTATTGATGTCGTCCGTTTGAGGTTAATATGCTCATAATTGCCACGCTGTGCAGGCGGATTGACAATCGCAGATGAAGTTTCGGACCGGCGCCACTGCTGCCTGACGCCGATCCGATTGATGGTACCGCCATCACTCGGCGCGAGCTCCGTTCGGTGCTCCCGTATATTAATAATCGTTACGAGAATTTGCAGGAAATGTTGTACAGCCTAAATGAATCCTCCCGAATTATTAACCTTAGGATGAACTTGGACAAGACAAAGGTCATGTTCAACAAACACGTTCTCCCTAGGCCGGTCAACGTCGATGGTGCTATTCTCGGCGTCGTAGACGAATACGTATACCTTGGGCAATTATTGCAATTAGGTTGATATAACTTCGGGAAGGAAGCCGATAGAAGGATTCAGTTCGGTTGGGCAGCAATCTGGAAGCTTCGTCACATTCTCACGTCGCCTATACCGCAGAGCTTAAATACGAAAGTCTTTAACCAATGCGTTCTCCCCGTGGTAACCTACGGCGCCGGAACATGGCCTCTTGACTTAGGACTGATCCGCAAGTTTGCGGTAGCTCAACGGGCTATTGAACGTGTTATGTTGAGTGTTTCTCTGTCCGACAGAATTCGTAACGAAGTCATCACAAAAATATCCGATATTACGCGACGAATAGGCTCGCTGAAGTGGCAATGGGCTGGTCACACACTCAGAAGAACAGATAACAGATGGGGCAGTAAGGTTCTGAAGTGGAGGCCGCGTTTAGGAAAACGAAGTGTTGGTCGAACGTTCACCAGGTGGGAAGACGATCTCTGTGCAGTACCCGATCCGGGATGGATGCCAGTAGCAGGAGATCGGTCGTCTTGGCGTTCATTGAGAGAGGCCTATGTCCAGCAGTGGACCGATAAGGGCTGAAAATGATGATGATGATGAGAGTAATTTTGCAAAGATTCCCTTAGTGTCCATTATCATCATCAGCGTAAACTCATTCGATATATGAGTCCAATGATTTTTTTATAATTACGATAGAATTTCGGACTCGGTGCGAACAATAGTATATATATATATATATATATATATATATATACTACTCAAAACAAAATAGGGGCCACTCGTCTATTTAAATTTTAGTGCAATTTAGTAAACCGAAAGTAACTGATAAGTGTTTGATCTCTTTTATGCCTCTTTTATTTTATGTGTTCGTGTTCCTAATTTGAAAGTATTGGTCATCATTTTTCCATGGCCAGCTTTTTTTTCAGCTTCCGGATTTTAATCCGATCGATCAATTGTGGGACCAATTGAAACGAAGAGTTAAAGAGAAGAGCATGGGGTCTGTAAGCAACAGCAGCTGATTGACGCTTTAAAAGGTGCTTGGGAGGAGATTCCAGATGAAAACGTGGAACTTTAATCCAGAGTATGCATACGAGGCTTCTGGAGTGTATTGCTAAGAGAGGAGGACATAAAAAGAAGAAACAAAAGTGACAAGAACAGTAGTTTGTCTTATTCCGGTGATTTCTTTTGTTCATGTTTTTCACTCAAAACACAAAACTCATTTTCATTATGAACATAAAAAAACAATTTATGATCATTATTTGAAGCAATTGTTAGCCTATATTATAATCGATAACATTATTTTGCAGTTACATAAGTTAAACAAGTTAATGTCTTTATTAATTCCATGATACATCAAAAAATCTTTGTGGCCCTTATTTTGTTTTGAGTAGTATAGATTTAGTGCATATGCAGTCAGTGTGCTCTGTACAGCAGATGTGTTCCAGCTACTTACATGGTTATAGCAAAATCGAATATCTGGAGGCAGAAGAATGGCAGGAGGTGCGCGGGCTTGCCGCGGGCGGCGCCGTAGATCAACATCAGGTTGATGGCCAGGGTGCACACTGTAACAAGTGCACCCATATCCACATCGTCTACGAACAAATAATAACATTTTTATACACGATTGTAAGAGGTACTGCCATGCTGCATTGCAGCCGAATTGGGCCAACGTAAGACCGGCGTCTATTGACAGCTATGCTATGGCGTTGCGTGCGGTTTGATTTTTAGACGGTCCATTGGGAAGGGTCGACGTCCTTAAAATAATTAATACAGGGCTAGTATGATGAGTTGTTGTGAGAAGTCCACGGATCATTATTGTGACTGACACAGACACGAGTCACGTCAGATAAAGGACTAGATTTTAATCTACGAAGTACTAGAACATGTAATAAGTAGTACATAATATCAAACACAAGTCACGTCAGTTTTAATCGACGAAGTAACAAAAACTTATGAATGCAAAGACCACATAACTGAGGGAGACTATAACCGGTAACCATAAAACAATGGCGATATGTATTATGGAAACAACAGCGGACAATAAGAATCATGCGCCACTCCCACACTCCTCAGTACGCAAGTGTTTATAACCTAGTTCACAAGCCGGAATTATGATTGTACTATGTCTTAATAGCGTATTTTTTAACGGGCTTGGCCCAAAAATCATCCCCACCACGGTTACTCGTGTTGCCAGGATCCATCGCGGTAACCACAATGAGCCTTTGCTACGATCGCAGGGAGCCCGAGGGTAAAACTAAAACAGTCCTGCCCTAGTAGTCTAGTATAACTTTGTAAATAATATTTGAAATATGTAAGTGATAGTCATGCTACATTGCATCTAATAAGGGCGTCACGACAGGCCAGGTGCCTCTCGCTCATACGTTACCATGCACCGCATTGTGACAACTTTGTTATGGCGTTTCGTGTTGCTTGCAAGTTTCCGGTAGTTTATTTTCGCAAAACGTTCTGCATAACAATTATGCAAGTGTCTACAGGCGACTTCTCGTCTGTCCCCTTGCAATATAAAAAATACAAAGGGACCGGGTAGATGTTATAGTATCCTCCTGCAAGACTATTCGATGATATTCCATTTCGATGATATACCATGTTAGTTAGTTTATTGATGTAGATAGTATACAGGTTAAGTAGGTTATATACAGTGCCTAGATAAACTAAAGGATCTGTGGACTGTTAACTCTTGATACTTATTTATTCGCGTGGCACGCGGACCACTGGACATGCACACCACCAGAAGATGCAAGGACCACCAGTGGTCCACGGATCAACGGTCTAAGACCACTCAAAGTAAGGCGTACAAAAATGGACATTCATTCTGTTCATTCGAATTCCTGTTATAAACAACGGAATAATATCATTACAATTTTGTTGTGCAGTGAAACACATACATTGGGTTCATGACTTTATTTACTAGTGAGGAAGTGACACGATAATGCAGCAGATAAAAAAGTATTGTTATTCGCATGTATACTGTCATGCTCTGTACGTCGTAGGCTATATTGTAATGTAAGTGTACTTGCTCGCACGATACCGCCATAAATACACCTATGCTGTCGCGTTTCGTGAGGTTTGTGAGTCAATGGCCATTGGAGGGAAGGAGGAAAGGGGGGCAACGAATCTTCATATAATACCACTGCAAGTGAAATCTTGTCTCGTGCGGTTTGTAATATTACTATTTTTTAAATAATGGTGACGAAAGAAGGGAGGAAATGAAAGAAGGAAGAAAAGGGGACAGAGCTTAGCACAAGAATCATGCGGATGTCTGTTGGCGTTGGTATTCCTAAGAACAGCGGCTGCTCGTTTGCCCCCTTATACTATAAAAACCTAACAATTCAGGTATATAGGTACCCGGTACAATAAGGTGCGTCGGAATTAGGAAACTGGGAAATTAGGAAGATATGTTGGTGTAAATTGTGGTAAGAGGTAGACCGCCATGGTGCACTATCTCTTACCACAATTTGTTGCATTGCAGCGGAATCGGGCCAGCACAACCGGTGAGGTACACGATTCCGCCGCAGTGGCACCATTCGGTGTCGCGTCTCGTGAGGTTTTTAAGTAGTACTTTGGAGTGGAGGAGTAAAGGAGGGCAACATAGACATAGTACTAATGTGAATGATCATGGGCGTCAGTAGTCGTACAAAATCTCAGATTCTCCGTCTGCCCCCCCCTATACTGTAAAAAATAAAGTTTTTAAAGGTTGGAAAAACAAACCTACTTTGTTTACATTGCACTAAACGCTAGTTTCTTAGGCCATATTTAAAAACTGGACGCCACTTACGATAGATAAAACTGTGGTCTCTCGTCATCTGTGGCCCATACTGCTGGTGGGGAGTGGGGCGCGCCTCCACGTTGGAGAGTGGCGTGGGCATTGGGTCCCCTATGGGGCGCCAGTCACCGACGGGATCGCGATCTAATGCCTCCATTAGATTCGGATCACGCACAATGGCGGCTAGAAAGCCCAACGCTATCAAATGTAATATCTGCAAAAAAACGCATCGGTATTTTATTAAATACTTGGTGAATCTTGGGAACATTAATAATTGCGATACTTACAAGGTGCCAGGATCCTAGAAGGATACATCCTGTGCGCACGTGCAGACAAAAGCAGCAACGCCATTCCTTGCCTTGTTCGCTTCCCAATTTGGGACGAAATGTTAACATGTTCACCTAATAAAAGAACAACAGTGTGTTTAATAATTATTTGTTTAGCAGCGAGCCGAAGCAGATAATGCTCCTGTCACAGCAGTTGCGACCGGCTTCGAAAGAATGTATCTATTAGAACTCGATGAATACATTGAAAAAAAGGAGGTTGTGGCCTAAGATATGAAGATACGTAAACATGTATGTATGTCAGCAGTATTGATATACCCATTAGTCATTATAATCAAATTTGAAACTGTTGAATTGGGTTGAATTTATTATATTTAGACGGAACATAAATGCAAAGATGTAATACCTTTCAGTGCATTCGACAGAGATTATCTATCCCCTACCTAAGTTAGTCGCCCTTTTAGCCAGTGGCCCATTGGGGGAGGTGAAAAGGAGAGCAACACATCTGTATAGTAAGTATGCTGATGTTCACAAGTGTCGGTAGTCTCATTTGTGCCCTTATACCATAAAAAAGTAAGGCTGAATAGGATATTCATCATTCTCGGCACTATTCGAGTTTAGTTGTCTGTGAGGATGTAGTCTTATTTCTATTCTAGTTATCTTAAACACCACAATTATTATTTGTCTGAGTGTTGTAAGTATAGATATGATTAAATTTAATTGATAACAACTATAGACATATGAGAGTGGTTTGTTAATTAGTATGTGACTTTGAAAATAATAAGTCTTATTTTTGCAAACAAATAAAAAAATTTCAGCATGTTGTACAACATTTTACATAATAATGTAAAATATAGAGAGAGAGGGAACTTTACTAGAGTTAGGGTGAAACTAGGTTTAAACACTAAACCACAATTGATTAATGTTGTAGTTAAAACAAGGATTGGGGCTGTCAATCCTAGGTGCACTAACATTATTTACATAAAAATATTTTTACTTTGGGTTTTACAATATTGGGCTGAGCTGATCTGGCCTTGCCTTACTGTAGCTGTCATAATGAAAATAAATATAGGCTATATTTTAAGCTAAAATTACACACATGCCAAATTGCATCAAGACCAGTCCATTTAGCATTATTGGGTGTCCATTGGTGGACACAAACACAGTAACATGACATTTTTATAGAATATAAAGATGATTGATATACTAATATGATAACACTGAAAGACACAAACTAGGTACATAATATACTTGTATTAAACATTACTCAACTACACTTATACATACTAAGAACACTGCCCCATGGCTTCACTCTCATAACAGGGTAAAATTCTATATTTTAAACTACTTCCTGGTTGAATTTCTAAGAAAGGTACAGTAGGTTCACCTGTCTCTTGTTTTGTATGTCAGTTGCTCAATAATGTGGGGAACCAGAAACCTGTTAAATCTACATATTCACACAGAGGTACATCTATTGAACTCTAACTTCTTAGATTCATCAGGTTCATCAGTCGGAAGACATCCACAACTGGAGAATACATATAAAAAGTATAATTATTTATTTGATCTAAATCTATTTAATAATTGTACTTTTAAGAAAAGTTTCTATAAAAAAATCTGCATTTACATCACGGGTCCGTCAATGAAAAAATGTTCCCCAACTTACGTTAATAGTAGTCATTTTGCTAAGGTGTACACTTTCCAATTTATAAACAATATATATTATTTGCTTAAATGCATCACTGTACTATTATGTAAAGAATTATACTGTGAAGTAGAAAAGACGTGAATATCGACATGTTTAATGGACATTAAGATCAGAAAATGAAATTTATTACTTTGATAAGCCTGCTGAGATTTTTTTTTCAATTGGCCAATTATTTATTGTTATAATCATGATTAACAAAAAAAAATGGTCGATATTGTTTGTTGGGTCAAATCAATACACACCAAGAATTTTAAAACAATTGCACAAAATGATGTAAGTACTAAATAACAATAAATAATGGCTGTATCGCGTATGGGTAGTTGCCACATATTTATTGGCATTATACACTACGATCAGCTTATGAAGAATGTTTATAATTCGACACTTACGAGTCTTCAAGAACAGTCTAGGTCTGAAAAAAAACTAAAATAAAACCACCAAAATTTTTATCACAAAATTAGTCTCAGAAAAACAATGTCACACTATCGACATTCGACTAGTACATAGAATTTCTCTATAGTTTGTGGTGTAATAAATTGTAGAGTGTATTATAGAATGTAGACTTTTAGAGTTGTGTTCAAAATTCAGAGTACACTAAATTATGGCCTGTGATTGAACGGAATAACATCCTATTGAAACGTAATCGCTTACTCTTATGTACTTATTGTATACTTCTCTAAAATTACCATCGCTCCTAATTTTTTGACGTGCTGTAAATCGAGAAAGTTGGAAAGGATAACGTCATGACATAGTAACTTGTCGACTCCTAATAGTTCTCTGAGTGGTTGGAGCCGGCGAGCGAGACATCGTATCAAGTTATCTTCAGTCCATCGGGCGGTGGTGATATTTGAGTAAGTGTGGAAATTTCTATGCTCCACTTTGGGGTCTCGTGGTTATATGGTGAAGATATAATCACTGTATTCATCAGGATGGTAACTTAGGATATGTTCAAACTTGTATCAAAGATGATTTTGCTTCAGTAATCAGACAGTTTCAATAGTTATAATTAGCTCTGGCCTCTGATTGTTATGAAGGAACGCACCAAGTAATGCTTATTGCTAGAAACCAATTGTTCCTTTCAGCTTATAAATAGAATGAGGGATATCAATAACCTGTTCAGATAGAAATAGGCAAGTGCGTACTCATTATTTTCTATAATATATAAGAACAATTTTCCAAATTCGATAATGAAAAGTCATAAAAACTAGTGAAACAAAGTGGCGTGTCTATTTTTGTGAATGCCAATGTCAATAGAGATAATATTATTTATAATAGCACTATGATGTCCACACATATGAATTATGACTGTCAACTTCATGTCATCTAACAGTCAGACTGCAAATTCTTTATTTTGTATTTTAAAAACAATTTTCTATAAGGTAAGAAAAAACATTAACAGGCTATTATTCCGGGAGTTTTAGGTTCTATATTGTTCATCAAAGTTTCAGCTATAATGGAAAAAATTCCAGACCAACTCGGTTATCTCGTACTTACTGAGGACGGCGCTGTTCTTGAGTCAGGAGGCGAATTGGAAAACGACGAACGTGTTGCTACCATTATTACTGATCTGTTAAGCTTATCTCATAGGTAGGATTTATTTCAATATGTTACTCCAATTATTATGTTTTAAATAAATAAAAAAACGCCTGAATACTTATTTTTCAGTGTTGATCCCGTCGCATTTGGTCCAGAAGATCAGTTTAAAAAACTAACCATTACCTATGATGATCATTGGTTTGCTATTTGCATATCGAACAAAAAAATATATGTGGTGAAACGAAAAATTGAAGCTTCAACATCGGAAGGGATTAGTGTTAATGTGTAAATGTTTATGACGAAACTATTAATTATATAAAATGGGGCGAAATTTATTAATGAGTAGCTTGGAAAATGCTTCATTCAATATACTCCTGCAGATTCTTTTTCGATGCATAACATTTATTATTAATGCATGGGTTATCAGAAATGTTGGACATGAAGTTATAGGGATTATGAATGTCCGGCTTTTACTACTTGAGAGTACCATTCTCTTTTTAAGTAAGGAGCCAATTCATCGAGCTTGTCTTGGACAGAAAGATAATGTTAGCTGGAAGCAAATTATAAATCAAGTATGGTTATCAGTACCATTGAGTTGTATTTTGTCACAGATTTTTGTGTACATTTGGCTACAATGGTTACCTTCAATTCACCCAGAACATGCACTTCAATATAATATTGGCTGTTGGTGTGTTGCTTTGTCCTGTGTCATAGAGTTATGTTCAGCCAACATGGTCCTTGTTGCTCAACTTTTCTGTTTTGTAAAATTAAGAGTAATATTAGATACACTGCATATTATTATACGAACTGTATTATTTTTATCAATAATATTGTATGATAGATCTCTGGCCTTAATTGCTTTCTCTGTTGCACAAGTTGGTAGTATAGCTGCGGTTGTTGTGGCTTACTATTATTTCTTTTATTGGTATGTTAAAAGTAAACCATTATATACAAAAGGAGAGTTAAAAAGCAAATATATTCCTGAAACTGTTTTGACAAAGTTGTTTACCAATATGGAGGATTTCAATTTCATAAGTATTAAAGATTTTTTGCCTAAATATTTAGGATCTATGAATATGAGCTTTAACCAGAAGTTAAGTAATCTTACATTCAGTTTCGCAAAGCAAGGTGTGGTAAAGCAAGTCTTGACAGAGGGAGAAAAGTATGTAATGTCCATGAGCCCAGTTATGTCATTTACTCAGCAAGCAACATATGACGTTGTCAATAATCTTGGTAGTTTAGCTGCCCGCTTTGTTTTTAGACCAATCGAAGACAGTAGCTACTTTTACTTTACACAAATGGTGAGCAGGGAACTGCCATTGTATAAGCAAGACAAGACTAAAATAAAAGAGTCATGTGAAGTACTAGCACATATTTGTAGAACAGTCTGTTCCATAGGATTAACAGTGCTTGTGTTTGGCCAAAGCTACTCATACACATTATTGTACTTATATGGAGGAGAAATATTTGTGTCCCAAAGATTGCCAGTGCAATTATTACAAAGTCACTGCTTAGCAATATTTTTAATGGCAATAAATGGTATAACTGAATGTTACACTTTTGCTACCATGACTAGCAAACAACTGAACAGTTACAACTACTTGATGGTATTTTTTTCAATTATTTTTTTAATACTCTCATATTTGCTGACATATGCTTTTGGTCCAGTTGGTTTCATTATTTCAAATTGTGTCAATATGTTTGTCAGAACTCTCCACAGTATTCATTTCATAAATAATAAATACAGAGACACAGAACATAAACCTCTGGATGGTTTCTATGTTGGAAAAATATTTTTAATAACTTTGTTTATAGCAGGTTGCATATGTAAATGGTCAGAAAGAAATTATTCCCATGACTCCATTATGAAACATTTAGCCATAGGTGTTATATGTTTCATATCTGTGATATCAGCTTGGGTGTATAATAATAAACAATTAGTTCTTAAGATGTATAGAAGATTTAATGACAAAGAAGAAGCAAAAGTCTCAACTGACTAAAACTGACATAGTTCAGTCTAGTAGTAGTAGGAAAAAAACAGACAAATTATTGACATCATTTTTTTGTCTGTTAGAAAATTCGTTCTATGTACTGTTATTTATTCAAACCTTTGCTAAAGTTTCCCATTTTAACAATAAAGCTACAGATTGTCAGTAAAACAAAGAGCTAATTGTAATTATCTCTAAATGAAGCTACTTTTGTAATAAATTATTGCATCATTTGTTGTTAAATTAATTATTGTAACCCGTCTAATTTTTTTGTACATATATTTGAGTAAATAAATGTTTTTTAAAAGTTGTCTACTTTCGTTAAATCCCCTGTCGTTTACACAGCACACTTTCATACAAGACCTCTTAACAGACCGGTGGAGAGAACCAGGTCGTGCAAGTCACGATCCTGACAGGGTTATACATCTTCTTTCTTTATAACAGACTTTTTTGTTACCCAGATCTCTGATTACTTTCTATGTTTACCGCTGGAAGTCAGTTTGCTACCCTCATACTCACTTTGATGATTTTAGTTATAATAGGGTGCAACTCTCAATTCTGGAGACAGCTGTAGGAATTGGTATGGAAAAGCGAGAGGTTATTCAGGAATTTGATTTAATTCAGTATCAAAGTAAAAATTTGTTACTAAGGTTGTGTATTACGCAAGAACGCTAAGAACAGATTAAAGCCTACAGGAGTTAACAATTGCAATCGTCATCATCATGATCAGCCCTTATCGGTCCACTGCTGGACACAGGTCTCTTTCAAAGAACGCCAAGACGACCGATCTCCTGCTACTCGCATCCATTCCGCACCGGCTACTGCACGGAGATCGTCTTCCCACTTGGTGAACGGTCGACCAACACTTCGTTTTCCTAAACGCGGCCTCCACTCCAAAACCTTACTGGCCCATTCTTCTGAGTGTGTGACCATTATTCTTCGCGTGATATCGAATACTATAGTTCTCTGCCTTATGACACACCCACATTGCACGTTTAATAGCCCGTTGAGCTACCGCAAACCTGCGAACCAGTCCTAAATTTAGAGGCCCTGTTTCGGCGCCGTAGGTCATCACGGGGAGAACGCATTGGTTGAAGACTTGTCTTCCAGCTCTGCGGTAACAAATATAAATAGTGTTCACCATGGACAGTCCACCCGTGACTATGGCTGCTGTAAATCTTCTGAAACGTCGGTCTAGTTAAATAATTAAATAAACCTAGGTCTAGTTAAATTATTGTAATGAATATAAATAATAATAAATATAACAATAGCAATACAAAATATAAATTGGAGAATACCTACTAGGATTCAGCGAAGTCAGACGTAAGTTTGATATGATAGAAGATTACGGTGATTTTGTCCTGTATTTTCATAGAGAGGCGCCGGGCTAGTATGGTGTTGGTTTCATGATCCACAAGCACATGAAGCAACATGTTATCGCATTGTATTGTGTATCAGAACGGGTAGCAGTTCTGAAAATATTACTACCTCCTGTACAAATATACCCAAAAGACAATATTCTCAATTGGTCTAAAGTTCTATTATAAACTAAACAACATACTAACAGATCTAAATTCAACAAATCTTATACTAATGGGCGACTTAATGCTCAAATAGGTAAGAGAAAAAAAATAATGAAAATATAATAGGTCCCTACTGCACATGAACTAGTGATTCTAAACACAAAATTTAAAAAGAATTAGAATCGTGGACCTGGATATCAACTGATGGGGCATTGTACAAACGGAATTGATTACATCCTTACCAATCGTAGTAACACTGAAGTAGTTTGCACTGTATCTCACTGCAGCATAATCAAGAGAGTGAACTACAACACTAATCGCCGTATCGGAATGGTCAGAACACAGTTGAGAACAATTCCACCAAAATCTACGATGAATTTCAAGTATCAGCCGCAGTCAATAGATAATAAAGGCCAACAGCTAACTACCAGCCAATTTGAAAAAAAAAAAATAAACAAAGTAAGGAAACTTCTGTAAGAACAAATTGTACAAGAGACCTAGAGCAAACTGGTTCATATTATTAGCAACTGTACTAAGAAATAGGGTAAAAACGAAAGTGGTAGAGACATACTATCAAGAAACTAAACGACCAATGAACGAAAGATCAGTAATAACTCATACTACTCCAAAATTAACAGAGCCTAGTATAGAAAAAAGCAAAAGTTTAAGAACAAACACGAGAAGAGGTATGAAATTGTATAGACAACATATATTCGAGAGCCAAATAGAAAAAACTGGAGGAACTAAAAAAAGCAATTAAAATGCTTCAAGAAAAAGTTTAATTGCTTTCCAAACTAAAAGACAGGACTAGTTGTGACAAAACTAAAAGACCTGACATCATAGGCACTACCACTGAGTACTTTAGAGACAGAGAGTACTCAAAACAGTCAACAGATGAGGGTGCAGAACTAACAGATAACAGATACTAACAAAATATCTTATACAGATAATAGGCAAAGCTTTAGTCTGTCATGACCAGACAACATTTCCAAACGATAAATTAAAAGAAACAAAAGAACACATAATACCCTTCTAGCCTGAAGTTTTTAATATGATACTCAAAACTGAATTAATACCAAAAGAATACAGCACCTTCGATAATTCTGCTACATAAGAAAGGTAACAAGAACAGCCTGTGGGCTGTAATTGTCTATTCTTGTTATCTATTAAGCCTAATGTCCAATATACACAAAACCTTCGCAAAAAGAATATTAAATAGCAATGATAATACATTGGATGAAAACCGGCCACCGGCTATTCACAAACCGCACGAAACACGACACTGAGAATGTAGTGTCATGCGCCATGCATGGCAGTACCTCCTCCTATGCAGCAACACCTCTTCCTAAAAGCTCGCTTAAGTGGCAATGGGCTGATCACACACTCAGAAGAACAGATAGCAGATGGGCCAGTAAGGTTCTGAAGTGGAGGCCGCGTTAAGGAAAACGAAGTGTTGGTCGACCGTTCACCAGGTGGGAAGACGATCTCCGTGCAGTAGCCGATCCGGGATGGATGCGAGAAGCTTCGTCTTGGCATTCACTGAAGGAGCCGTTTATCCAGCAGTGGGCCGATCAGTGATGATAATGATGTATAATTAATCTAAATACATGCACTTTTTATTATTGTTCTTAATACTGAAATAAAATATATAATGATCAGTGTATGGCTGTGACTCACACAACCGGCACGCACCCCAAATGATGACGGAGAATAATAAAACATTGATAACAAACTTTAAATAAAATATATAATGATCTGTGTATGGCTGTGACTCACACAACCGGCACGCACCCCAAACGATGACGGAGAATAATAAAACATTGATAACAAACTTTAAATAAAATATATAATGATCAGTGTATGGCTGTGACTCACACAACCGGCACGCACCCCAAACGATGACGGAGAATAATAAAACATTGATAACAAACTTTAAATAAATTTTAATAACAAATAAATGTAACTTTAATTAATACAATAAACATTTCACTGTTACGAATCGACGTGTCTATTAAATTGGATAAAAGAAAATCCCTTTCATCTGTGCTTCACATATTCTCTTCACTTCATCTGTAAAAAATAAAAAGATATGTTAGTAAGAGGTAGTATCATGCCGCCTTGCAGCTGAATTGGGCCGGCTCGACCATGGAAGTACCTCTTGCTCACATGATATTGCCGTGAATTAATTATACAACTATGCTAGCGTTTTGTGCGGTTTAAGAGTGTCCGGTGCCCCATTGGGGGAACATGTCCTCCGATCGCTCGTGTTCCCACTTATGGTATAAAATAATCATCAGTCCTTTACGTTTTTATTCAAATCATAAGTACCTGTCTAAAATAAAAAAAAAACAGATTAATGTCTAGTTTAGCCTTAGCACAAATTCTTACGTAGGTAATTAGCGCTAGATGTTGTTTTAAATTGTAACATTTTTTTTGGCTATTAAGAAGTCTCCTCGTCATCTACTAATTCTACTGTTCGTTTGATTGTAAAGAAATTAGAAATAAAATATGAGTGAGACTAGACGACGTCAGTAAAACTCCTTTAGGTATACGAAGCGTAACCGGAAAATGTGTGTAAGCACTCCTCTCTTGCCCCTACAGTAATATACAAAACGTAACTCCCTCTACTTCTATCTACACTAACTCATACCTCGTCGCCTTTCAACTTCCGTTTGCCTCGTTTCCGTAACGCTCCTATCACGCATTCACCAGCTTACTCCCCAAGTGAAGCGTGCGTAAAGAAGTTTTACTTCAAAAATCATAACCAAAACACAAAGAACAGACCTGCAATCTCTTTCAGGTTGGCATTCTTTTTGTAGATGACCACATAGAATTCTCTATCATTGGAAGCCTTCCCCGTGATCCAGTACTCGTCGGGCGTTTTGATTATAATCTCGCCGTAGTTGCCCAAGCTGGAATCAGAACGTACCTTTAGTAAGAAGATGCCATGCTGCATTGCAGCGGAATTGGGCCGGCGCGACCGGAGAGGTACCTCTCGCTCACACGATACCGGTGTAAAGTGACATGCTGTCGCGTTTCATGCGGCTTATGATTAGCCAGTGGCCCATTGATTGGGAGGAAGAAAGGAATGCAGCGTATTTGCATGACAATAATGCGGATATGTATGGTTGTCATCAAAAGGTACCATTTCTCGTTTTTTACAGGGATATTGTAAAAAAACGAGAAATCGGTATACTGTAAAAAAAGAATAAGAATGATTTAATCGAGTCACCCTAAGGCATGTTATTATAACGCGGCACTATGCTCCTAGCGTTGATGACGTCATATCGGCGCCTTCGCACTTTTCACTTTTTTATAGTATGGGGGAACAAACGAGGAATGGAAGCTACTTGGTGAAATCCGACGCTAATTACCGACTGTGCGGTTTATGCAGTTTTACTCTATGCGAACACTGATAACGATTGAACGAATCGCTACAGCACCTGTCATTTCACGGAGGTTTCGTGTGAGCAAGTAGTAGCTCCCTGGTAATACAGTTTTATGTATTTTAAGTTTCATTAGAAAAAGGCGATACGATTTTCACAATATCAATTCAAAGTCATGCGATAATATCAAGTATCGATAAAATGTGTTACCATATATTGATACTAAATAAAATATCATCACTAGTGTAAATGGAACTTTTATTGCAAACCGTGAATAGGTATACAGATAACATGATGTTGAGACCCATAAACATCCTCATCAACAAACTCACCCCGATCCCTATTCGGACCATCGATTCCTAAACGCAACCCAACAGACTTAAACCTTGCTTGACTTACCTTTCCCTGTCTGCATGCATGCCAGCTATTATACTAAGTACTTCAGGCTTTATCGCCATCGAAGGTGTTAAAGATGGAGTCGACTGCAAAACAAAATAGTTCATAAATAATTTCATGAAAACCACGCACGCACACGAGTACGCGCCCTAACCTAAGCCGTCGTAGGCAAATGTATGTTGCGCACAAACTGTAGGGAACCTGCTCTCGCCTTGTGACTGTCTTGTGGTATAGTGGTAAGCATACTCGACTACAGTCGTGAGGTCTTCAGGTCCGAATTCCATGTCGGATCAAACAGAAATGTGGTAATAAGGATTATTTATTTTCTAATAGTCCGGAGTAAGGAAGATGGCGGTACCACGCCCCCCGTGTACGCCGTGATCGCAGGGCACGTTAAGCCTTCGGTCCTGCGCCTGACTTTCTCTCCATCGAGTCAGATTACCGTCCCATCGGATTAGGAGAATCAGAGGATAAAGAGTTCACTTGTGCCTGCGCACACACAGGTGCACTATAACATGTCCTGCACAGATGGCTCTTCTCGATAGAGATGGCTAGAACGACATTATCATAAGGAAATAGTATTGATGATTCGCGACATGTTGGGAAGGTACTTGTACTGTAATACTATTGCTGTTATGAGTCCTCCAGTTCCCGTAAAAACTGCAAAACCTGTTTGTATGATATGTACACAGATACGTAAAAACTCCTTTTACCTCGAATAAAAGTTTTTTTATCCTTTGGATAGATTCTACGTGTAAAACAGCGTGACAGATTATAAAATAAGCAAAAAATAAACTTACGGAAGTTTTAAATGCCAAGTTTAGCCGGTTGAAGTATAGGAACCTGTGGTCGGAGTGTCCGGTCTGCGCGTGCTGCAGCGCCTGGACGGTGCACTCCTCGCCTATGGACGACGCGATGGCGGACAGGCGCGGGCCTATGAACGAGTCCAGCGACCGGAACGTGTGCAGGTCCAGGGTCGTGTTGACTGCAGTAATGGAACTATGTATAAAATCCTCGTGCCACAACGTTAGTTGCTTAAAAACCGGTAACGGCTTTACCGATTTTTAACAAATTTTACATGCATATTCAATAGGTCTGAGAATCGGTCACTATTTATTTTTCATACACTTACGTGGTTTCACATATGGTCCATAAGATGCTATATATCATGGACCGTAGTTACGCGGATGACACCACGGGGCGCAGCTAGTATCTTTCTATACATTAAAGATAACTTTTTTTTTTTCGGAGGGACCTAATACTGGTTGGCGGCGCTAGTCCAGCCTCAACAGTTCAACTGCCTACGAAGACTTTCTTGTCTTCAGACATTAAAGGTAACAGTCCATATCATATGTAAGAAGCCGATTTGGTGACTATTGATTGACTATTGATTACGTCCACACGTTGATGCGTTATGCGAAACGCGACAGTATAACTTTCACTTTAAGGCGGTCTCACGTAGTCTCATGTGGTCTTCTGTGTGTATGTAGATGTGAAGGACCTGCCTGGTCGCGCCGGCTAAATTCTGTTGCAATACAGCATGGTCATAAACACTGTTACAATAAAAAATATATATCGTTATCAGCCCTTATCGGTCCGCTGCTAGACATAGGTCTCTCTCAATGAACGCCAAGACGACCGATCTTCTACTACTCGCATCCATCCCGGACCGGCTACTGCAAGTATATCGTCTTCCCGCCTGGTAAACGGTCGACCTGCAGCATGGCACTACCTCTGCCCAAGCTGTCCGGGAGACCTGTACTGTCCGATTACGCATGAGAGACGAACGAGTAGCACCTGCACTGATATGTATTCTGAACTTATGTTTCAGTAAGATACGGCTGCTGGCAGGTGACTGGCGCGTAACGTACCCCGGCTCCCGCCGCATGGGCGCTCCGCGTGGCCGTGTAACGACAAATGAGCTGTGATCCAGCGAGCGAGGGGCTTGCGGCAACAGGCGGGGGGCGCGGGCTTGGGACGCGCGTTGTGCTATAAAGGTTCGGAGTCGGAATCACGCACCGAACATCAGCTGTGTTTAACAACGTTATTGTGTCTCACATGTAACTCCACTCCGGAGCCCATGCGACCGGCCTGTACGAGTCTCCAGGACTCCTGTGAAGCCAGCCTTACTTACAAAGTGCGGGTAATAAACCTTTGCTTACCATCTATCGTGAAGCACACAGTCGCGCTCAATGTTCTATATATGACGAGGTAATAATATTTCGCCTCCGTGTCATCTTCTATGGTAAGATACACTTTGTTCAGTTTGGCCAGGTCCTCCCTGCTTCGTATGCCGTCAGGCGGGCCGATGAAGCGCCCGTGGCGCTGGGCGGCCGTCACCGCTCCGCCTTGGATCTCCTTCTCTACCAGCCTCGGTAGCAACGTTTGGACAAGATATTGGTATAGAGTAAGCATATCGCTTGTAGATAGTCCATTCCTACGGAATACATAGTCGTAACTTAAACAGTCCTGGTCTACAAACTATGGTCATGAGTAACAGGAAATCGACTAAGACTGGCTCTCCCCTGTATCCTTCCCGACTGGGAACTAACATTTACAGCATACGGCTTTACTAAGGTAAACATAGTGTTAAGTAATCAATATTCTAGTCCTACTGAACGGTATATTTCAATCTCTTCGATAAGAATTGCTTATATATATATATGGACGTTTATTGAAAAAGGGTGACTATAGTTATATATTATTATGATTTTATTTCATTTTGTTGACGCGGGGAAACGCATTTTAGGCCTTCGCCGGCTCTGGGTGAGGTCCGCTACATACCCACAAACATCATCGCCAGTGCCATCAGTGCTGTGTTTGGTGTGGCGTCACGGAACTACAATGGCCACCTCGATGGCTAATGAGGCCCCTGAGGGTCCACTGAAGAGTTGCCGCGTAACAAAGGACAAACCGGATTAGTAAATACATGTGAAATCTACTTCACTTGGCTCACAAACTGGCTGTCAATGTATAGCCGAAACTACTTGATAAATCAAGTTGAAATTTTAGTATAGGTGCAGGTTTTATCATATCAGGTAAGTACCTCTTTTACTTCTATAGTATAAGGAGGTAAACGAGAAGTCACGAGTCTCCTGATGACTACCAACACTTTGAAGACAACATAATTGTAATGCTCTTCTCGGCCCCAATGCCATCGGGCCGGGCTATAAATTGTGCTGCAATGCGGCATAGCTTGATGCGAAACTTGGTGTCCTGAACATTTAATGTGCGCTTTGTGTAAACCTAACAAGAGGCGGACAATTTCTTACCAAATAAGTTGATCGTTATACACGAAAGACACGCATTTAAAATCGGGAAAGTTTATCTCCAGCAGATCAATGAAACAGACCACGTTGAAGAAGGAGTTCTTCTGCAGTGGCAGATAGTTTATTCCCTGTATGATGTTCGTGATTTCATTTGATATATTTTTCGTCGCCACATACTAAAACAGATACAAATCAAATGTTTTTTGGACCTGAACTTAGGCTATACAAGTGAAGAATGCCCAATGGCGAGATGCATCCCGATATGAGTTTTTGTAATAGCTAATTTAGCAATTTTTTTAACATGCCAAGCAAGTTCTGCATGACAATGAATTTCTTTAATTTCTAAGTTACTTATTATTCCAATAACCAATTAAGCATAATAAACTTGGATTAATTTAAAAGCATAAATCTCCAAATGTGGAACAATGTAGCTTCAGTAAGTAATGTTAAATTAGGGCGAAATTTTATAAGTTTGTTTCTTATATATTCCAGAAATAAACTAATGAGAGGTATCAAGGGACACCCAGATGGAG
>JAFELO010000508.1:202823-246176 GCA_017140195.1 Eumaeus atala
CAAGTAGCCGGTTGTCCATTTGTGAGAAGTGACCAGGCCACCAAGTGGCTCCGATTGCACGATTTAGTTACAGAGAGTAAGGTCCTTTAATAATAGCATAGCGGGTCACCCTATGTTATTATAAAAAACCAACAAACCCTTTTTTCTAGTGTAATTGTAACAGACTCAGGACTCATATCGAATCATACGACATTTGTATAAAGTAGAAGCAATGCCCGCTTTTCTGGTCATACTGTTAATTGCTTTGCTATTAATTTCATAAATATCACGGACGAAATTCAATGACTCCAGAATATGTATGAGATATATATGTCAAATTTCCCCAGATCCCTTGTTTTTACACAATTGACTCGTGGTATATGGGATGACCGGGCCCGTCTGAGAGAAGGACTACTGCACGCTGACGAGAATGGCCTGGGGAGTCTGCCGCAGAACCGTCTGAGGCAGCTGCTGCGAGCGCATCGTTTGCCGATCAACTGCGACTTGTTAGACTGCATGTTACAAGTGTAAGTTAATTATTATTATACTATCGATTTGTCGCGGCTCCGCATGCGGATAGCAAGCAAAAGTCACTAAAACTTTTCTCCGGAACCACTTTACCGCATGAAAATCCGGTCACTAGATTTTCAGAAAACCCATCAAATGCAACCTTTGTTTTCTGTATCACCAACACTTATAAGTCACTCACGATAAATGTAAAAAAACGTTAAAAACTTTTTCATCTCATAGCTTTCCAATTAGAGTTAGTACGAGGTAGCGCTATCGTGCTTTGCAGGCGAATCAGAGCGGCACAACCGTAAAGGCACCACACGCTTACATTATACTGTCTTAAAAACGATAGTCGCGTTTCGTGAGGAAGCCGGTGGTTCATTAGGCGGACAGGGTGAAGGAGAAATAGCATCAGAATATATAGATGTTAATGGGCATGGGTAGTCACCAAATGGATAAGATTGCTCGTTTATATAGTCTTAAAAATGTGTAGAAGGATCACCGTTGGAGGTTAAACGTGTATTCAGGGCCGTTAGGTTACATATTCTACGTTACTAGTATCCTGCTTTCCTTTTTGGACTTAGTGTTCAGTGTAAAGATGTTTCACATCATATATATAGATATATATGATAGTTTTTAGTTTTCACTACTCCTCTTTATTTGATTGTTCATGAATATTAGACTATGTACCTATTATTTTATAATATTCATCATCATCATTATCAACCCCTATCGGTCCACTGTTGGGCATTGGTCTACTTCAAAGAACGCCAAGACTGACAGTCTCCTACTCGCATCCATCCCGGACCAGCTACCCCACGAAGATCGTCTTCCCACTTGAAGAACGGTCGACCAACTCTTGTTTGCCTACATGCGGCCTCCACTCCAGAATCATAACCTCCTTAGCCTCCTCTTATTTTTTCATATTATTATTAATAAATTGTATTATTAAAATAATAAATTACATATATTAATTAATAAAGAAACCTCTTTTTAGACTGGAGAAAGATAAAGATTGTAACATTATGATTGACGATCTGATGGCTTTCCTCGACTTCCAAACCGCTCCTCCGGTGAATTTCGAGGATGACTGCATCATGAAGATTGTAAGACACGCACCACCGGTCAAGGATACGGAGGTAAACTAATCGAATACCCAAGTTTTAGCTATTTATGTTTTAAATAAGACCTCTCGCTCACATGACATCTCCGTAAAGTGGCAGCTTAGCTGTGCGACAGATATGCTGTCACAATTCGTGTGGTTTGCGAGTAGCCGGTGAACCATAGAAGTAGTGTAGGAAAGGAGGGCTATGCATCTGCATGACAATAATAAGGATGTCTATGGGTGTCGACAGTCGTCATAAGGCATCAATTTTCTGTTTGCTCCCTAAAATAATAATGATAAAAATTATAACCGTCTTATAATAAATAGCATATTTCTTTTTTCAGTGTAAATTATGGGCCGAAATGGAAACACTGATTAAAGAAGGGTACGTGAATTGGAACGCATTTTTATGTCAGCTGAACCTGGAACACCTCGTTAAAGAGCAATCATAAATGTGTGAAATTATAGTTACTTTTGTGCGAATATTTATGATAATATCAATAAAAGAAACAAATGATCCAATTTGTATATTTTAAATCACAATAAATATTATTTAGTACAATAATATTATACACAATTCTCACTTTTTATATTTATTTATAAAATAATAGTTTTGCACTATTGTGAACACATTTTCACAACAATGTTCTTTTTTAACCTAAATGACATAGATTTATAGTTCGTGTTATATTTGTGAAATTCTTGTGATTATCATAAAGTATTGTTTGTGGTTACAGAATAAAATCACTGTTTATATATTTGTTCAACATACACGATAAAAACATTTTAAGTGTCATATCAGATTTGATAATGAAAGAAACAAAGAAAACACATCGTCAAGAATATTTTTAGGGCGAGCGTATATGAATACTTTGTCTATAAAATTAAATATGCACTAGGTTCTCAAATAATAAAATCACCGCTTTTACACACATGGCACCAAGCTTCACCTGTGTATATATTTACTATCTACTTAAATATATTTGTTTACTGTCAACATTGACTTTCCAACGATAATGCAAAAGAATTTAAGAACGTGTTAATTTAAAAAGTTGTAAATTTGACGCCCATTATCACAGTCATTGTGCGATCGCTCTCCTTTTATAAACTTAAACTACAATAATGGTAGCGATTTTCTGATTAAGGTCAAGTGATGACTATCCAAAAAAAATGCTAGAACCTGTTTATCAAGAGCTGTCAAGAATTTAGTATAGATTGACAGCTGTCAAGTTAAGCTAATGACGTCATACGCGACGGTACGACTGACTTATCTGTTAAGTAGTTAAATCGTAACTACAATTGGAATTAGATTAAACTGATAACTATAAGGTGGCACTATAAAAAGATTTTCGTTGGAATAAATAGTTTATGCGAATGTCATCGGATTTCTTGATCATGAGACAGGACATTATACAAGTGGTGGATCTTACAATTGTGGAGTTGGAGCTTAAGCCCGCCCCCCACCCACCACTGGATCACCACTGCACCTATAGATGAGGTATAAGAAATTAAAACCTATGACACTGGACGGATTTATAATTTACTAACGCTACATAATTTACATATTTACAAGAATACAATTACTTTAAATATTCCTTAATCTAATTATAATTTAATGTAACTATCACTTATTCAGGCTTAAACATCATAGGCAATTATAATACTATGTTTTAATCGGGTTTCGTCAGTGTAATGTTCGAAATTCACCCGTTCTTATATCACTTGTAATCGTAGAAAACAAGGAAATCACCACATATCCTTCACTCTTTCCGTCGCTGGGTGTTGCGGCCGATACCTGTTGGAAATGTTATTTTATCAGTACATACTCAAATACAGAATGGTGGATTTTAATACCACGAAAATTGAAAACAACAGTATTACTGATATATACGAGTATTTTACAACTTTCAAATTAGTGACAACAAAGCCTAAATCAGAGGAAAATAATTTAATTTTGTTACATCATGTGTAAGTGTGAAGCCACTCGTTGCCGCCGATTTTGTTACAAAGTACTTAGTGATATACCTATCTACCCCTAGCGACCACGCAAGTGTCGTTTACCTCTGAATAATAGTTTCATAAATTGAAAAATATTATTTCGTGACTAAACTACTGAATATATTTTATTGATTTTTTATATGTAGGCTACATAGTAATCATTACACATATCATGTCCAATTTTTGGTGTATTATAATCGTCATTCTGTATAAACCTTTTGGTGTTAATATGTTTATATTGTCTATGGGGGTGTAACAATTATGTTTTGAAAGTTAAATATTTTATAAAAAAGTATATCTGTCGTCCTTGACTGTAAGGCTTATTGTTCTCTGTGTTGAAGAAATGTCACTCTTTTTCCTTTTGGCGATGTGGAGGTACTGATATATTTGTGATGGCTGATGCTGTCTGCCATCACCAAAGGATGGTGAAATAGTCTTTTTTATATTCCGCCGGGAACCTATATATTCGTGTCACAATGCAAGAATGAATATTTCATAAAAAAGGAGCTTTACTCCTTTAAATTTTGTTCTTTTTGTTTACTACACACTATATTCTTAAGACAGTGAATATAAGGAATGAAGGATAATCCGTGAAAATTAGTGGTTATGGAACAATAGCCGGGAGTCTCGGACAACTACCAGATAAGACTTCATACTCTCACCTTTTTACTTACCAATATCAAAAAATGTATTAATTCCACCGTTGTTCTTGTACTATTTTAAGTCTGTCCCGGATTGTGAATGTGGAAAGAGACCAATTGAATAGATGTATCTATAAGTGTTATAGTCTCTTTAAGCCCATGTGAACTCCTTTTACAGATTATAAGATATAATTTACAGATTTAAAGAACTTATAGAATTAAATTGTAATAGGGGGAATTATTATTAAGTGCTTTTCCGATTATTCTGAGCATGCATTGCATTGTCCGGGATTAGAATATGCCCGAAGTGGCCATAGGCTTGCCACCTATGACATCATTGGCCTCAGTACCTTGGTTAATCGTGGGTGTGCTACTACATCTACTGGACTTACGAGTTGTGAATGTACTAGCACACTTCTGCCTACCTCTTCGGAGATAAAAGGCGTGAAGGTACTTTACTTATAACATATGACAGTGTGGTATGATAGAAAATATGACAGTGGCGAAATAAATATGATTGCGGCGAAATCTCCCCGTGATACGATGTAATTTCGCCGCAGACGAGTGTGAGTATGTGCTTCGTTTAGTTTTAGTCCCTTCGTTTAGAATATAATATTGTATTGTAAATATCAACTTTACCTTTGAGGAGATGTCACTACCGAGTTTGTCGGAGGGGAGGTCGCTAAGGGCGACATTTTTATGCCCGAACCGTTGCCGTTTATGCTGGATCCCATACTCGAAGCGGAGTCAACGCTGGAATTGGAATTACAATTTTAAATATATCATATTTATAGCAAACTTAACTTTAATCAATTTACAAAAATATGATAAAAGATGTGCACATGTCGTAATGTATTTTGTAGTAACAACTTAAAATAATGCGCGTAAGTTTATATATACAAGATATGTATTTAAATTATGTCGGTTAACAAATGTTTAAGTGGTTAAGTGTAAGTATATTAGTTAACAAATGTTTCCGTATAGTCAACGACGTTTTACAATGCTTCAATATGACATCGTGTATCTTGTACTTTGTAAATCAATGATGTTAGTAAAATACTTGACAAACAAACACTACCGATAGTGTTGCATGTATTCTTTTCCGGCACTTCTTTCTATCTAACGTTTGCGATGCGCTCACCGGTCAATCTGCCGCCTAAACAGGGGGTACCTCCAGGGCGAGTTGGGCTTCCTCTGCTCGTGTCTGAAGGCGGGGTTGTCCCGGCCTCGCTCCGCGCTCTCGTTCACCACAGACACGGAGACCTGTCGCTCGGTGTCACGTGTTTTCGATGATAACCTCCTGGATTTAATATTATTATTGTATTAATATTATATATTTATATTTATTCTTATTGTAAAAATATTTATTTATTTAAACATACCGTCCAGTAATTTACATAAATCATAGACTAAAGTTATATATTTAACTTAAGTTTAAAGTTTATAAGACAAAACATGCGCTTCGTACGGTTTGTGAGAAGCCGGTGGACCATTGGAGGGGAGGAGAAAAGGAGGGCAAAACATCACCATGGCAACAACAATACGATCTACGGGCGCTACATCTATGGGCGTCGGTAGTAATCAGATTCAGAACTCATTTGCACTCTTATACTATGAAAAATCATGTACCATAATGCAACGGACATACACGCACGAGATACAGGCGTGAACGTATGTATGTGTGTATGTATGTCGGTATTTATATTCTTCTACACGAGACAGTACTAAGTGGCTTAGGTTTTGTATGAGTATAACTCCGCCACCCCTGCAGTAGCATCCCTACTCACAAATGTCATTTACTTCCAGAGTACCCCATTTCCCACGATGCCCAACATATAACATTAATAGAGTGTGTATAAATAAAAATTGGAAAAGAATTATTCTTAGATATAAATATGGAGCGCGCCTTTTAGTGTCAGTTCGGCGTGGAAGTGCACCACTTTGGTTGAACGTACACGCCGTCTGTACGTATACCTTAGTATTCTAGACGGCAGTGACGCCTGTGCCTGCGGGCGCGCGCGCTGGCGGCTGTCCACTATGAGCACGTGCCGGTCATACGGCGTGTCATAGTCGACCTCCAGCACTGTGGAGAACCGGTGCGGCCAAATCCAGTCCAGTATGGCTATTAATAGTCCAACGACCACGCATATGCAACCTGGAACAGGAAACTTTGTTATATTATTGTAAGCAGCGGACAGGGAAGTAGGAAACACCATACATCTCAGTCATTGCATTATTTAATTATTCTTAACTAGCGATAAGCTAGCGATTTGCACGTGGATAACAAATTATAAAGTTACACGTTCCTCGATAATCGCTCTATTCATGGGTGAAAAGCAAATGAAAATTTGTTTTCTAGATTTTGAGAAAATCGATCACATGCAGACAGACAGCTTTCGGGAACTTTGTTTAATAAAATCTATATGTTAAATATATGTAACATACGTTCATTAGACCGTACACACACTTTTTAATACTTAATTAAATAAACTTAAAGCTACAGATAAAAACGGTATACGTAATGTTCACATTCTTTATAACATTGTCGAAATAGAAAAGCAGATCAGAAAATGAGCAGATAATTATTGCTCATTAATATGTATATTGTAGTGAGAATTTTTAAGGAACTCTTAAAATTGTTAGTCGTGTGAATCATGTCGCATTACACTTGTCCACATCTGCTAAGCCGATGTTACAATGCTAAATGTGAAGGTAATAAACCGGGCACTTAAGTTACTGAACTTAGCTGGCATTATAGTCTGTACATTATTCACGTGTGGTCAAGTTCAATACCGTATGTTTCAGTTGCGTCATTTTCTCTTCGACTCACCGGCTATAAGTACCAGCCAGAAGCACCAGCCCAGCGAGAAGAAGAGCATAGCACCATCAAGCCTGACCACCAGAGGCACGTGCGGCAGCGACGCCCAGTAGCCGCCGGCGGCCGCACACAGAGTCACCCCCACCGACGTCATGGCGTAGGCGCCGTAGCGCGGCACCACCACCAGGAGCAGGTTCGTGAGTAGCCACAGGGCTAGCGCGGTCCTGGAATTCAAATACGGAAACGATTATTCTTTTATATAGTGAAGAGTATTCTTTTATATACTCTATAACGTCTTATAGCCCTCGTAATCGTTTAACGCCACTAGTAAATAATTAATATGTTTTTGTATAGTATATGGGGCAAACACGAAGTAGGAGCCTATTGACGAATACCAATGCCTATAGATATGCCGGTAATTATTTCCATGCAAATGCGTTGCGATCTTTTTCTCATCCCCTCCAATGGGTCACCGGCTACTCACAAACGGCATGCATCTCGACTACATGGCGGCCACTTTACGGCGGCATCACGTAAGCGAGAGATACAACCCTAATCGTTCCAATTCACTACCCACGGCACTACACTTCCTATTATTTAAAATTTACTTAGGCATAAACTAAACTAAAGTTTTTCCAATAATTTTTTATAGCATAAGGGGGCAAACGAGAAATCAAAGCCTTTTGTCGACCACCGATGCTCATGAACATCCACATAATTACTATGCCGATGCGTCGCCCTACTCACCCACCCTCCAATGGGCCGGCTACTCACAAGCTACTCGAAACGCAACAGCGACACTGTCTGAGAGGTACTTCCCCGGTCGTGCCGGTCCAATTCCGTTGCATAGGAGAATGTAGTAACATGCACCATGCATTGCACTATCTTCTCCTATGCAGCATGGCACTAAAGTCATCATAATATATTTCTCAAAATATTTTCCTATCATTCAATTGCTAATGCACTTGCGCATTAAAATTTATGAGAATTAAACTAAATAGAAATTAACAACTTACCTAATGAAAAACGAATAACTTTTCTTTTTGAAAAAGATTTTGGTGACACCAGACTGACAGGAGAATCAGCCGGGATGAGCTGTTGAAGGAGACCTAAGAAGATGATAGCGCTAAGATGAAGGATGATGCTGTAAAAATGTGTACAAACCACAGTAAAGTACTGGTCGTGTACCCAGCAGCCCTATATTTGGCGCCCCACTCGAACCCCTCGTGCTCCGCCGCGAAGTGCTCGGCGACGGACAGCACGGGGTACGGCAGTCCGCGCCGCAGCCCCGCGTGGTACCACTCCTGCATGGCGCCGGCGTCCTCCCACTGGAACTGCTCGTTGTAGTCGATGCCTGGATCACTTTTCGAATCGTTACCCCCGGATAGTGCTGAAACAGTTAATAGGTTTTTGAATTATTATTTCTGATAAATTCTGATTCCTTGGCCGCAGGAACGAAGTGACTTCAGAAGTTTAGATAGTCACCACAGGAAAAATAACTGTATGCCACTTAGGACAACTTATACTTACGTTTTTCTCCCTTCGTTTTATAGATAGTGGCACACCCCTATAAAGTTATCTATCGTACTCAAGTACATTTGAAATTTCAGCTAAACATATATTTAAAAAGAAAAATTAGTCTCTCTACTAGTAACTTAATTATTATATACTCGTAATCTACATCATATAAGAGATACCATACGATCATTATATGTTAAATGAATTACAAATAAAAGATTATTGATGTTAAACCTGTGATTCTATAAAGGTGTTTTTTTTTCTTAAAAACAATAATGATTCCCGTCAAATTAATCTGATATCTCTAGTCTAAAATAACATTTATTATACATAAATTACGGAGGCTCGGCGTATTATTTTCTATAATGGTTCATAACCGCGAAGGTTGTCTCAATTCTGCGAGCGTGACGCCAGAAGTAGGTTCATTGACAAAGCTCTCTCCGTTCGGCGTCTTCCGCCAAAAATCCTTATTGCGGTTTTGATTATTATTTTATATAGCCTAGGTCGAAGTGTCAAGAGTTATTTATTTAAATTTTGTTCATCACTATCAAGGGTTATTTATTTAAATTTTGAGTCTTGGCATAGTATATATGTCTTGTATTAGTACAAGCTGCTTTGCACCCGAATTGGGTCGGCACAACCGGGAAGGTACCTCTCCCTCACATAGTACCGACTTAAAGTGACGCGTTTCGTGCGGTGTAATTTTCTTGTGGCCCATTGGAGGGGTGACGGATAGGACTATAACACATCTGTGTAACAATCATGCATGTCTGCCTATGGGCGTCGGTATTCATCAGATGCACCGAGCGCTCGTTTACCTATCTATGGAAATCTGAATTATGATTACCACTTATAAACATCCAAACAATGTCTCTCACATACCGCACGCAACGTGACATAATGGCTTTAACGGCGGATTTTTGAGAGCACTCTCGCTCCCATAAACCACCGAGGTTGAGGTTGCTGCATTGCTGCCGAATTGAGCCGGCACGACCGGGTGCAGGAACCTATATGGAAACAATGCCTGTCTATAGGCGTCGGTAGTCGTCAATAGGATCCGATTTCTCGTTTGCCCAACTGTTCTATAAAAATCGGCACCATTTTATAGTAACGAATTTCAAATAAACAATAGAATGTTGTTTCTAGAGATTTATTGAACAACGTCACGCACGCAATATGCCGTTTGACCTCACGTCCCCTTGGTTATGTGCAACTTGCTTACAAACGTGAAGGTTTTATAAGGCTGCACTGCAGCCGATTTGGGTCGGCACGACCAGGGATGTACTACTCGCTCAAATAACACCACCGTAATGTTACGACTACGACGTCACTTTCTACTTTGCGCGTTGCTGTTGAAACGTTGGGGGAATGAAGGGATGCGTAATAAATGTGTATATGTTTATGGGCATTGGTATAGTCGCCAAAAGACACAGACTGTTTGTTTGTCCCCTTAGACTGTAAAATCGTGAGAAATTTCAAAGTACGATGTAGATACCTTCAAATATTTTAAAAAGTGTGGCTGACTAAAAATACTTTTTTTTCATTATCAGCCCTTATCGGTCCTCTCTCAATGAACGCCAAGACGACCAAGATCCATCCCGGACCGGCTGCTGCATGGAGATCGTCTTCCCAACCGGTGAACGGTCGACCAACAACTAACCCAAACGCGGCAGCCACTTCAGAACCTTACTGGCCCATCTACTACTATCTGTTCTTCTGAGTCCCATTTGCCAATTCAGCGAGCCTATTCGTCGCGTGATATCGGATACTTTAGTTCTCTGTCTTATGACTTCGTTACGAATTCTGTCTGACAGAGAAACACCCAACATAGCACGTTCAATAGCCCGTTGAGCTACCGCAAACTTGCGGACCAGTCCTAAATTAAGTGGCTACGTTTTGGCCCCGTAGGTCATCACGGGGAGAACGCCTTGGTTCAAGACTTTTGTCCTCAAGCTCTATAAAAATACTTATATACATTTATTATGTTTAACGACTAATTAATTAACATTTCATATTCACTTAATTAAATTGAAACCTTTAAATGATTAATCTTTTGACATGAATTTACGGGTTCGCGAATTTCATTTGAGTATACTTAAAAGCATTTTTGATACGATTAATTGGCTACTGTCAGGTGACAAGAGCATTCGGAACCGGATAGTCATACGTGACAATCGGTTTTCTCGGCCTACCACATTACGGAACTGTTGCGAATATGTGTTAACAACAACAACAACACGCCAGCCATCTAATGGGGTAGTAAGAGTGGAATGCCAGACATCGCGACCCTAACACACCTGCCTTGCCTCCTCCGCATATATCTTGCCTGTAGAATTAACTTAATTATAGATACACCCTTAAATAAGCGCTTCAATTGTTGTTTCCTTTATTTACTGGTACGTAAATATTTGGTCTATAGGCTAATGTTAGTAGGAAACAATTATTGTAACTTTTTTAATGACCAATAAAACTTTTATTTACAGGAAGAAATAATTACTTTATATATAATAAGATGTGTTGTTGTTGTGAAAGGCGGCACTCGGTTACGTATTACTCATTACAAATCGTTACCCGCTAAGGTGATGTTGACGTGTCCCAGTCCCACGTGCACTGCGAGCCAGCAGTCCATGCGCTCCGGGGAGAAGGCGCGGTACGCGGCGCGCGCCACCCTCGCGCCTGCCACGTGCCACGAAGACCCAAGCCTACATACTGGACAAACAGATTTTAGTTGTGTATTAAAACAGGAGATTCCACTTTGGTTTTCTTTACGAGGCAGGGGTTTTTAACATCACTAATTTCCTAAATCCTTTCTGTTATGCCATTGACACTATAAAAGCAAGAGATGGATGGATATGTGCCGTGTAACTTAAAACCACATGTATTTTAATAAAACTTGACAGTAATATTTTTATACATCAGAAAATACTTTCGCAACAGAAATAATCACTTTTGCTCTTTGTCTATAGTCCACGCGGACGAAGTCACAGGTAAAAGCTAGTAAGGAATAAAAAGTACAATACCATTTTTGGTACACACACAGACACACACACACACAATAGAGATTTTAGATTTCATTATGTTTATCATTAACCCATCAGGGAGAGGTATCATACCGCAGCAAAGTGACGGCTATGCTGTTGAGTTTCATGGGGTTTGTGAATTTCCGGTGGTCTATAGGAGATGCAGACGGACAGAGGTCCACACACCTGCATTACAATGGTGCGGATGTCTGTCGTCGGTAGTCATCAAAATAACCCGACTGTCCCATTGCCTGCCGGTTTGTGAGTAGCCGGTGGCCTACTGGGCGGGATGTGAAAGGAGGGCAAAGCATCATCATAATTACACAAATGTTCATGGGTGTCGGTAGTCGTTGAAAGGCTCCGATTTCTCGTTTGTTCCCCCTATGCTACAAAAAAAAAATTATGAGCTCTTCCAGTCCACCTCCCACTCACATATTCATCACTCGTGTAATGTTTTAATGATTCCGGGAGCAACAAACTCGCGCCCTTTTAAAGGTATCGTGTGGGTGCATTGCTCAATTCATGTCGAGGTCTGTACTGCACGTGACACATAGGAATTCGAATTTTTCACCAATGCCAGGATTGCGTAGTCAAACATTCGTAAGTTTTAATTAAAGACAGGGCTACACTTTAGAGTTTGAGGTGTCCCTAATGATAAAAGCTTGAGAATTAAATGTAGTTAGTTTCATTAATTCTTATACTTGCAAGGGAATTGGACCGGCACCAACGGGGAGGTACTTCTCGCTCTCATAATACCGCCGTAAAGTGACATATTCGTGTTTCGTGCGGTTGGTGAGTAGCGGGTTGCCAATTGTGGGGAGGGATCGGAGCGCAACGCATCGGCATAGTAATAATGTCGATGTTCTTAGGCGTGTGTAGTCTTAAAAAGGCTCCTATATCTCGTTTGCCCCCTATTCTATAAAAAAACTCTCAGAAGTAATTTACTAAATATTTACTTAAAGCAATTAAATTATAATAACATAGCAAGCAAAATAAATTCCTCTCAGGTCAGCTTTAGGTTCGAACCGGTAATAGCGAAGTAACGATATTCGCAAAATTATATTTTAAATAAAAAGAAAATGCACTTAAAAAGGAAAGGAAAATTTCACATAAATCAGACGTTAGAATGGATTACTGAATCTGTCTGTTCTTTATAGTCTCCTTTTACTTAAGATAGAGAAAAAAGTCGTAAAGTGACAGCTATGCTATACCGTTTCGAGCGGTTAGTGGTAAGCCAGTGGAGTTGAGAAGTAAACGAGGGCGACGTATCTGCATGACAATGATGTGGATGTCCATTGGCATCAAGATTTCACGCTTGCCGCTTGCGCTTGCGATACAAAAAGGAAAAAAGTATTCAGTTTTACTGTCAAGGTGTACCTACTGAACAGAATACCGAAACATAAAAACCATAAAACATAATGTATTCTATGGACGTTGTCTGATTTTTACATTGATAACACTCCAGCTTCGTTCTATTCACGAAATGCTAGCTTAAACGGTATGCAATGGATTTCCTCATTTGGGTGGTCACCTAAAAACAATTGTTTCTTGCGCAATTTAAATTGTTTGTGCACATTTTTAAGCAATTCACTAAAGATTACTTCTTTACAAAATTTTATTTAAATCAGTTGTTGGTAATTTAATTTAATGTTGTGTAAAATAATTTGTCTTTTGTAATAAAACTGTTAATCAGATAGCATTATACAATTAGCGTTGGTATCTTGTTTTTATAGTATGGCCGCTATACTTCTTTATTTTATAGCAAAATTGCAATCCAAACGTCTTCATGACTACTGACCATACAGACAATAAACATAGAGAAGAAACGTCATAGGCAGTGATATGACGGCGAGTGTCGACCTTGGATAATAGAGAAGGAAGATGGGAATGCACTACTATCTTTGTCTATCTAATTTTGCACGTACAATGCGCAGAGTTATGAATGAACACTGAGAGACAGACAGTAAAACACAGTTGTCTCTTTCGACTTAGAGGGAAGGCGTTTTCTGCCGGATTCCTTACTCTCTATATTATTCCTATGCTTCCGACACCTATAGACATCCGCATTCTTGTTGTCAGCTAAGTGTGTTACCCTCCTTCCTCATCACCTCTAATGGGCCGTTCTCGCATCTTAATCATTTTTTTAAATTTTCGCAATTAACTTATAATTTTGGATTCCTCAAGTTTCCATAGGCCAAACAATATTAATTATTCATTCTCCTTTTAAGTGATACTACACGGTACCACGGTTATTGGCTATGTTACTTACGGATCCGGGAGCGCCACAGATAATCTATATACGTATGAATACGATAAGAAAAAAATCCACCCCTTTTCGAATAGGGGAGTTTTAAATTTGATACAGTTAACATTATATGGAGATGATGATGATGAAAACGATACGAACACTACGGCACGCAATGCTAATACTTTCTTTTTGTTGTCGCGGGGAAACGCATTTACGCGCCTTCACTGGCCCTGGGTGGGGTCCAGTGGTGTGTGGGGCTCGCAGCACATTATATAGTGCCGAATACCCACAAAAGCCACCGCGAGTGCCACCAGTGCCGTCTTTGATGAGGTGCCCCGGAACGACAAATTATCAGGGCACCTCGACGGCAAGTCAGCCCCCGAAGAGACCGACGCCACCTCCACAGATGGGGTTGTCCCGCACCACAGGACAACCCCACCGACTTTGGGGCAGTGCAATGGGGTGAGGTTCCCATCCTCGCCCCTTGCCCCGTGCGCAAATGCGCCACTTTTTGCTCTTTTGTCCCCTCTTCTTATAAGAGGGGTACAAAGAGCGGCACCTCCTCCTGCTCTTTAGTCCCCTCTTCTTATAGAAGGGGTACTAAGAGCCGCCACCTCCTCGGTTCAATTGGCTTCGCCCAAGGTGTCTCGGATAACCCCAAGCTACTGAGCCCCACCGCCACGACAAGGCTTGAACCATGGTGGGGACGCAATGCTAATACTTGCGTAATTTTGACTAAATAGTTTTGGAGGTACGAATTGATTTTAAAAAAGAAGTTAAACAACCAATTCAAAAACACTAGTGTGTCAACCCTGAATTGGATATTTAACTTAGTATACTACTACTATCAGCAAGATATGTAGCTCTATACGACAGGTGCGGTGGCCAACTGGGCCATGGGCACTTTCAGTAGCGGTAGGAGAGGTGTCTTGGAGTGCACTTAAAACCGCCCGCCCTTGATATGATTTCTCTCAGGTCGCGTAGATTGCCGTCCCATCGGACGGGATAAATTGCTAGTTATAGAAGTATACAGCCACCAAGCCTTGTCGTGGCGGTGGGTCCTGGTAGCCTGGGGTGAACCCAGGCGAAGCCAATTGAACCGAGGGGATCTTTGCAGCCCTCTTATAAGAAGGGGGGGCTTAAAGATCAGGAGGAGGAGTCGCTCGCGGTACCCCTCTTATAAGAAGAGGGGACCTACGAGCAACAGGAGGTGGCGCTTTTGCGCACGGGCCAAGGGGTGAGGATGGGAACCTCACCCTATTGCACTGTCCCAGAGCCGGTGGGGTTGTCCTATAGTGCTGGGCATCCCCATCTGTGGAGGTGGAGTTGGTCCCTTAGGGGGCTGACTAGCCGTCGAGGTGCCCTGATGATTGTTGTTCCGTGGCACCTCACCAAGGGTAGGCACTGATGGCACTCGCGGTAGTTTTAGTGGATATTCGGCACTATCATGTGCCGCGAGTCCCACACACCACTGGACCCCACCCAGGGCTGGTGGAGGCTCGTAAATGCGTTTCCCCGCGTCAACAAAAAAAAAAGACCTGTTATCCACTGCTGTTACTAATAAATAAAGTAACAAAATAAATGCTTACCTAGAATAACTGTACCCACGAACAGACTGAGCGTCACAATCGTAAATGTTGAGAACCTCTGGAAAAAATGGACAAAAATTTTGATCAAAATACCATTCACTACTTAGCTTAACATGGCAATAATAAATGTATCCTCTATTAGCGGCACCCCGCGGTCTCCTCCGCGCAACATGGTAAAATTCCATATTATAAACTTCACCCCCCTATTTCACCACCTTAGGGGTTGGAATTTTGTAGAATTCCTTTTCTAGTGTAGTTTAAGTGAGCACTTACATCATGAAATTAACCTTAATACCAAATTTAAAGTTTCTATGCAGTGGTTTCAGCTGTGCGTTCATATCTCAGTCATTTAGTGACGAAATAGTTCCATATATATAGATTGTTAGTCTTTACCATGCACTGATGAACATCTATCATTAAAAACCAGGACGGTCTATCCCATGCTGCTAGATGTTGGAAGTTCCAGCAGTTCCAGAGGACTTCTGGCTGCTAATGTGCTTTGAGAGTAACAAAAATAATATTCGACTGACACTTAAATTAAGAATCAATTAATACTCTACACAAAAAAGGATAAATAATATAAAACTTAGGAGTATACTACACGAATAGTAAGTTGTAGGAAGATTGTGGTCATATTCGTGAGTTAATAGAAGATGTCGCAGATGCGTTGCTCTCCAATAACCCCCCCACCCCCAAATAGGAAACCGGGTACTCTCAAACCGCACGACACCGACAGCGACGCTGTCACTTTACGCTGGTATGAAGTCAGCGAGAGGTAATTCCACTGTCGTGCCGGCCCCATTCCGTTGCATAGGAGGATGCAGTGCCATGCACCATTCATGGCACTACGTCCCCCTATGCAGCATGGCACTACAGAAGTAGTGCATACGCCAATGACGTATTGACTTCACAATGGAAAATGTGAATGAATGAATTGATTTGTTTTAATATTTTTTGATTTGATTGATAAGTGTAGAATATAATATCAAGTTATTTTTGTTTTTATTGAAGGTCGTTGACCTTCACGTCCACAACGTGTGGGTCAAAACACAATTACAAGCTGTAAGGAGACTGACTACAACTACATATTTACACAACAAACCTTGACAATAGACAGGTCATGTGGTCGTTAAAAGTACTGCACCATAATCTAAATAGTTATAAAACAGTTATTCATTTTAAATTTAGAACAACATTATGAAACATATTAGGAGGCTGTTCATGGTTTTGCCAATCTGGTTTTTTTATATAGTATAATGAAGCAAATATTCAGACTGCCTATCTACTATATCAATAATTTTTAACGTTGTAATGTACTAGTAATGGTGAATGATATAACAGCCTATACTCTGATGGAAAAAAGTACTACCAACTATCGGTCGAGCGCTGCTCGCTGGGTTTCAAATTATAACGTTCTGCATCGTACCTACTAGGCAACTAGTGTCATCAGCGACAGTTCGCACACGAATTGTAAGCGCAATATTTTTGTATATGTAGTATGTACCTAATGTGCAATAGAAATAAATTTATTTTTTCTGATGACTAAAGGGTTGTCTTACATTATCTTATATTAATGATCCGGGACACCCTGGGCGACGCCAATTGAACCGAGGAGGTGGCGGCTCTTAGTGGGGTACAATCATCTTATAAGATGAAATAAGCTAGGACAAGTAAAGACTTTGTGTATGGCCGTCATCATCATCCGCTCCACTGCTGGACATAGACCTCTTTCAATGAACGCCAAGACGAACGATCTCATGCTACTCGCATCATTCCATCATGTATTGTGTGTGTTATTGGGTAATAATAATTGTGCCTAATGATAAAACAAAAACATTTAAAATATAAATGTTTACGCAAAAATCTGTAATTTATTTCAACTAAGAATTTGAAATGATATAAAATACCGTTACATGAATAAAAAGATAAAAAATTACCATAATTTCAAATAGTAAATTGCAAATTTATACATATTATATGCGCACGAGCGAGAGTCCTTTCGTTTTAAGTGCTGTCGACCGTATAGGTATTTAGTAGATCATCGAGAATTTCGAGATTTGAGTGTGTTGTCAACTGTATAACAGTTGTATATTACGTACGCGAAGTACCTCCCCGCGTCGCACGAGCTACCTGCCGCGCTCCTCTGTGTACTTAGTTTTAGTACTAGCTAGTTTTATGCTATCATTCTGTAGCTTTGCAATTAACGCGCGCTTTTTCTATGGTCTCCAGGCAAGGCAAAGGCAGGTGTTTATAGTGAGATTCTTTTGCAGAAGTGTGTATTATTTATGAAGAAAACCGTAATCGTTCAACTCACCATTGTTAGATTTTAAGTATTATTATTGTCAATAATTTTTACTAAAGTAATATATATTTTTTAATAAAATGTGGTTTCTTACTTTCCATTTTGTCTTATCGAATACCAAACAATCAATAGGCCGATTAACGATTATAGGCTCATTACCGATTAATAGCCGAACTTTCGTGGCATATAATGTCAACCTTCTATTCTGAAGAATATGTGGTTTTTATATTCCATCTTATACCTTTCGGTATTCAGCCGAATAGTAACACTATTCATGCATATACCACGAGTGTGACCTTCGAAAAACAGGGCGCATAACGACACATATAATTACCTACTACGACCAGAGCCGAACGTAATTCGTATAATACGAATATAACATGTTCGCATATTTTTATAAAAAAAGTATATCTGTCATCTTTGACTGTAAGTCTTAGTGTTCTCTGTGTTAAAGAAATATCACTCTTTTTCCTTTTGGCGACGTTGAGGTCGGATATATTTGGGATGGCAGACGCTATCTGCCATCATCAAATGATAATTAATTAGTTTTTTATTTTCCGCCGGGAAACTGCATATTCGTGTCACAAGGCACAAATTAAAATTTCATATAAAAGAGCGAGTTCATGATTTCTTACCGACGCCATGTTCCTTATCTTATGTTTCAAAATATTCTATTTAATTCTAACAGAATATTTATATTGCCTGATTTTGGTTGGCTCATGAAGCCAAGAGAATGTGACGGAATCTTATTGATTATGTGTACCTTTTAAGAGCTCAACTCGTTTTCTTTTTCTATTTCCCTTTTTAAATTTGTATGTAATATGAAGATAAGTTATCAGTATAATCTGCAACTATTGAAGTGAAGTACAATCCGTCTAGGAGGATTAAATTTGAATATGTATATAAATAAGGACCATCCAAGTTGCAGCCGGGAGTCTCGGACACTACGCGAGTAAGACTTCATACCCTCACTTTTTACTAACCCTAATTAAAAACTGTATTGCTAACCCTTGTCATAAACTGTCACATATAAAACTTTGTTCTTAATTGTGAATGTGGAGAGAGCGTGATGGAATAAGTGTTTCTAAATGTCTAATAGATATGTCTAATAGAATGGCTAATAACTAAACCTCTAATAGTCCTTACCCCCCAAAGTCCTTTTATTATAATTAAAACTGTTACAGCAGTTGTTTTACTAAAAAGTGATAAGGAAAAAAAACCCTTATCAAGATTTTAAAATATCATCGAAACATTTAACTACCTACGAATCAGCAGAATGGCTCCACGTGTTTGGCTCGAAGGAACAACATACATACATACATACATAGACACATACAAACATACATACATATAAACACAGAAACATACACGCATACAAACAATACAAACCTAATCATGATTTTAAAGTATCTATTCAACGATACCCCACATGACATCATTCGGTTATCAGTCGAACTGTTAGGGCTGGACAAGTGCCGCCAATCAGTAGTAGGTCCCTCCGAAAAAAAAGACATCATTCGTTGATTTTCATTTTAAAAATATGGCGTCTAATACATTACGGCATAGAAGTATGCAAGGGTGTACATAGATGACTCTGTTTTTCCACTACTTGGCGTAAGCTTAGTGCTGGAATCGTGGCGTTACTGTTGATAGCTCTCCTGCAGGCGCTTGTCTGGTCGCAGAGATATTCGTATTTTTGTGACTCGGCTCTTCTACTAGGAAAATTAGTAAGTCATCGGTATAGACTTGTCCTGGTCTGACCGTTCGGGCAGGGGTGTATAGGCGACATGTTTGTGGCGTCTTTTTTGTTTTGGTGTTGCTCCGCGTTTCATGGTTGTGTGTGTCTATGTCGAACGTGTGTGGTGGTTTTCCGCAGTTTGTTTACATCAAATTTTAATTTGGTGAAACTTCTGCGGGAATTGTGTTTGGTATTTTTGTTTTATTCCTTATTGTTGTGGTTGTGTTTTCGTTGTGTGGCTAAACGAGGGAAGGCGCAATCGTTGGCCGGAGCAAGGGCGGCTCTTAGGGAGCGCATTCAAAGTGATCGGGAAGAGGAATTTGCGGGTGTCCCGCGGAAACGGGAATTCATAAAGGAGAAGTTCGCCGGAGTTAACAAGGCGATTACTCCGGTTATTCTGGAAGACGTGGATCGTTGTGCGGCGAGTGAGGTTATTTTGGCCAGAGACCAATTTAGACCTAATATTGGACTTTGCCGGTAGGCCGTCCAATCTAAAGGGAGGATACGCCGCGAGAATTAGGAGGGTGAGGACGGAAGATGATGATGTCAGGCGTCTTGCGGCGGATAACGCTCGTCTGCAACCTCAGGGAGGAGGTTCATGCCTATAGAAGGGAATATGAGGACGGAAGGAAAAGGTTGGCTGAGTGGACCGGAGTTCCCAATATGGTCGACCTAATGAAGAATGTTGCCCAGATGGTGGGAAATATTGTGGACGCTCGCATCAAGGGATAAGGGCGGCTATTGCAGCCAAGAGGATGGCGCCTGTGCATGAAGAGCGTAGAGCAGCGGAGATGGAACCGAGGGAGATCCCAGCACTTCCCCAACCACCGAAGGGGAAAGTAAAAGGAAAGGGAAAGGGAAAAGGGCAGATAGAGTGGACCGCGTCCGGTCCCTCAACCTCCAGGGCTGCCGCCGCAACAGTTGGTGAAGGGTCGGAAGATCGTCACTCACAGGGAGAGGGTGACGCGTGGTTGGATGGCGTCCGCCGTAAGGCGATGAAGAAGCCAGTGGCACCACCACCGCCGGCGAAGACATAAGCCACACGGGCGGCTTCTGCGCCGCCGGTGAAGAAGTAGGAGGCGGTAAGGCCGAAACTGTCCCTATCTCGTGAGGCTGTTAGAGGCGTATCTCTCCGGTCGTAGCTCTCGGGAACCGGTCTGGGTCCGCGGAGTGGCGGCGAGTCGTAATTTAACTCTTCTCCATCTACTAATGGACTGCCTCTCATTATTTAGCATACCTCCATCTGACATTGGACTGCCTCCCATAATTTAACCTTTCTCCATCTACAATAGGACAGCCTTTCATAACTTAACATTTCTCCACCTACAATTAGACTCGAATTAGACCTTAATCTAGAACCTTAGAATTTAACCTTTCTCCATCCACTAATGGACTGCTTGTCATAATTTAACATACCTCCATTTACTATTGGACTGCTTCTCATAATTTAATCTTTCTCCATCTACGATTGGACAGCATCTCATAATTTAACCTTTCTCCATCTACTAATGGACTGCTTGTCATAATTTAACATACCTCCATTTACTATTGGACTGCTTCTCATAATTTAATCTTTCTCCATCTACGATTGGACAGCATCTCATAATATAACCTTTCTCCATCTACAATTGGACTGCCTCTCATAATTTAATCTTTCTCCATCTATTATTTGACTGCCTCTCATAATTTAGCCTTCCTCCACCTAATATTGGACAGCCTCTCATAATTTAACCTTTCTTCATCTACTATTAGACTGGCTTTTAATGCATGTTGATGCTGTTGATCTGCCACTCGTAGCATGTAAGTTTGTCGAAGTGAAACTTCCACAGAATTTTTGAAATTTGATGAAATGAAAATGCTTTACGACAAAGAAACTGATATAAATTTATCTCATTCTTGTAAGGTTATTTTTCACTTACACTGCGTGTGCATTACATACATTTTTGTGTATTGGGGGGATGGAGTAGAGTAAGGTACATAACATGCGGGTGGTAATGGGCGTCGCGTAGATAATCACTGGTGGTTAGTCTGCAATGTTGACACTTACCAAACGATTTTTAATGGTTTACGTACAATATTCCAAACATATTCCTATATACAAACCATGGCCATGCGATATCGATAACCAAATGTAAAGTAATTATCAAATTCGAGGCAGTCATTCTGAAGTAATACGTTATTACAATATAACAATGAAGAAAGAATGTCCTGTATTTAGTAGCTAACACTCGTGGCTGTATGCTACGAAGCATGTCGCTGACGCATGTTACTGATCCGAATTCATAACATCATTGAGTTTAAATTTGTACATACCTCTTTTCTAATGCCGGGGAATATGGCGAGGAATGCGATATAGAGTGTGAGGGCCGCCACTAGCAGGGCCAGTGCCGGCACGTCGGCCGCGACTGCGGTGCGGTTGTGGTAAGCGTATAGGGTCGGTCCGCCTTCCTCGCGGAAAGCATCGAACCACCCCTTCATCGCTCATCCAACCTGCAAATAAAAAGATTAAAATTAAATAATATCCCGATCCGATTTAATTTCTGGTTTTAAATTGAATTATTCATTATTATTATTTTATTGAATTATATTATATTATACTATATTATGTTATATAAAGATGAAACCCGAATTTGTGTTAAGATAATTTTTTTTTTCATTACAATTAATTTGTATGTTGCATGTGCTGTACATTACAATATTAATACCACATGATATCGTATATGTCGTAGTCGTTTCGTAGGAATGCCGTTTAACATTACAGTTACCCATTTTCAAAACAGATTAGCTGGATTGTCAATGTAAGACGCACTTCTATATGGCGGCTAACGTTTAGCCTCATTAAATATTTTGATTTCGAATAGTGCCAGTGATCAAATAAAAAAAAGACACCTAACCAAAAGACACCTAACCAAAAGACACCTAACCAAAAGACACCTAACCAAAAGACACCTAACCAAAAGACACCTAACCAAAAGACACCTAACCAAAAGGCTTAGTTTTTAAACCTTCGAGTCTATCTGGGCATGGTATTCCTATTTCTCTGTACTTTACAATCGACGCCATTGATGTTGTCAAGAAAGAAGAGTGTTAAGTTAGGAATATTTGTTGGTGCACAGACTTATGTGTGTGGATTTTTTCAGTAATATAATAACAATTTACCAATTTTTTGTGTTTGTTGTCATAGCGGCCACAGAATTACATCATCTGTAAAAATTTCAACTCTCTAGCTATCACAGTACATGAGACAGCCTGGTGACAGGCGGTTAGTGGAGTCCCAGTGAGTTCCATTTTATTACCCTTTGTGTACGAAACTCTAAATAACTGAATAATATTACAGATAATCTGAAAGTATACGCACAGTCGCATACGAACGATTTCCTAAGAGGCTTGGCTTCATTATTATAAAGTAATCATCTATTTATAGATAAACATAATATTTACAGAGAGGAAGGAAATTTAATGCGGAAGATGAAAAATATAATTATGTATGCGATGGTATTCAAGGTTAACAGATATATAATAAGTATCCAAATTGACTGGTTTGGCCTTTTAATTGTTATTACGTAATCATGTTAAGCTATATTAATAGCAGTATATTTTAGTAGCAATATTAACAACGTATTATATAATTTATTATAAATTGTTCATAAATAAACGACATTTTTGTTTAATGATTGTATCTGTGTCTGCCATTGACATTCTAAAATGGAGCAAAATGTAAACATTTCATACTTTTAAGGATATGGACGTAGTTATTACATATTTTACTTGCTAACGCTTTGAAATGTTCTCTTTAACGAATTTCAACTGGGAATATCGTTAAAAAGTAGCCAACTGCGCAGGATATATTGTAGAATACAAGTGATTGCGCAGGCATAAATAAACACTCTACTTCGATAGGACGAGAGTCCCAAACGACCGGAGAGAAATTAGGCGCAGGACGTCCGATGGCTTAATGTGATCACCGAGTTACGAGGGTAGACACCGCCAAATGCCCGACTCTAGGCTGTTATTGGGAATTGACAAATCCCAGGAACAATATTGAGTCAGACACGGGAATACAAGTGACACAACATATTTGTGGTATCACTCGGTGTAAGGCAGTGTAGGTTAATGTTGAAATGAAATGAAAATGTTTTTATTCAAAATAGAATACAAAAATATCTTTTTGAATGCCAGGAAAAAATATACCACCGATTCTAGGATTGAACTCCTCTGGGAAAAACCCGTTGAAACAAACTCAGCGGGTCTATCGTCAGTTATACATATAATTATTTTAATGATGATGAAAAATAATTCAATTATAGAAATAAACAATAAAATTTATATAATTAATCAATAAACAACAAAACTTGACCGAAATAGCCTAAGCAGAGCGCGTTACTCCCGATGTGAGGCGTCCGTCAATGCTATTTACATTATAATATCCTTTACCACACAAACGTTCCTTAACAATTTTTTGAATTTACTGATTGACACTTTTTTGATACTTTCCGGGATCCTACTGTAAAGGCGTATACATTGCTCCCGAAAGGAATTGAAATTAGAGTTAGCACACGCCTCAACACGCCTAAGTCTCAGCAATGGTGTGGAAGTTATTCGTACACTTTGTATATCAAAATGTTCTATCGAATATTGAACTCTGAATTTCAAGCAGATTAATATCTCCACTAGCTGCAGTCCGCTGTAAGACATGTTCCATTTCAAAAGGAATCATTATGTCCAGCATGAGGTAAAATTATTTTATTCAAATCTGTGTCAAGTTCAATGATTCCTTTAATAGTCCTAGCGTAAAATCTTTTGCATCTATACTAGTATTTGAAATGCCATGGTTCGATGTTTAGACGGATATGTTTGTAATTCAAGCACGAAAAACTACAGATCGCATTTTTGAAGAAACTTGGCAACGTCGTAGCTTACGTACTAGAATAATACATCAGCTACATAAATACAAACTTTTGGCCGTGGTTTTGTCTATTGCTGATGAAATCGTGGAGCACAGATAGTTTTTAACATAAGTAGGATGATTAATAGTGAGGGTGTAGAGAGGATGTCGATGAGAGACGGGCCATCTTTATCCTCGTGACGCCTCTGCAAAGTGACAGATATGCCGACGCGTTTTGTACGATAATTGAGTTTTCGGTGGCCTACTAAAGGGGAGAAGGGATGGTGGTCAGCACGTTTGCGTTAGGATTATCTGTACAGCTAATAGTAGTCATTGAAGACCTCTGGTTGTCTGTAACCCTATTCTTTAAAAAAATCTTATTCTAATCAGTTATAATAAGTAGGCACATGTCTACTAGTTGAGTTGGCTACAATATAATTGTGTACAATATAATGATTTAGTTCAAGGAACAGTTGATAACATTGTCATAACTCGTAGGCTGTCGTTAATTAGCTTTTGAAACAATTAACGTTAACAATGCACGCAAACAGATCACGGACTCCCACCGCCCACGTGATCACGAGGTTCTCTAGTACTGTTTAGCTTGGAGGTTTTACGAGCGTAGGTAGTTTTTAACCAACACTATGTACGTTCTGACGCGAGGATATTTCACAAAATATGGCAAATAACTTCGATTTACAAAAATATAAAAAAAAATTAAATCATAATTCCGGCTTAGTAAACATTACATGGTATCATGACAACAAATTCGATTTATGACAGATCAACATCTGTCTGGACAGTTCGTTATCAATCCCCGCCATGGTTCAAGCCTTGTCGTGGCGGTGGGGCTTAGTAGCTGGGGTGATCCCAGACGAAGCCAATTGAATCGAGGGGGATCTTTGCATCCCTCTTGTAAGAAGAGGGGGCTTAAAGATCAGGAGGAGGAATCGCTCCCGGTACCCGTCTTATACGATGAGAGGACCTAAGAGCAAAAGGAGGTGTCGCTTTTACGCATGGGGCAAGGGGTGAGGATGGGAACCTCACCTTATTGCACTGTCCCAAAGCCGGTGGGGTTGTCCTATAGTGCTGGGCAACCCCATATGTGGAGGTGGAGTTGGTCCCTTAGGGGGCTGACTAGCCGTCGAGGTGCCCTGGAGATTTGTAGTTCCGGGACACCTCACCAAAGGCGGCACTCGTGGCACTCGCAGTGGCTTTTGTGGTTATTCGGTACTATATAATGTGCCGCGAGCCCCACACTCCACTGGACCCCGCCCAGGGCCAGTGAAGGCGCGCAAAAGCGTTTTCCCGCGTCAACAAAAAAGGTAATATTATACTTAAAAAAAGAAGACGCAGGCGTTCTTTCTATTAGTTTAATGTTGATAACATTTGACATACAGTGCATTTGCAATGTTTATCAGATATAATGCTGCATTCTAATGGTATAAGACTTTTCAAATCGGTCCCGCATTTTAGAAGCTTATTGAATGCAAACAAAAAAACAATCAAATGCTTCCTTTATAATATAAGTATAGAGTATAAACAAGCTGGCGCCGCGCAGCTTCGCCCTCCTAAACTTTGTGCGAAACCTTAAGCAGCAATATAATAATAAGAAACTCACTTCCTAATAGAATTTTAACAATGAAAAATGTTGAAAGAACAACCAAGCAAAAAATTCTTTCCCCTCCACAGTATAGATCTCAGTCCACCCGTGACCGCGGATGCTGTAAAGCTTCTGAAACATCGGGCTAGATAAATAATAAAATAAACCGTGATAAAATCCGTAAAAGTAGTTTTATTGTAATGACGAACATTCGCGTAAACTTAAGACATCAATATAGACTAGTTTAATTAAGCAGGCGGCAACTAACAAGCCCCACGAACGCGGAAGTATATCTGTCACTTGCAAACGGTACCATATGCGCGAGAGGAACTACTCAGCTTGTATCCGACCAATCGGGCCGCAATGCAGCATGGCGCTTCTTCGTACAAAAAAGTACGTACGTAGTTCACAGTTCGTGCACAGCAATCAGGGTACCAATGTTTAAATAAACACATCAATGGAGAATCCAAATTATGTTAACAATTTGCACGTCGTTAAGGGAGAGGGACCCTAATTCCACGCGATGTACTCGGCTGCCTTGGGTACTCAGAGACATTTGTAATTATGAATTTGAAGACACGTCACCCGAGCGTCTGTGTACGAACATTACACTGAAAATATTTTTATGTGAAAATGTAGAGATAATGCACACACACCATAACCTTATCGGTCCGGGACGGATGCGAGTGGCAGTAGATCGGTCACCTTGGCGTCCATTGAGAGCGGCCTGTGTCCAGCAGTGGACCGACAAGGGTCGATAATGATGAATGATGATGATGAATATGTAGAGACAAAATTAAATACTTTTTAGCTTTGAAGCCTTTTTCTTAAAGTATCGTAACAACAATAAGGTTTCATAAAAAAGGACTCAAATGTATCTAGAAATGAACGAACGGATCCAGATCTTCACTTCACGCTTCGATTATACTTTGGTCGAAGCGAGAAGCGAATTAGTCAGGAAATTTCGATCATATTACATATTCAATAACATTCATTAAACATATACAAAAACAAAAGTGAACGTACTTCATTAGCTTCGACCTTGTCGATACTGGTTTAATTCTGTTCATATTATACTGTGATACTCTACGAACAGCGCTAATAACAATGAGGCTGTATTTACCGGGTACCCGGATGTGTTGATGGGTCGTTGAGCTTCCAGTGAGGTCATAATTACCGGACGCCCGGAACGACCTCGCTTATCCAATGCAGGTGATAGCAAGGGCGCCTTAGACGAGTCATGGCCAACATAACATTAATGAAAACTTTCCAAGACTACAAGTGTTAACTCACGTTCAAATATCGGCAGCATTATATCGGATTTATTACTGTTCCTTCGTAGACATTTCTAGAACCACTGTGCAATATTAGTAAATATAAGATTTACATTCAGACCAAAATTTTACTTATCTTCCTTTCAAAATTATAACTCTTAATATCTATTGAGTATTCCACATTGAAATATTCACTCTATTGCAACGCATATTCACTCTATTGCAACGCATATCTACAAGTATTTTTAGTTTATATACAGTAAAGTACCTGGGTGCTCGGGATCTGGATGGTTGGCGCACAATGGGGGAAGGCTACATTCAACCCCCACTATGGTCCAAGATTTATCGTGGCGGTGGGGCTCAGTACCCAGGGGTGAATTGAGACACCTTGAGCGAAGCCAATTGAACCGAGTAAGGGACTGCTCTTTGTACCCCTCATAAGAAGACGGGACTATAGAGCAAGATGAAGCCGCTCTTTGTTCCCCTCCCTCTCCTAACCTCTCCCTATTGCACTGTCCCAAACTTGGTCGTGCTGTATTGTGGGACAACCCCATCTGTATGAGTGCCAACGGACCCTTAGGGAGGTGACTAGCCGTCGAGGTGCACTGATGAGTTGTTGTTCCGGGGCACCACACCTAAAGCGGCACTGATGACACTTGCGGTGGTTTTTATGGTATAAAATGAACAACGATGAACAATGTTTCGTTCGAGTAAGCGTGTTTTCATCGGTATAGTTCTTTATTAATGTCTTAAGTATACACGAATATTACTCATTACAATAAAACTATTTTACGGATTTTATTGCGATAAATATAATTAATTATTTAAGTAGCGCGACGTTTCAGAAGATTTACAGCAACCATGATCACAGGTGGCTCGAGATGACAGATGTCCTGATATCACAAATTATTAAAAGTACCCGGCATAGTTCCTAACACAAAACAAGCGAAGCGTGAGAGCGTTATATTGCTAGTGAATAACAAACAAATCATAAATCATCGTACATTCTAGACACGTCACATAACTCTCAGTCAGCGAGGTTGTGGCGTCTATACCGAGAACGGATGCAACATCCTTGTTATTTGATGATACCATGTGTTGTCCTTCCGTATGGGGAGTGATTGAAAATTTCTTTACACGTTGAGCACTTTCTCTGAGCTTGCATCATTGTCACCCGCCACGCGTAACGTCGTTCGGTACAAATACATTAAGTTTTAATGTCTGTAGACAATCCACATATTTTTTTTTTATCTTTGGCTGTTGTAAATATTCGAATAAAAGTTTGTCTGTTTCAGTTTTAACTTGAATACGAATCTCTAGGTCGCCGTCATGTAATATACGCATACTATTATATACGTTCTTATCTTAACTGTTATTACAGCGTCAGTTAGCAAAGGACCGGACTAGTCTCTTGGTAGTTCATAAGGACGTCGTCGGACGTCCATAGGAATTCTTAAAAAGGTTATTCAGAAGCGTTGTTCTTCCTCACAACAATGACACTAGCTCTTATTTATAATGCATTGTATCATTCATATGTAACCTCACACGACAATAAAATTGAGGAGGAAAATCCTTATATAAACGCCACGATGCATAAATATATAATAAACATTCCAATGGACGCTACATAAACGGGTTCTCGATGAGTACATAATTATACATCACCACGAGATTAATTTTACAGACTGTGGTCTTAAAATCCATCTCAGAAACAAATTCACAGTATTGATGTCTTATGACAATAAAACTACTTTTACGGATTCTATCATGGTTTGTTTAATTATTTAACTAGCCCGACGTTTCAGAAGCTTTATACTAACCATGGTCGCGAGTGGAATGGAGTAGTAGTTAAATAAGTAAATAAACCGCGATAGTATCCGTAAAATTGACAAAACGCAGTATGTTTTCATTAAATAAAATTTGACTTACGACAAATCAAAATCTTTGATTTCGTTAAAAATTATCTTTAATTATTAATATAAGGAGAGGATGCTATCGCTTATGTTTATAAGAGAAGAAAGAGAAGATTTTCCTCCGAGTGTTTTACAAAAGCGGAAAGAATTACAACAAGAGCTACAGCGCGAACGCGGTAGAGGAAAGAGTAGTTCTACACAGGATCTAAACCGAGAACACCAACAAAGCGAGCCACTAACAAGCGATATATGTCCATCTCACCTGTTGATTCAAGGAAAGAAACATCTCTAAAAAATTATGGCGATGAGGTAACAAAGCCATTGGTTAAGAAAAATAGATCCCAAACTATTAATACCTTTTTTACGCCCTTTACTAACCAAAACAAAACAAACTATGTCAAATAACGACCTAGAAAATTCACAAAAAGAACTGATTCATGCCTCTCTACCCACTCCTCCTTCTCCAAGCCGGCTGGTCACCACAGAGAAGTCAGACCACTACCTCCCAAATTACAGGCTAAACCGACAAAACAATACAATTAATACAAATGTTAAATACCAAAAGCCACAACCTATGTGTCGCAAGTTTAAATGTAAGAACACTAGTTTCGGACGGTAAAATTGAGGAGTTAAGCTACGCCACTAAGTCAGTAAGGTGGGATATTATAGGCTTATTCGAAACTAGTAGGGGAGAAGAGGTAGTAGAAGAATATGCCGATTTCATTTTATTTCATACAACAGTAACGAAAGGAAGAAACGGAGTTGGTTTATGATGAAAAAACACAAGGAAAACAACATAATGTGCCTAAAAAACTTCTCGGATCGCATAGCGACTTTAGAAATACATTGGCCTAATAACTCTGTTTGGTCATTTATCCAAATATATACTACCACTCCAGAAGAATACACAAGCGAAGATATCGATAGTTTTTATACAAGTGTACAGTCTGCCTTGGAGTTTGTCCATTCTAAGAACACTGTTATTTCTGGGGGACTTTAATGCAAGAATGGGGAAAGCTCAGTTGAATGAAACAAGGAACATTGGGAAATATTTACATGGCAGAAGAAGCGCACAGGGCCAAAAACTAGCCGACTTTGTGCTAGAGAATAACTACTGTATACGTCATAAACAACATGTTTCCGTGCAAATCACATAAAAAATGGATATGACAGTCTTCGAACGGAAAGATATTCAATGAAATCGACCACAACTTAACAAACCAAAAAACACATATTAAGAAATTCGTTATCATAAAAAATCAAAACTTTGACACTGATCATAGGATGTTACGCTGTGATATATACCTTAAATCTAGATCACGGAGACGAAAAAGAAACCTGCGGAGTACTCACGCCAAGTACCGCCGATCTCCGAAGAGGACGCCTGCTGCTGGGAAAGCAAATTTTCGAGGGCACTACGTCTGCGGACGTGCAAACCCAATACAATAACTTAGAAATACAGTTGTAAGAACTCTTAAATCAATTACCACGGAAAAAGAAATATAAAACCCCTATATTACCGATGAAACAAAAGGCCTTCTCGAAAAAATGAAATGCTTATATAAAGAAAAAATAACAAAGAAAGTACAGTTTGACATAACTAGAATAAATAAAATTATAAATAGAAATATTACTCGAGAAAAAATAAAAATACGCCAAAACACCTACGAACATTTCCTTACTAAGTCGGTAGCTCTACGTAAGGCTAACACAGAGTTATGTGATAGATCCGAGTGGACAGAAGAATTGCAAAATAAACAGGGAACAATACAAACAAGACGAACTGACATTATGAAGGAAGCAACGCATTTGTATCTTTAATGTACGATATTAAGGGTACGGACTACTACTCTTTATATAGAAAATCAGACACCACTTTTATAAGCATAGACCCTCCATACATACTCATTTCATAAATAAAATATGCAATAATACTCAAAAAACTGACAAGGCCCCAGGCAATGACAATGTTAGAAACGAAGTACATAAATCATTATCAGTCTCACTCCTAAAACCTCTACACATATTATTTAATAACATTCTTAGATCAGAAGTTACCCCAGCACAATGGTCACAGAGCACAATTATAATACTACATAAGAAAGGAGACAGAAGTGGCCTTAACAATTATGGACCTATCAGCCTTATATCCAACTTGTATAATTTTTTTTCAAAAATAATTTTATGCAGGATTCAGAAGGAGTTAGATGAACAACAGCCATGTGAACAAGCCGGCTTCCGAAAAAGTTTCTCGACTATAGATCACATACAAGCATTATCATATATCAGCAAGATATTAAAGTAGACCAAAAAATCTAGAATATCGTTGAGATATAGAATATGTCAACGAATATATATATATATATATATATATATATATATATATATTTAGGCATGTTAATGTCATTTGAAAACAAAGAGATACAAAGAAGGTAACCTTAGCCTGGAAGAAATATTGGGGGCTGAAAGCGGTTATGAAAAACTGCTGGATCAACATCATTATAAAGAGAAGACTATATAAAGTTGCAATTTTACCACGCCTAACATACGGCTGCCAGACATGGTCTCTAAGAGTAGAAGATGAAGATAGAATTGCCATATATCAGCGCAAAATGGAATGAAGTATGCTAGGGCTGAATTTATCGGATAAAATCAGCAACAACATAATAAGAAGAAAAACAAAGGTAACAGACGCCAGGGTACGATTAAGGTTGCATAAATGGCACTGGGCGGGGCATATTTGTAGGATGAGAGGAAATAGATGGACCAAACGATTAATAGAACGGATACCTAGAGATAGAAAAAGGAATAAGGGAAGGCCAAGGAAACGATGGAGAGACATTTTTCATCAAAGATGTGGACCTCATTGGATGCGAATGGCTCGGAAGTATGGAAAGGTTTTGGACAGGCCTGCGCCGCAGAGGCGACTGCTAAAGTTATATAATAATTATATTGTTGTGTAACTGCCAAAAAATTTATATGTGAAATTTAGTAGAAGTAAATGCTATTTTAACTATTTTTTTTATTATTAATATAATCTGAATATAGTTTAAATCTACCAGTAGCACAATTCTATAGGAACACACACTAGGGAATTGAGCATTTAACTATAAATTTTATTTGAAATATGAATATATTTGTTTATGAATATTAAGAGTTGTTTTATTGTTCAGCCTTCAAACAAGTTTGGTAACCTTTAAGTGCTGTGTGAATTTTTTCGCACAGGTTTTTTTAAGATCGTAAAAAAAATATTAAATTTGTAACATTAAGTACACTCGGTACGTTTAATATGTGTCAACATAGTTATTTGACTGACCCGTTAACCTACTTTTTATTATATAATTGTCTTACAATTAACATATGTTTTATTGTCAGCTGTAACATTATTCTTTTCTTAGACTTAACTTTACTTATCTTTTTGTTTATTAAAATCATCGTCCTCCAAACGCTTCGGTATTTTTTTTGGAGTGATCATATGCTGTACATAGAATACATCGTTGGTTAACTATGATAGATGCATCTCGATAAGAGTGGTATAATAGCCAATTAACTATTATCATATTAAGTGGTCCCCATTGGCCCTATTCCTTGTCTCTGACGACAGGGGATGCTCAAGTGCAATAGCAAAGTGGCCCCGTCGTTATTATTTGTGCAGGGAATTATTGGTTTCTGACCGCTTGCATGACCTTCTTTCATGACTTTCCATGACTCTTGCGTATATGGTATATGCGAAACCCTTTTACTAACTGACTTCAAAACTTTAGATGCCATTATATCAAAGTGTTACATTAAGCATCTAAAAAAGAGCATTCCGTAAAATTTCTTGTTAAATTAGGCATATATTAGCGAAACAACTTTTGTAATATAATAATATAATATCTGTGGACTTATCACACCACGTCAGTCTAGTCCTGTGCTAAGTACTATGAGGACTTGTGTTACAGGTACTAGACAACGGAAACATATTTATTAATATTGTTATTAATTTAAGAAATTTTATATATTTAAGATTTTTATTATAGAAATACATATAATACGTAGATAAAACATGCTTGGCCTAGGGTTCGAACTCGCGACCTCTGGCGTAACACGCGGACTACCCGCCACGTTACCAACTGAGCCAGCCGGTAGTTAATATGTGCGATGCTGATGATATAGAAACAATTTGGCATTTTTTGCGTTGTGTCACCACGTTATGTCGTGTTCTGCCCGCGGGGCAACCGTCGCGGGTGCCTCATGAGAAATCCCCGCCATTGACTATGGTTTTTTATACTCTGTGGTAATTAATCTGTGTACACGGACGTGGTACCGGATATTATAGTCACTTATTAAAAATATTCTCATCTTTTTTTTAAATATAGGGAGACAAATGAGCGGTCAGAGGCCTTTGATAACTACCGACACCCATACACACACTCCTCTCCAATGAAGACTTTATTTGTTTGCTTGGAATCTCTCCTGGCCTAAATTGAAAAAATATTTCTTTATGTTGAATAGACAATTTCTCTAGGAAACCTATAGGCTGCGCTATGACTAATAGGACCAGAGTTACGCGGGTGAAACTGCGTGGTGACGCTAGCATCCTACTACGGGTACTACTACAATATAAGAACTCATTTAGGAGTTTGCAAACAAATTATTTTGTGAAAGTTAATTAATAAGATTGCATTGCATCTTAAATGTTACATAACTGTGGCGTGTCCACACAATACCGGTTCCGGCGGCATGTAAGTGTACTTAGGGGTTTCTTACAGTATAAATACACAGTCGAAGCATTCGAAAACAGAGACATTCGAGGACTTTTGAGGTCCAGAGACACCCATACAATTGTTATGGGAATGTATTGTCATCATTCCCGTCTCTCCCCTAATGTACCACCGACTAGTGTCCATTTAGGTGGTAACTACCGCGTGATTGTTTAAGTTTACGCGGCCATGTTGTAAATATAAAAAACCTGGATTCAAAACCTACTTAACAATTGTAACTATTTTTCTGATTAAAAAACAATATTTTATTAATGCTCATACGGCTTAAGACTTTATGAGATGTCGATATCCTGTCGGAGGGGAAATCTGTTAAAGTACAAAAACAAAAGAAATATAGAACAGATCCTAGAACAGTCTCCCCATTCGAAATCGGTTAAAATTGGCCATAAAGTTATCACACATTTTGTAAAGTAAGTTGGGGGAATTGTATATCCCCCGGCTGTAGGTCTACTTTCCCAATTGATCGATAGTAAACCGACGTGACGTAAGCACAAAAATCAATACTCGATTCTCTACAAGCGTTAGGCTAATAACAATGATTTATCATACGTTATACACAAATTGTGGCGAGTATTACATAACAGTTCCGATCGAGTTAGAACTTGACCTTGTTTGGGAACACCATCTATTCGCAACATGCTTGTGGTATAATAAGGCTATCATCAACATCATCATCACCACCATCTTTAGACTAGAACCCGTTTTTTATAGTATAGGAGAACAAGCGAGCAATCGGAGCCTTTCAACGATTACTGACGCCCATGAACATCAGCATAATTATGCCGATGCGTTGCCCTCCCTTTCAGCTCCCCCCACAAAGGGCCGCCAGCTACTCACAAAGCGCACGAAACGCGACCCCACTTTACGGCGGTATCAAATGGGCGACAGGTACCCCCCCGGTCGTGCCGGCCCAACTCTGTGGCACAGGAGGATGTAGTGTGTAGTAGTCATACACCATGCATGGCACTACCTCCTCCTATGCAGCATGGCACTACCTCTTACAAAGACTTTCTTTACAATCTCGAGGGCTCATCTGGTACGGACTTTTTACCCGACGTGCTTCAGATGGAGGGTAATATTTTAGCGCGTACAGTCACACTCGTATGTTCATTATACAGTGATGGTGATGGTGGATTGTCTAGTTGTCTAAAATTTCGGTATCCGTTACATAATCTATTCCGTTGAGCTGCCTGTTAATAGCAGTCCACTTGTCTCATAATTTCATAAACCGCTGTTACCTCAACGCTATATTTTTTTTGTGTTCTATTCGCAACGCTTTTTTCGTCGACAACGACGTTTTGTATTGTATTTTTAAAGGGGACTGGGGTTATAATAATTTATTAGAACATTAACACTGCTATTTAAATATCTGGCAACGGAACGAAAGAAAAAAAAGAGAAGAATAATATACTAATTTTTTGGCTACGCATTATGTGCGTGTACTACAGATCTAAACGCCAACCTTAGAGGCTTCCATGTTGCGCTGGTGGTGTAGCTTGACAAAGTACTCTATTTGTTTATAAGCGGGATTAAACAAGATTCTGTTTTGGGTGCTTTTCACATCACCGTGGGACAGCAATTAAACAATGAATTGACGGATGCTGTCCTATTTTGAAGGGCGTTTTTGGTGACGGATCCAAGGACCTTGCGTTTGAGCCCAGGCCAATGTTATAAGCTCCGGCGAAAGATTTTTGTAAGTGTGGCTGTCGTACCACTAACTTTATACATCCACTAGATCCCAGACACGGATCTGGGATCTAGCAGCGGTATATATTATTGTTGTTATAAAAAAAGAAATGCTGATCTTTACATAAATCTTATATTACGTAAGTTAGATCTTAAGCCTTTACTACGGAGCCACCTTGACAACATCGAAAACAGGTGAAAGTTTAAAATTTCGGTAGTGCACGAATTAGAGGCTCGTTTCGAGCACTTAACTGTTATCATTATTTGCAGGGCAACAATGTTTGTTCATCGTTGATTTTATCTCGTCGCGTTACTCAATCCATTGTCTAAACAATAAGTGTTAATATTTATAAATTATCTAAGTTGTTCCATACACAATGACCAAAGCAAAATTAAAAACAGGTAAGAGTAAGGTAACTAATTTACTATGTTTGGACCTACACGACGGCGCTCACCTGAAACCGCGTGACGGCAGTAGTATCATTATAATTCGAGCGGGACAGCAGGGCAACACAACCGCTTAACAATTATGAGTTTCACTCAAAAAGGCTCCAACAGTTCACTTGAAGCCTATACTATATAAAAACCGCCGCAATTCAAGAGCAAACGTATATTTTTGTACGCTCCAGGTGCCGCGTAATTGAGTCTTCGGAACAAGATAATTTTTCAAGTGACTGCCTGTGACATTAGCGTGCCACAGCCACAACAAGTTTGCATTGAGCTGTGCTCCGACACAACCTTCTCAAATGACAGCCTAGCACAACAACAGGCAGTTGGTATTCAAGCCAAGGCCTGTAATCAGATATTTGATGCGATAAATGCACTTATAATAATATTTTTTTAAATCTTTAATTCTTTTAATTAGAAAATGACAATGTCAATCTTATCGTACCTTATACTAGCTACCTTAATTTAAAACTTAAATTATGACAACTATAACTTAATGTTTAATACCTCTACATTTTTTATTTGTGCTTAATATTATTCAAGTACGTATTAATATTTCAATATATTTATAGAAGTCACAAATTCATGTTGTAACGGTTGTTTATACATTAATATAAAATGCAAATATAATTACTTATAATTAATTTATATAAAACTACAATGAAATGAAAAAGAAGGTGCCACTCTTTGCACCCCCCTTATAAGAAGTGGGGACAGACGATCAAAAAGTGGCGACGCTTTTGAGCACGGGGCAAGAGGCGAGGATGGGAACCTCACCCCATTGCAACCAAAGTCGGTGGGGTTGTCATGTGGTGCGGGACAACCCCATCTGTTGAGGTGCCGTCGGTCCCTTCGGGGGCCAACTTGCCGTCGAGGTGCCCTGATGATTTGCTGTTCCGGGGCCCCTCACCAAAGACGGCATTGGTGGCACTCGCGGTGGTTTTTGTGGTTATTCAGTACTATATAATGTGCCTCGAGCCCCACAAACCACTGGACCCCGCCCAGGGCCAGTGAAGGCGCGTAAATGCGTTTTCCCGCGTCAGCAAAAAAGTTTATATTATACTTAAAGAAGGAAGACGCAGGCGTTCTTTCTATTAGTTTATTGTTGCTAACATTTGAGTTGCTAACATGCAGTGCATTTGCAATGCATAAGCAAATAAGTTGTTTTAAATATGTGAATTACTATTATTTTCGTTTTAGATAATTTCTAAATATTTCAAAAATTTATGCTTGAAAAAGTATCACCTAAATTCTTGTATAATAACAGGGGTTATAGAAGGATTAAGGTGATACTTAGACCTAGATAGTTGTAAATTGTGTGGTAACCGGTTCTTAATGTGTGATACATTAAGAGTTCATTTTATCCATTTTCTACTTACCTATGAATAATTTTCGCAAATACAAATTACAAACGAAGAAATTTCTAAATTTTACCAACGATAAGAAGAGACGCACAGAGTTTGTTTAAGCAGATATTTTCAGGATTTCTGACACGAGTGGTAGCACGTGGTAAACTATCACATTGGCGATAAATAAAAAATATTATAAAAACCTACTTTGTATAAAATTACAAGTGGTGATTGAGCAGAACTTGTTCGTGCATGATGCATCAGTTATATATTAAAATTCATATTACTACTAGACTACTAACTATGTTGAATACATTAACTGCACATTATATTATTTAAGTATGTAGTCGTAATCTCTAAAAAATATGGTCCTTCGCGTCGATACTGGAGACCTTACGAATAAGGTATACAAATTAATCTGTGAATTGATCGATTACGTTTTAATCGTAACGTCAAAACAATGTCAACGGTATTCCATTCACAATTACCTCATTCAAAATGTTTTTCCGCAAAATGTGTCCACTCATGGACCGCTTTGTCGTAAACGCTGGAAGGTCGCAGGATGACGTATCTTACCTTAAACGGCTGCGTTATATTTATGAGCTTTCAAATTATCCAAACGCTAATTAACAAACAGTATTCTACCTATTCGCACTAATTCGTTTGTGAGAAGTGGAAATAAACATGGAAGATTTGGTATAGTTTCATGGTTTATAACTACAAAATTGGCTTGTATTGGTTTCATAATGTTTCCTAGTTAAGTTCTCAATTACTTAGCTACACCTATTTTCGCAAACCTTGAAGAATGTTGCTAGAGAATGAATTCTACAGATTTTAATAATGATATAATCATTCGAATTTTTCGAAAAACCATTCTATTTCATAATATTATCCACTTCTTAAGAGCCTAAACACAATTTATGAAACAAACGTGATCTCTCTCATTTATTCTCCCTAATGGGTTCTAACTATTTCAAACGAAAAATATTTTCAGAATCCTCAATAATGAATATGTAGTAAAACTATCGCAAGTAGTTTGAGGAAATTTTGAGAAAAAATCCGCATCGAATATAATTAGAAGAATTTAATCAAAGTAGGAAGTGATAGTGCAGCCAGGTGAAGCTCAGTTGCCGTTTACCATAGAGTTATAAAATGTGCTATAAATTAGACAGTGTTAGCACTCACTGATAACAAGGAAGTTCAATCCTCGCGCATGGACACTTTTTTGAGAAGACGAGGTTCATAAGAAAAATATTGCCTGGTAAATTCTTAAGTAAAATAAACGAGTTATTATTTTTTTGCTATAGTCAGCATATTGTATATCAACATACATTGTCTATCCGCTAGATGAATGAGTCGGTACATATTATTTATAATTTCATATCCGCCTCATGTTATGGAACTGCATGTTGTTATGTTTCTTCTACGGCATGTATTGTTTTTACAAATAGTAATAATATCAGTTGATGCCAGTGGTAGCATCATTACCGCCATTATTGTATTGTATGATCCTCAGGACATACATACTGACTTATCTTGTCACATGACGAGCATTCATAGCAATACGATGAAGCTATTTTGGGTTTTTCCTCGCATTCACAGCATCAGTCCAGGTCCAAAAATAAGAACTTTATTACATACTTAATCAGTACTTTGATCTATGTATTACTTATAAATTATTGAAGTGCCAAATATAAATTTAGAAGGATCAATTTGAACTAAGCAGATTCAGCTGCATAAATACACAACTCAACTCGTTTTTGTATTAGGAAATACATTTGAGACAAATATTAGGAGCTTCAATACAATCTGTTAAACAATCGATTCGACTTCGAGCAAAAACGTTAATTCAATTTGACATCATCTTATAAAGAGGAAGTAGCTCTTACAAATCACGATTTCTTTTTATCATTTTTGCAATTATACGGTTATTTAATTTGGACATCGACAGATAAATAAGAAGAGGAAGAAGTTGATGTAACAAGAACAATTGGTGAGAACGGATAAGAAAAGATCAGATATAATAGACACCATACCGACTGGGACACCGGTTAATTGACGGCCATGCTGTTGTGCTTGTAATTCTTTTGTATATACCTGCTAGTTAAGACCAAAAACTTGACAAGTAACAACTTAATACAATGTTGAAATTTGGAAGCTTAACATTCAATTCACACTGAGACGCGAAACGTACTTAGATATCATTCGTTCCGTTGTGAAAAATGTTGATAGTGTTTTATACGATGAAAAATTGTCTATTTGCTCGATAAAGTACTTGTTTTGAATCTTGAAGTATGCTTTCTATATAACAATATAACTGAGAGAGCTAGAAGATAGAACTTAATCTCGCGATTGGGCAAGACTTTTTGATATTATTGAACAATATGTTTCAATATAGCGTCATACAATACGTATATACGAGTATATATGATGAATATATATATGATTGGAATGATTTTTGTACCGAATAATGTTGCCATTAGTGCTAATCAGTGCTTCATTCAGCGATTGACCGTTCTATCACTTTCATGGACATGTGTAATGTCGAAATAATTTAAAAGAAATCAAAAAGTATAAAATATGTAGTGTAAAAAGTTGCGATGTAATTTGAATCATCCAAGAATATGGCACGCTAATTTTCGTCTTTACTTCATATTTTTTATTTAATTGTATATATATTTAAATTGCTTTTCAAATTATTTCCTATCTGATCAGATATACTAACGTACTTTAAAGTTGACACGAATTATACAAAACTTAATAATTAATATGTGCACGAAAATTATCAAAAACAAAACTAAAAATCCGTGTTTTAATTAGCTGTATTTGTATGGATGCGATGCAAATATTTTTTAGTAAGACGTTACAATGAATAGTATATCCAGCATCCACATTATCTATTTAGGATCTAGTTTATTTGTTATAGCATTACAGTGATCTTTTAACTACACCTTAAATGCACTTATACAATTTTTGATGACGTATTAGACTACCGTTGGACTAAAAATTGGTAAAAGTGATTTCTTCTGGCCAGAATATACCTTCAAATAAATTGATATTATGAAACCCCATAACAGCTAGCTACGCCACGAGATGATACCGTGATGCCCTTCGAAGTTTTTACTATTTTGTGCACACAAATAAAATTTACCGTCAGTTGTTAATGAGAATGTTTCTTAATTGTTCAGAATTTTAAACACCCAATTAACTTCATGCAGTACAATAGGATAACCGAGCCGCATCTTCGTCTAATCTTCTACGTAATGAGATAAACACATCACAGAGAATTAATTACCGTGTGATGTTATCTAACGCGTTTCGGCATTTGAGGTCATTGATACTCGAATCATATACCAATGAATTAAGCTGTGAGCAATCGTACACTTTTAACCTACTTGCATTTAAGAACTTGTGTTCGAGGTAATGGATAATGGACTTGAATTATAAGCTGTGGGTATAAAGTAGTAAAATTATATTCAGTAACGAACGCACGAAGGGCCTTAAATATTCTAAATTGAAGGCTGCGTTTGAGCAGACGAAATGTTGGTCGACCAACACCACTTTTTTTTCTTTAGGAACGACATAGCAGTGGTGGTTTTCGCTTAAGCCGAGTGAGAACATTTCTTCGCGAAACCAAAATAAAGGTATTTTGGTTTCGCGAAGAAATGTATTTACGCACTGCTATCAGTCCTGGGTGAGATCCGAAGTGCCTTAACAGATCGATTTCTTTTGTTTTCTTTTTAGGTCCATCACGTGGGATTATCAATCGGCGCTCGCTGTGCTGTATCCAGTACGAGTAGGATTCGACTCGGACCGATCTCATGATCGGTCGTCTTGGTGTTGCTTATTGAAGGTGTCCAATTTTCAGTACTGGATGAATAAACCTTATCATGATTAAACAAATCATTGCACTACATGTTACTACTAGTGCTGTTCTCCATGCTGGTATTACAGTTAACTAAAAACACATGGCATAATGTAGGATGTAGTTAATTATTCTTGATATTACGATGGTTCTCGTCACTCGTAATTATTATGTATAATATTGCATGTAAATAGAGGTTTCTGTCACCGTTTGAAGGTAACATAATAACATTTTATATATAAATATAATAGAAATATGGTTTTGGTTAATAATTATTGTTGAACGTAGGCCCTGTCGCTATTTTTACTCAGATATTGCGCAAAATTTAATTATATTTACTTTGTTATTTCACTTTAATAACATTCTTACGTTTGTAGCCCGGTAGGCGAAGCTGAGACCACACATTTTTACCACTGACTTTACTTCTTTAGATTTATATGTATATACATTTTTTTATTTGTAATAGTAATGATGTCCGAGTAAAAATGTCCGACGCTAAATTATATCTAACACTTTAGCGTCGGACATTTTTGCCATTTATCTCATTTATTCTCATCAATATTAGAAGTGGAACATTATTACGAATGTTATACACATACATAGCTATGAGACATGTCTTGAAATATAGTAAATACTGTAAATGCATAGATCTGCTTCAGATACGACAATTGTCATCCTGTAAGACGAAGTAGTACTCGATCACTGAACAGATGGGGTTGCAGTGTGACTCATATTACCATACTAATGAACGAAACAACAAACATATCCAGTTCAAATAATACTTGACCACCATAAATAATGATAATAATAATGTAGGCATAGCCGAATTTCGGCTACAGCGGGCCATCTTTATTGATAACCACCAGCAGCACCGGACGTGGTAGTTATTATAGTACATAAGTGTCTGCGCAGGCACAAGTGCACGCTTTATTCCTTCATTCTCTCCGTTCAATTCGATGGAAAGGCAATCCAATACGACCACAAAGAAACCATGCGTATTATACTATACTAATATATAAACGACAATAACATTGTATAGAGAAAAGATAGGTATTTTTAGCTGTTTCTGACGAATTTTTTGAGTTGATGAAACATCTCCATGTATGTCTAAAAGTCTATCACCATTGGAATGCTACGTTACCTCCGAATGAGATAGGTTTCTAGTACTAAAAAAATATAGGCACCGTGTTAAGCCGGGCTGGTGTACAAACAAACAAGCGTGTTCAATCATAAAACTCACATGATAGGAAGGTAGGCCTGTGCATAAACACGTGTTAATTATTCTGGCGGTATTTTCACTTACCGTGCCAAACATAAGCACCATGTCGGTCCATAAGGAAGTTGTAGATTTTAAAATAAAAAACATGGCGTAATTGTTAATGTTGAATTAAGCTGCAATTTTAACATAGGAAGGAAAAAAATTATATGTACTCATGAAGGTTCAACAAGTGTACAAGCACAAATGAGCATTAAATTGATTAAAGGCAGAACCTTAGAACGTTATGCAGGATTCTGATCACCTATGCATTAGGCTTGAACTAATAGTAGTGTATACTGGACTATTCAATTTTGTACTCTCCTGTTTCTGCTGGAAAATAAACAAGGTAAAAATATGGGGCCTCTATAGTCGACAGTTAAAGCTGTTAAATGTTTCTATTTAATTGAGAGATATATTATTTAAACTTGCTTCACAACAGGGTTTTTTTTCACTTATTTCAAACTTTCGTACATGGTAGAAATGTTGGAATTGAAAATGATTCCTTTCCTTTTGATAATTTTAACTACTATGAATTAATTTAGTAAGAAAGATACCTGTAAAAATTATCTACGTTATATTTAATTATGTATTGGCGTGACATTAGCTTAGTGGCATTGGGTTATTAAGATTTTCTATGGTAGTTTCGATTAAATATTAATAAATGCGGCGAGGTCATGGTTCTAACGCAAAGGCATGTCCAGTGTTTAACGTAAGGAGTTATGCTTATTAATTTGCGAAATACTTACTCCATAAAATTATCGTTTTTTTCTCCGTAGTAGGTATTGAATGGATTTCATAATTATTGTATATATGTTGCAGCATGTACGTAGTACCCTACTTC
>JAFELO010000508.1:246370-257356 GCA_017140195.1 Eumaeus atala
TGTCATATGCTACTTACTCTGAACGAGTAGTCGCAGGTGTGATATTTCAATTATATTCATTAATGAACTGATTCGTATTCTGTTATTAATTAACTGTAATTGAGGAATAACTGGTGGACTCACGACTCGCTTATTGTGGCGGGGAACCACTGGACCCACTGGCTCGTGATCTCTATGATGATGATGACGATGATGATGATGATGATGGTGATGATGATGGTGATGATGGTGATGACGATGGTGATGACGATGGTGATGATGATGGTGATGATGATGGTGATGATGATGGTGATGATGACGATGGTGATGATGATGGTGATGATGATGGTGATGATGATGATGATGGTGATGATGATGATGATGATGACGATGATGATGGTGATGATGATGGTGATGATGGTGATGATGATGGTGATGATGGTGATGATGATGGTGATGATGATGGTGATGGTGGTGATGATGATGGTGATGATGGTGATGATGATGGTGATGATGATGGTGATGATGATGGTGATGATGGTGATGATGAGGATGATGATGGTGATGATGGTGATGATGGTGATGGTGATGATGATGATGAATAGGAAAAAATGAGGTATACTGTCTATCTGAAGAATGTTTTGAACTAATTCTTAACTGATTGTCAAATGGTTATTTAAACCAGAGCAGCACAGAACTGGTTTCTTTATTGAATGCAACTTAACTCGAACTACTACCAGGAAACTTATTTAGAACATTTGTCTCCGGGCTATTAAATATTCGAACAGCTATGTTACTATTTATTATACACGTTTGAATGGTGGCATATGATGAAGTGGCCGTAAAAACAATAAAGCGAAGAAATACCGGCGGAGTTTGATTCAATGATTTTTAATTTTTGGGATTATTGGTGGCGTAATGATCTTGAGTATTGATTCGCTTGGAAAGATTGACAGTAAATACTTATATATTTTGGTTTATTATTCAATATTCCGATGGTAATACCGATTTATCGCTTCTGTTCCTTGTAGGTATCTAATTTTCAGATGGAGCCCTAATCCACATGTTTCGATATATAAGTTTATTATTCTATGGTATGTGAAAGTTTGTTCGTTTGTTAGATGCTTTTCAGTGGTTACTTTACAATGCTGTTAGCACATGTGTACAAGATGTTGCTAGTGGGGATCTACTAAATTAAAATATTGTGCCATTGTATGTAATTTCAAAAATATTATTTAAGTAATTATAAATTTAGGGTAGGTATTTTTTCTATTACAATGAATAGTTGTTCCTGCTACCCACTTTACTCAGGGAATAGTATCAGTTTTTCTTTCGCCGGTAGGTACATTTTATAGCAGATTAGTTCATGAACATGAACTATGCTTTACGAAATGAGTCAGCACAGATGTAGAGGACTAAGTTATACCCACGTAACCAAAGCAATTCCAGTACAAGACACTCCTTTGTTTCATGTAAAAGGATCAAGTAATAAGGTACCAAATTACAATCACGCCAGTTTCACAAGAGCACATTAGTGTTTACGATTCCTATTTGTCACAGAATGCCGTCATACCTAAACAGCTAACACCTACTGCCTGCAGTCATCATAAAAATGTCGTGGATATTATTTTTAACATGATAATTGTTAAAACGAGTGGTCTTAGTGGATTACTCACCGTTTCTGAGAAAACTTAGTATAATGAATAGTCTTCGTCTCATCTAGAGTGCATCACTAGCCTAAGGATCAATCCTTGGATAAATTATCGATATTCATATTTTCGTACAAACCTTATGTAACGTTTCAAGTGCAGACTCTCGTTTCCGTCACTGTTATGGCACATAACATCACAAAACACAACAATGTTGTCATCACTGAAACGCTCGCGGTCCCTCGGACATTGTTCGTATCATGAGGTTCGTATCGTGCTCTGCTCGTAAAGGTTTGAACCGGACTGAGTGGTTTATTATTATATCGAGGGAAGGAACGTCGTGTTCAAGGTTCCGCCGGCCGCGGCCGACTCACGTACCGAGGCTTATCGCCTTTGTCGTGCGGACTTGCCTCGTCTCATCATATGTATCTCGCGGAAATCATCACGTTTCTAACTTTCGGTTCGTCATTAGTTAGCTATAGAATATTCTGGATGATTTCTTGTCAATGAACCGGTTTAAACCATTTTAATAGCCAATTATTTTAATTTTTGTAGGTATATACGAAATAATAGGCTATTACTATAATAAATTAAATCGATTAATTGCAAAACGCGTGTGACGGTGTTAGTTCAATGATCTAGGATTTTCGAAACGGGTAGCTCGTTTTTATAATTTTTTTGTGTCCTTATATTTGGTAATATTTTAAATATAAGGTTTTTTTTTATTAATTGTAAATATTAGGTATATAATCCCGATATAGCCATATATTCGCTGCATTGAAACTTATTCGTGATTATACAACAGATAAATTAAAAAAAATGTAGAATTATACTAAATGGTTAAAAATATATATAATGTATAACCGCAATAGCTTAATTATTACCTAATAGTAATAAGGTAGTGTACCACGTACATGAATAAATTACAAAAAAAAAAAACAAAGACCTGTTACTTTATCGTTATGGTCATATGCAGGTATGTATAGTTTGCGTACTATTAGTTTATTCAGATGCTATAAATACAACTATTTCATAATTATTATAAATAATTTGATCAGTCAAATAGGCCACAATTTATTTTAATATTCATTGAAATTCCACATTTGTTCAAATCACTCCTCGTCGCCAAATTTGGCGCCGAAATTATATACTATTTTTTTTAAAGGAAACATCATTAATCGTATACTGCCAGCATTATTAAAATTTATATTTATAGTTACATACGCATATAGCAGATTTTTCTGTAGCATTCGGTGATCTTTTGGTCGTCAGAATTAAGGTTAAACCTTAATTCTGTTAACCTTATATTATAAGTTTAATTCATGTCTATAGAGATGCGTTGCTCTCACCTGACTATCCCAAAGTACTTATTATTTTAGGGGATTCTAAGGGATGATAGATATTATATTGTAACGTTTTGATCGGCCTTTAGGAATCCTATGACTATGCCTAATTTTTCAAAATATGTAAAAAAGTCGCAGCTATTTTCAATTAAATAAAATTATATTTTACACTTACTCTATCTTGAATCATGTAACAATTAATACACCAAAACATTCAATAATGGAATCGTGTAATTCATAATTACCTGACGTTTGAGTGTAGTGAGTGTAGATTACATCCGTGAAAAGTTTTCAACAGGCATGTTTTTCAACAAGGCGTGCTGAGGTGACGTGCAAGAAGCATGCACGGATTCACGTAGGTGCTACACGGCTGGTCACGTTTGAAGCTACGGCGTGACACCTCACGTAGTTATAAAGCTATGCCGAGAATGTTACTGGGATCAATGCGTATTTATAATTGCAAATTATTTACACGTGATAGAACACACGTACGCATGTACACATTATTTCATAGAATATATGGAGATATTTAGTAAGCTAATAATCCTGGCGCGAAGAGAGACGTACAGTCAGGATTGTTGAATGTTGCTGAACAGATCTAGAGGGCTGATATGGCTATGAGAACAATTAGTAGGAGGTAGTGCCATGATACATTGTAGCCGAATTGGACTGGCACGACCGGGGAGGTACCTCCCGCTTACTTAATCGTCGTAAAGTGACATCTTCGGTGTCGTAAAACTGGCCCATTGGGAGGAGGTGAAAAGGAGGGCAACGCATCGGCATAGTAATTATGTAGTCGTAGAAGGGCTCTGATTTCTCGTTTGTCCCTATATTTGTCCCTATATGCTATAAAAATCAATTTTGTTTAAACTTTAATTTTCTTACCACGATATTATGATGACAAAATATTGCGTTAATAAAGTTCGAAATATATATATAAAGTTCGAAGCTAACAACTCCTGTAAACACCCTCATAGTGCCTATGCAGATGCGTTGCCCTCCTACCTCCTTCACGGGGCATCGGTAGTATAGAAGTGCAGAAATATAGATAACTAATAAAACATCTCTAGGGACACTATTATAAATTATTTAGGTTGGGCAACACTTGTCGTCACTGTGACGCAAATAACATATCAATGATCATAGCCACAGATTACTGTTTGAATATATGATTAATGAATATAGATATAGGTACCTGGTATATTGTGAATTATTATTTAATCCAGTGGAAAATGTATTTCTCGCAGATCGTTCAACTATACATTTAGGTCGACAATTGTTTATCAAATAAACAAATTATTGTCATATCATGACCAGTAAGTACCTTGGTAAACGAATAACTTTTAAAAATTCGAGAAGTCTTAAACATTCTTATGATGTAATCTAATTTAAACTTTAATTAGATTCAATAAGGGCGACAAAAGAACTTGTAGACTACCCAAACTTAAAATGGGAAAATATTTGCCTAGGACATTTCTTTGACATGGAATATGTTCATTTAGTCTGGCTATAAATACTAGTACAATAAAAAATATTATACTTGAATTTGGAATCTGTCATTTTTATACGATTGTTCATGGTGTTTTCTCATTTCTGCGCCAACATATCGTAACATATTTTACGTCATTAAAATGGAGTGCAATTTTTAAAACTCCATACACTTGTCATTAGTAAAACGAACGTTCCGGACCAGGGCTGAAGAATACCAAGTATCTAGGCCTGACCTGAATCCACTGAATTATGATATATGGTCAATTTTAGAGAGTACAGTTTGCTCTAAATGCCATTATAATTATAAGTCCCAAAAACAGTATAAAAATACGATTGTCAGTGAAGAATTTCCTCATGGAAGGAGTGCGTGTTTCTATTGATAACTGGCCTCAACGTTTAAAGGAATGAATTGCAGCCAATGAAGACCATTTCGAATGAGCTTTTAATATTTTTATATTTGTGTATTAAACTAACAAACACACTGTAAAAGTAATAAGTTTTATTTGCAATTAAAAAATATATTTTTTCTTTGTTACAACATTTATGGCAAGACTAGGCATAGTTAGTTGTATGTTTGATCGACGTTCTTGCAGTTCTTTTTTCATAAGAGGACAAACGAACAGTTGGCGTCATTTGGTGTCTACCGACAACTTTTAACATCCGTATGTGCGTTGTCCTTATTCACCCCTCAATGCCAACGGCTATTCACAAAAGTTAAATTCGATTATTAAATTACATTTACTGAATATTTTTAGGTAGTATGAGGAGTATTTTAAAGCATCCCTTGCACGCATGCATTCAATGTAAACCGAAAAGATGGCGCTGATAAATATATAATGTTAATATGTATCAGCAAAGATACTTGTATTAGATATATATATTCATCAACGCCATCTTTTCAATTTACGTTGAACATACGTGTAAGCAATGCGATGCCCTGTGCTGTTAAACTGTGTTTTTTTTAAAACCACCATATGGTACACCCCAAAACAAACCCGGTACACCTGTTACTATCTGGGGGTAAGACCCCCCCTGGTTGTCCACATATCGTCTCCTTAAAACAGAAGAATCGTCTTCGCTAGCCCGACGGACGGAAAAAAAAGCTTGTCCTAACATGTTGCTACGTAAAATCTGAATCAGCCCGCGCCTACACGTCCGGCAGTTTTCAATACGACTTAATTGACTGCGCTTCATTGTAAATTAATTCGATATCTAATACTAAATCCGTAGTAGTGTAAAGTATATTGATTTATCACAAAACACGTTGAACTTTTGTTGCTACTCTTCAGCGCAGGCCCAACGTACCTATAATAGTGGATGAGACTGAAAACCAGTGCTTGAGTTGCACCACCGCCTCAGCGAACATTAAGTCTGTTCTTCATCATTAAAACTGTTTTGCTCGTCGTTTTATTTTGTAAACTGTATTTGTTTAATTTTTATTGTGTAGAAATAAAACTAACTAACTAACTACTTATGCATTAGTCCTACTGCCGATGTCTGTTATCAAATGGAAAAAAGGTAAACATATTGCTTACTATAATTTTGGAATTTAACGTCACGCCATGAGTAGGAAATGACTATAAAATCGTGTGAAACAGTGAAAAAAATTGAGCATAGTGCTTTACCTTTTTTTTTGTTCACGCGGGGAAACGCATTTACGCGCCTTAGCCGGCCCTGGACCCCACATCCAGTGGTGTGTGGGACTCGAGGCACACGATAGTGCCGAATAACCACAAAACCACTGCGAGTGTCATCAGTGCTGCCCTTAGTGAGGTGCCTCGAAACAACAATCTTCGGGGCACCTCGACGGCTAGTCAGCCCCCTAAGGGACCAACTACACCTCCACAAATGGGGTTGCCCCACACTACAGGACAACCCCACCGACATTGGGACAGTGCAATGGGGTGAGGTTCCCATCCTCGCCCCTTGCCCCGTGCGCAAAAGCGCCATCTCCTGTTGCTTTTAGGCCCGCTCTTCTTATAAGAGTGGTACCGAGATCGATTCCTCCTCCTGGGTTCACCCCAGGCTACTAAGCCCCACCGCCACGACTAGCCTTAAACCATGGTGGGGATTTTGCTTTACCTAGCTTAGCATTGTTTAAGTCCTTAGTGTACTTTTCAGTTCGTTTTTTTATAGTATAGGGGACTAACGAGAAATCGGAGCCTTCCAATGACTACCGACGCCCATGGACACCAGCATACTTATGCCGATGCGTGGCTCTCCTTTTCACCTTTTTCCCCAAACTCACAAACCGCGCGAAACGCGACACCGTAGGTATCACTTTACTGCGGTATCAAGTTAGCGATAGGTACCGATTTCTTTGCATAGGAGGATGTAGTCTCATGCACCATGCATGGCACTACCTCCCCCTATGCAGCATTGCACTACCTCTTTCTAAAATTAACATCATTCGTCCAGTCACGTGTCGGTGCTGACAGACACACGGACTTTTATTAATTCAAATGTGCTTTTAATAATTGATCATAAAACATTCGAGACGTTTCTTTCACCTTTATCCGTCCCTGAGTAAGTTTGTTTGTGAACGATATTAATCAGAAAACAAGTTAATTAATCAAAAATCAAATATTATTGAGTTTATATGATTTGGTTACGTTAACCAGAACTGATAATGTATTCAAAACATTACAAGTTTATATTATATCTTATAATAAAAAAGCGAAACTGCAATACTAAAGTAAAACTTCTTTAGTTATGCAAAACTGGCTAAAAGAGAAATAGACAAAGAAAGAAAATCTGTGCTCACAGCTCTCTCTCCTGCCCATACAGTAAAATATGGGTGTAGATCACTAGTGTTCAATATTACCTCTGCTTATATACAAAGCACCTAGCTTTGTCTCAGGTCAATTAATTGTTGAAAGCCGCATCAAAATCCGTTGAGTAGATTTTAAGAAAATTATTCAGACACAGACGCCTTTTGGGGACTTTGTTTTACAATATGTATAGACAGACGTATTATTCGTCATTGGCCTTGCTACTCAAGCCTTAAAACTTGATCTTTAAAAATAATGAAGTCATTATCTCAAAGGATTTCTTTAAGTTAATAATTTCGATCTGTACTTTAATAATGACGTCCGGCCTAGAAAAGAGAAGGACCTAGAGGCTCGTCTCGAGCGTGCGCACCTGAAGGGCCCTATCGAACCCAAAAGACAGTAGGGTGCGCACTCCCGCAACTAAGGCCGTATAATCACAATTGGTTGATACAATTGGTTTGTGATGGGATTTGTACTTTAATAGTATTTAATAATAAATAAAACATTGTTGACGCGTCTTCTCCCAAGAAGCAATAACGAATTTAGTTAGAGATGATATAAAAGCACGTTATTTAATTGATATTAATTAAAAAAAATGTAAAAACACGCATTACCATAAAATAATCACGCGTGAAATACCATTGTTAGTTAAATGGAGGTTTTTTTTGTACAACACTACCAACGTTGGCAGCCGTAATTGAAGGCTGAAACTAGAGGCGATATAAAATGAATCATGAGGTAGTTTTAAAAATCTCCAAAGCTACATAAATAATCTTAATGACATAGCGAGTACCATCACAATGTCAAGAAACATAATGATTTTTGCCACTAGTACGAGTAAGTTAATTTATGACTAGTATGAGTAAATTAATACACACTCATCATCATCATCTGCCGGCCGACGTCCACTGCCGGACGTTGTCCGGTCTGGCTCCCCGCTACCTCAACCAAGTCGCCAGTCCAACGGGTAGGAAGCCCGCTAACACTTAGTCTTCCGGTGCGAGGCCGCCACTCGAGAACATTTCTTCCCCAACGGTTATCGGTTCTGCGCGAATTGCGGCTCGACTAAACTATAAGATAGGAATTTCATACGGTTTGTGATTCCTTTCTGTGTTATATACAACCAAATCTATATTAAATCTGTTTAACACATTTTGGGTTTTGCGTACCTCAAAAGTAAAGAACCATTACGGGATCAATTTGTTGTCCTTGTCTGTCCGCAATACTGCACGTCTGCACTTCCGACAAGTAAATCTAAAGGGCACTGCCACCGGTTTCAATTAGAAATGTTGACAAGATATGAAGTATTGCAATGAAGATAAAGGAAAAAAGTACCGAACTTTATTATGATTTATAGTTACATGTACAGAAAAAATAATTACAAACATATATTTGAAGTTTTGTATAAAACGACGCACGCACAAATGTACGTTTTTCAACTTTGAAAGTGGTCATCGTCGTTCCTTCCGTGGGTACGGAATTGAATACGACTCCGCAATCGCCTGGTTTCTAGCAGCAGAAATAGGATAGAAATAGTTAGTATCTGAACGAAAAAAAAAATTTTACATAATGTATACGCAAGTCTTATTACTTAAGTTATATGTTTAGAGAAACGCACAAATATACGTAAGAGCACACTGTGACATCAACGCTTTGGCGGTTGGCGAAGCATCTCGAATGGATTTGTTGCCCTAATTACAACAGAGGGCGCTGGAGGTCTACGCAACGTTTCAAAAAGAATTGTATGTAAGCATTGCCGTGCCGTGAGGAGGATAAAAAAGGTTTGTTCATTATCAACCACAACCGTCTACAGTGACTAAGATAGTCTCGGACCTCGCATCCATTTGGGATAGACGGAGCATTCGATATACTACCAACATACAAACACATTAGGAAGAAGTAGTGCCATGCTGCATAGGAGGCGGTAGTGCCAAGCATAGTGCATAACACTACATCCTCCTATGCCACGAAATTGACCGGGGAGGTATCTCAAGTTCTCATAATACCGCCGGAATGTGACATCTTCAGTGTCGCGTTTCGTGCGATTGGCGAATAGCCAATGGCCCATTGGGAGAGGGTAATCAGGGCAACGCATTGACATAGTAATTATGTAGATGTTCATGGGCGTCGGTAGTCGTAAAAAGGGACCGATTGCTCGTTTGCCTCTCTATCCTATATAAAAAAAATAGCAACGACCTGTTCGCAATGCAGGCCGTATTTCCTCTTCAATATTTTACTCAAATAAACGAATTACGTTACGTAGTTGTCACTTACCCAAATGTCCCAAAAGGAGGCTTTTTCATGTACCAATTATCGAGTATGCAGCTATCTGCTACGTATAATTGTTGATCCTACGTAGAACCACCATTGTTATATCAAAACACGAGTGTGCTGTTGACCACAAGTGATATTAATACTAACTTAACTTCATTGTTGGAATGTCTGTGTTTTTACCCCAGCTGGGTGAGCTCCACAGCCACAGCAGTGCTTGAGAAATCATGGTGGAGATGTCATAGCCAGTGGAGAGTTTACGTGCATTTTTACACGATGAGAAATAACTAACTTTCACATTTATAACATAGATGTGAAAATGTTATGCATATTATGTGTGAATTATGATGTCATAAGTATGACATTTCTATAGTACAGCTGCTATTGTAGTTTATATATATGCTATTGTAGTTTCCGACACAGTTTAAATTATCAATGACGACGTTTATAATGTCAAAAAATAATTAACCGATATATGTACATATTATAAAATAAATACCCTAACAGTTATACGTGTTTACATATAAAGCTTAGGGATTTTAATGGAAATCTGCTAGACGAATTTTTATGCCAATTCAATAAACCGATTCCTGAGTTTGTTTGTTGAATGTTTTAATGTATAATTTGTGTTATTTTTGCGATTGGCGCGAAGCCGGGGCGGATCGCTAATGTCCTATTTATTTGTTTTCCGGCGGTATCATGTGAGAGTGATCCGGTTGCAATGCAGCATAGCACCACCTCTTGCCGTTAGGGTAACACAAGTATACTTAAGTATAGAGAAGGTTTTTTTGTCAGACGTAATGAGTGACATGCTGCATTCCAGCAGAATTGGGCCGGCACGACCGGGGAGTCATAGAATGGCTCTAATTTCTCGTTTCTCCTATAGTATATATTAAAAATAAAATAAAAAATACTATATATAAAAAAAAAACTATACTAAAAAAATGAATTTCTCCATATTCAGAAGTCCTGAAAACTTGCTAAAGGAATGTAAATGCCGATAACAATATGGGTTGATAAATTGTGATGATAACAAAGGACCCGAAGATATGAAGTAACATCGTTTTAGAGTAAGGGCATGGGGTTTAATTTGTTTCTCAACACCATCGCGCAATATGGAGTAGTGTAGATATGATGCGCTGTTACAGTTTTAATGTTATAAATTTAACAATTATGATTTGCGGAAGGCAGATAGCGTCAGTGTTAAATCAATCCGTCGTTCAAGCCACGCCGAAGAGAAAAAAGAGTGACATTACTTCAAAACTGATCACACCTCTCGTCTAACAGTCAAAGATGACACATATACTTTTTTTATAAAATATTTAAGTAGCAAGACATAACCGCTACAGCGCTTATGTAAATATAATATAAGTAAATTAATGCTACTAATACCTACACTTTAACTAAGCGAGAAGCTACGGAAGCTACATGGAAATATATTAGTGATACGTATGTTCTTTATGTATCTCGGGGGGGGGGGGG
>JAFELO010000508.1:257392-289766 GCA_017140195.1 Eumaeus atala
GGGGGGGGGGGGGGTTTATGGCCAGTTTTCTGACGTAGTTAATCGGTGTTTCCCAGTAACGTGTGCTTCCATACAGGACACTAATTAAAATAAATATTTTAAATTCCATGCAGGGATTGAAATGGGATCTCAATTTTTGTAGGTTTACTTAAAGTCCTCTCGAATATTATAATAACACCTAATACGTCGTTAAGTTATGTTGTGTTAGAAAGACTAAGTATAAGCACTTGTTGCACTATGTATACTTAACATTCTTGTTGCAAAATCTGGTGAAAACCATCTTGAAATTTCGGAATATTTCAGTTTTCCTTTCCCAAATTAAACACACAATTAATTCCAAAATGAAGTTTTTTATGCAGGTCTACTAGAAGAAAGTTAGTTAGTTGTAGCAATAAAATGCTTTGTAGCCACTTGACGGGTTTTAACAGTATAAGTACTCATTAATAGGATCTGACGACCAAACACCTTTTGCTCGAGGGACGAGCCGACAGGAGCAGGTTACCCGTCGTGGTCACGAGCCGTACAGTAACTACAAAATGTGTAACAAACGCGAAAGCCTCAACAGGTTATATTTTTCTTCTATAGATATAAAATGTATAAATAAAAGTCAAGATTGTGTTATTATATAGAAGCATTGAAAATTGCGAGTTGCCATCAACCAAAGGCATTAATCGAATGGCGCATAAACACTTAACGTACATTCGAAATATTCGCGCTGGTTTAGTAACGGCCCGTGTAAGTTTGTGATTCGCGAATAGAGCGAGGTTGTTTGTGCAACGACTGTCATTAAGGGTCTCGTCTCCTCGGAGTGCGTCAATTAGGATAATGTATTTGGTTAATGGTCCTTTATATCCGTAAATGACCATAACGCTCTTGGCGTATTATGAGTTCAGCCACTAGCCATACAAAGAGAACGCAAATTGATGTCTTAATTTTGTGGTTTATTTATTTATAATTCTGAAAGATCTAGCTAGTTAAATGATTAAGTAAACCGCGATAAAAATCGGTAAAACTAATTTTATTGTTAAAAGAGAATGCAAATTGGTGAGCAACATTATACTTAAAAGAATCCTCAAGTATGGTTTCCATAATTAATTTTGGTGTGGATCTACAATGGCTGGCTTCACTCAGGAACTATGGTCGGGACTCCATATAATACCATCTTACTGAAACTGTAATTTAGTGTTCATTGGAAGATTTAAATGAACAGCATTTACCTAGAGGATTTTTTTATAGAATAGGGGAACAATCGGAGTCTTTTCACGACTACCCACGCCCATGAACATCCACATAATTGCTATGCCGATGCGTTGCCCTCCCTTCGCCCCCGCCCAATGGGCCACCGGCTATCTCTCGGAATTTAGACCTGTCTACTTCATTCCCGTGCTACATGGTATTGATGTGTTGCACTTCCTATCTGTAAGTATGTGATAAATCAATTTAGCGAATGCAACCAGCGCCGGATTAAGTTGTGGCGGGGATCGGGATTGGGGTTCTATTCATTCAATAATTTATTTTTGAAAATTTTTCGTTAGCAAAAACGCCTAAGACAAGTGGGGCCCGATGTTACATCGCACCTAAGCCCTGAATCACCCCCAAGTTTCTGTATCCAGCGCTGAGTTCAACCTTTTTTTCGTTGGTCCAGTTACACAGTTGGTACAGTTCACATTATGGTGCCGAACACCCACAAAAACCACCGCGAGTGTCATCAGTGTCGCCCTTGGCGAAGTGCTTCGGAACAACAAACTCCGCCTCCTTTTGCTATACTCCTCTTATAGGAGGGGTACAAAGAGCAGCTCCTTTTCGGTTATGTTAGCTTCTCCCGCTGAATTCAGCCCTGGCATGGAGAGAACCAGTGACAAGTTCGGCTTGCTTATTCAATAGACGTATTCTGGATATATTAACTTTTCTTCGTTTACTGCTGAAAGGTTATCTTTTGTAAAGTACCAAGTAGGCTGCTACTGACATTCTGCTTGAATCGACAACAACGCCGAGGTCATCGTCCCATCTCGTTAAAGGTCTAAGCTTCCGTTTTTCCGTGCTAAAGTCTTTAAAAATACAAAAATAACCGGCCAATTACGATGGTTCCGTTCCCGCCCAAGGTACGAGCATTGCATTTTTTTAAAGATCCGACCGTCCACATAAATATGCACATAAAGGGCTGTTTTTTTGTTGAGTTGTCCTAAAAGTATGATTCTTCTTTCAGGGCTTTAAAACGTATCAAGTTGAAATAAGTGAATACTAAGGTATTCGACGTAAATTTCAACTTGATATTTCCAAGCGTCTAAGACAGACATACCGACAAAAGTGATCTTCTAAGGGTGATTAAAAAAAGGTAATTTCATGGTTTTCCTTTTGAGTCACGGTATCATAAATATGACTACAAATGAACGAGCGCACAGTAATTTACGATATTAGAACGTGCACGCAATTACAAAAAGCGGAACAACTAACTCGCCGGCTACCTTGTCGCGACCTCACCGTGGCGTGGCCTCATCACAATGGACAGGAAAACCTGGTGCTTCCGCGCACCTGAGCTAATCATAGCTATTAAAGGGCCTGATTGCGACATATTTGTGACTTATGTTACTCAATGTTGCATGTATGACAGCTCAATGCTTTTAAGGATCGGTATATGACACTACTTGGGGCCAATTACACATTTTAAATATTATTTGATGGGCGTAAGAAGAAGGTGGTTAAAGTCATGAAGACAATTCGACGGTTGATGTTTTCTTTTTATTGAGTAGGTAAGCGAAAAGGTTCGCCATATACATCGTCATAATCAGAGGCCATGCAGATACTAGAACTAGCAGACTAGACTTGTCAAACTGTGTTGCGACTATTATGCTGTATGCAATTCCCTAACTTATTTAAGTTGTACTAAACATTAAATAAAATTAATAATAATACATTATATATTGTATCCAATGAATATTGCTATGATTATTAATATACTACCACTGTTCAAGTTTTAGCATCAATATAAATATAAATAGAGTCTTATTCTTTAAGTAGCTTTAACTTAAGTGTAATTACTTAAGTTTGGATTCTTTTTGTCGAAATTTTTGGATTGGATTTGGGTCGTTTGGAACTTTCGCAAACCTTTCGAAACTCATTAGTCTGTGACGCTTTATGTGGATATGAACTGAGATTGAGAGTGAGTTCTCCGTCAACATTCCGCAGGGATGAAGCAACTAAAGTTCTAACATCTAACTACATATCCTGCAAATGCAAGTTAATTTGGTTCTTGAGAAGTTGTTTTATGCATTGCAATGGAAAACTTCCAACTCGGATAAGATAAAATACTGCTAATGCAATCCTCTTTATTCCATACCAACTTTATAATGTGAACCCGAATGTTTGTATGTTTGTTATTCTCTTACACATAAATGGATTTAGATGAAATGTAGGACAGAGGAAGATTTGATATCTTGGAAAATGGAAAAATAGATAAACACTCTTTATTACAATAAAGTGGAAAACCTTAGAAAATATTTTAGGTTGAAGCAACTACGGAGTAAAATAGCAAAAGCTATAATTTCGTCATGTCCGTCCAAATGTCACAGACGTTTTACACGGATACGAGGTACTGCATGTTTGAAATTTGAAGGTGTATTTTATGAAGTGCTACAAAATGATAGAGTGTGATTTTGAAGAAAAGAGCAGATTTTTTTTGTTTGCTGCCACGGAACCCTCCGTAGGTGCGTTGCATTCGCTCTTGGTCAGTTTTTTATTTGTTTTTTATGCTATAGAACATTTGCTAACATTTTATATTTATATTAATATATAATAAGAAATGAACCTTCAGCGCATAGCGGAAGACGTAGACGCATGTATTTTCAATTTCCATACAATTATAATCTATCGACGCGAAGGATGACGTAACTACAAAAAGTGATGCTTAGCACTTCACTTGGAAGTATTTGCCGTTTAAGACGTAACGTACAATTTTCTCTTTTTTCATTAGATAACGAGCAGTCCGTTCAATGACAATAATCATAAATCCCTCCTCCACTCCAATGAGTTACCGGAAACTTACAAGCCACACAAGACGCGACGATGTCGCTGTCACTTTAAGGCGGCATCATCATAGAGAATGTGACCTGAATGCCGAACTGGCTCTGTCGGCTTAATTTAGCTGCAATCCAGCATAGGACTAACTTTTATTAATGTAGTAAGCAATTCTTTGTTAGAGTTTGGTCGCCTATGAGGGACTGGCTAGTCGCCGAGCTGCCCCGTCGCTTACTTATTTTGGACACCTTAGTACGTACAACCGATGGCACCCGCGGGGCTTCACACACCCAACGGATCCGACCCAGACCCGGTGCCTAAATAAGCATTTCTGTGCGAAGCGTAGAAAATACACACGGTCATCTCGTGATTCATTTTTTGTTTTGCTCATTCGTTTCTGGGTCCAGCGGTGGTTATCGTCCGGCTGCTGATGATGATCTCGTGAGTAGGAAACTTTTAAACCTAGACATTAAAATAATTCCAATTATTGTTCACGTGTACAATAAAACGTGTTTGTGATTTATATACATTTGTTATATATATAAATTACTATCCGGACTTCGTCAGCGTGGAATACAGGCGAAGCCACGTGTACAACTTAGTTTCCCTATTTACGTATTATTTTGGTATACAAGTTACAATACTGAGAAGGCTCTTTAAAATATGTGAAGATAAAAGAATGCTTCCCAAAAATATGGCAACATTATTTAAATTCATTATGTAGAGATATCTATGTAGCGCTTTTAACCACTTGACACTAGCTATTTCATAAACAGCCCGCTCGTTTGCATTCTGGAATAATGTAACAATGTTCTCTATTATATCACATATCTTTTATAGTATAGCTAACGATAGCAAACGAGCTATCGGAGACATTTGATGTATTTAAATAGTTGTCTTTTTATATAAGAAACGTAAGTTACGTCATCTTGATCTAAAAATACGTAGGTTTAACCTTTCGTCAATGTTAGCCAACACAATGTCTAACACTAACTGAAGAAAGTGCAGGCGACAATCGATTGCGAGTGTGGTATTGCGCAAGAAGTTTCTCCCATGAGCTCATTAGAGGCAGGCGGTTAGAAGACGTATTCTTTAAGGTGAGCAAGTGTAGCAGTCTCGGTTTCAGCTCTAAATACTTTGTGCTTTCTTTATTATAGGGGAAAACAAAGTGTCTACTTGGGTTTCGTGTGGTTTGGAAGTAGTCAGTGGCCTCCTGGATGTGATTCACGCATCAGCATAGTATGTGGATGTTATGACCGACGCACTTAAACAAGTGCGTCGGTAGTCGTGAAAAGAAGCCGAACCCTCGTTTGCGCCCTATACTACAACGTAAAATGCCAGCTGTTGGATTGGGTATCAGAGGATTCTGAAGTAGGTGTCCTCTTACAAATATATCGAAGTAGATGACCAGGTCATAATATATACTTATTCTAAAACCTGCCTGTATGTTATCAATTTTCTCAAACCCTTAAAAAACGGAGTTTCATGCGGTTTGCAGACGATAGAGCGAGGAAGTACCGTACAGTACAGGAAGTTTTAGTCTATAATTTGTTAACGTAACAATCCAGCCTCTGTTGTTGGAGGCCGAAGTCGTGGCGGACTGCTATTAAATAATAATAATAACACAATATTTATTTGAGGGATATTTTTATTATTAAATATTTAACACGAAATAAAATAAAAGTCAATAAAAGAAACATTAACTAGAAATACAAAATAACAATAAACCACTACTTTAATACACATATACAATAAACTACGACAATCACATGGTACTTAGTAGCTATCAAAGTATAAAAACAAGTTGTATATTAACCACTATGAGATAGTCCTGAGCGCACTAGAGGCATTCGTTTTATTCATAGAATTCCTAAGTTGAGACTTCTAGTATTTACTAGTACGCTTGTTATTCTTTACCACAAAAACCAAATCATGATCATGACGACTTATTGCAGATTTCACATTGCAAATCAACCCCTCCCGTCAGAGAAGGGGGGTGGCCGGCCTCCTCAGACAAGTGTCTTAAACCCTTTTCGGACCGAAAAAATAATCACTGTTGGGTACGCCCATAAACAACCCAGTAGATCTCTTCCCATCTGTGGGAAAAGAGGGGGGTGTCTGTCCCCCTACCGTCTCCATAAACCAGAAGACACAAAAGTCTTCGCTAGTCCGTTGGACTGTAGAGGCGGAAGCAATAGCGCCGCCAACCAACAGTAGATCCCTGCGAAAAAAAATGACACAAAAACTACCAGACGTATTGTGATGAAACTTGGCATAGACATAGATTACAACCTGGAATAACATAATAAAAACATTTTTACTACGCACTAGTGGGAATCAATTTTGCGCGGGAAAAATCAATTGCACATCCAGTAAGGTGCAAACGAGTTTATGAAATTCTTTACAACCTTACACACTGACAGTGCTATTCAAAGCAAAGGTCACTTTATAATTAACTACATATCAAAGTAGTAGATATATGTATAGGTAGATATACTTAGTCAATTAATAAGCAATAAGGCTGCACAAAATGCTAATGCCATATTGCAATTGTTGTTGTAAAATATTTGTTAAATAATAATGAATAATGTAGCACTTTTTTCTTGCCTTGAAACCGGCCATGAGGCAAGTCGCTCAAGACCGGGTGTAGATTGTTACGGTTTTATGATGCCTTTATGTTACAGGTGTGCTATTTTATTACAATGTGTATTTTTGTCTAATGTCTAAAGGTAGTAACTATAGTAACTATTTGGTTTAATATAATCAATGGTACCGAATATGGTATCCTTAAGTATGTTAAACCAAATATTCAAAGGGTGTAGTGATTATTTGCCTAAAAAGGCAAGTTAACTCACTTTCACACCTATGTTAACACCTATGCTAATACTATGTTGAGACCCATGTTGTGTGCTAACAAAGTCACTTGAAAATAAATGCAGTAGCCGGTTCGGTATGGATGCGAGTAGCAGGATATCGGGCGTCTTAGCGTTCATTGAAAGAGGCCTCTGTCCAGCAGTGGACCGATAAGGGCTGATAATGATGATGATGATGAAGCAAAAGAGTTTGTTTATTTGAACGCGCTTATCTCAGGAAGTACTGGCTCGATTTGAAAAAATATTTTTGTGCTGAATATTCCATAATATAGAAACATAAACAGTAATGACGCTACGACTGGTTGCGGGTGAAACCTTGCGGTGATGCTAATAATTCAATAAGTAGAGAGCTGTATAAATATCTACTACTGTCCTTTGATAGATTGATGATTATTTTAGGGATAAAGTTTAGCTTTCTTTTTCGAACGCGAACTTTTGCTGTGAAAGCGAGGAGAAGCACAATACAGGTTTACCGGATTGCTACGAGTACTCGCCTAACGACGAGAGTAGGTTTGGGGTCTAAAGAGGGACCGACCCCCCCCCTCTCTACCGCAGATAGATATAAGAGTGTTAGGAACAGCCACTTTAACTATTATTATCATGGCCTACGCCAGAGTCGGGGATACTGAATGCAATTTAGCCTGCAGCTTGCGCTAAGTGTGCGGTAAGTGTAACATTAATAGTTGTGATTACACAGAACTCATAATCATAACCCTCACAGTAAGTAGATCACCCGTATCCTCTGATTAGAAATTTTCTTGCTACATCATTGGACAATTTGTGTCCGCCATCGATATAAAATAAATATTAAATTAAAGGGTAACACTGTTTATGTACAATGTGACGACTACGTTAGGTAACTGCGTATTACGTGCAGCTGGTTCCGTGGTAACATAGCTCCCCACCATGGTCCGAACCTTGCCCTCCCACTATAATATGCCGCAAGCCCCACACACCACTGGATTTACATTTACGATTACACCGGGAGGGGGGGGGTATTGCTGGGCCCCGCATTCCGCCCAGGTAATGGATGTCTATCTATGTCTTATATGTATTTCTGTAATAAAAATCTTAAACGTGCTGTGACAAGTCCACGGATATTATTATTACGTATATAATCATCATTCATCATTATCAGCCCTCATTGGTCCGTTGCTGGAAATAGGCCTCTTTCAATGGACGCCAAAACGAGCGATCTCCTGCTACTCGCATCCATCTCGAACCGGCTACTGCACGGAAATCGTCTTCCCACCTGGTGAACGGTCAACCAACGCTTCGTTTTCCTTAACGCGGCCTCCACTCCAGAACCTTACTGGCCCATGACGTATATAATACCTAGCTGAAACACATCACTGAAGGAAACACGCTGGTCTCATCTCACGGCTGCTGTAACGCCTAAATGATTCTCTACACGGGCATCAGGTGTCTCTGCTGTCATTACTAGACTAGATAGACTATACAGCAACTCTTGGCAGATACATGCCTGACAGATTGCATTTTTATATGGGGGAATTATATGGGGGCCAATCGAGCATTTGGAGTCTTTTAATGAGTACCGACACCCATGGACATTCGCATGATTGTTACGCGGATACGTTGCCCTCCTATCACCCCTCCTCCAATGGGCCACTGGCTACTCACGAACACCACTAAAACGCGACAGCGACGCTGTCATTCTACACCGGCGTCAAGTGAGCGAGAGGTATTTCTCCGTTCATGCCGACCAAATTCCGTTGCATAGAAGGGTGTAGCATAGCACTACCTATTCCTTGAATTGTAACACAAGAGTCACAATATTGTAATGTTTCACTTAAAGGTTCTGACACTACGTTCCTGACAAATATAATAGATATTAAATATTTGTTATATTCTGTAACTGTCGGGGCACCAACCTCGCCAAGTCAAGTAAAATTACAGTCGATATGGGCACAACGTAAGCAGGTACTACGAAAGAGATAAAACTATGGAATATTGGGACTGATATAAAATTTACCTGGTTAACATAAACGCGAAAGTCTGTGTGCTTCAGTTATTTCACGTAAAACTTATAAAAGAATTTGACAAAAACAAAAATTATCATAACCCCGAAAAAGTAATCTTTGTCTTGGGATAAGTTTTACGCACTGGAAAGCTTGTAGAATTATTCGAAACACTCTTTTTACGTCCAATATTTTTATCAATTAGGTGTTTCGATTAGGCAATTAAAATGTATCAGCTTGGTAATATAAAACTAGCATAAAATTTTAGAGAGTATAAAATACGACAGTACAATTAGATTGTCTAGACGCGTTCTCTCTAAAACTGCAGCTATTATAAAACATTTAGTTTATAGTTAAAGCGTGTCCAATTGTATAATACATCTATGTAATGTTTGCGGTATGTTTGTGTGGTTTAATCTACACACCCGCATGATCGTCGCGTTCCGAAGAGCTTTCCTCATCAAATAACTCTGTTACTCAATGGTCTTGTCACTGAGAGTGGAAAATATTTGCACAGTGTACTATGATTTACTTACCCGAGTATTATCTGTACGAAGTTTACCGGCCAAAAGTAAGTTCATATTTCAGATCGGATATAGCTGTGAAAAGATTACACGGTTCACACGTTTTGCGGTGCTGGACAAGAGTTTTGAGTTTTAAGTAACTTAATTTAATTGGATGTACAATAATGTAATAGTCTAGGTATTTACTCTACACCAGTCTAGAAGGACTCCCGTCTTGGGTAACTTTAGACAAGTCTGCTACGTTTCCCCGGCCCTTTAGATCTGTGAATATTGTACTGATGTAGAAACAATAATAAAATGTGAAAGTATCTGGAGAATATAATAATAATGCCGTCTTAGCCAAATTTCGGCTACAGCGACCATCTCTATTGTGTAGAGCCACCTTTGTTTTTTTTTTGTTGACGCGGGGAAACGCATTTACGCGCCTTCACTGGCCCTGGGTGGGGTCCAGTGGTATGTGGGGCTCGCGGCACATTATATAGTACCGAATATCCACAAAAACCACCGCGAGTGCCACCAGTGCCGTCTTTGATGAGGTGCCACAACAAATCATCAGGGCACCTCGACGGCAAGTCAGCCCCCGAAGAGACCGACGCCACCTCCACAGATGGGGTTGTCCCGCACCACAGGACAACCCCACCGACTTTGGGGCAGTGCAATGGGGTGAGGTTCCCATCCTCGCCTCTTGCCCCGTGCGTAAATGCGCCGCCACTACTTGCTATTTTGTCCCCTCTTCTTATAAGAGGGGTACAAAGAGCCGCCACCTCCTCGGTTCAATTGGCTTCGCCCAAGGTGTCTTGGATAACCCCAGGCTACTGAGCCCCACCGCCACGACAAGGCTTGAACCATGGTGGGGGTGTAGAGCCACTTGCGCGGGACATGTTAAAGTGCACAAATGTTTGCGCAGGCATTCCAATTGGACGGCAATCCAACACGACCGGGAAGAAATCTGGCACAGGACCCACGACGGCTTAGCGTGCTCTCCAGGGCACGGGGCGTAATGCCGCCAGCTTCCTAAATCGAGACAGCTATTAGAACTTGTAAAATCCTAAGAGGACATTTAGTATGGTCTGACCTGGGATTCCAATCCGGGACCTCACGTCTGTAGTTGAACATGACCAAGGCAGTTGGGGGATAAAGCAGATGTTACAAACGAAAAATATTAATTCCAGGAACATTGGATTATATCCTAAGTTCACGAGATGTAATGTTTTTTTATTCTTTATTTAAAGGCTATAACATCATAAAGATTAAGTCAGCTTTACATCTACTGAAAAAATAATTATAAACTTACCTCTAAATTCCCTATATATATCGATTGGACAACAAAATTTATGCATCTGTTACTGTATTCTATTTTAAAATTAGAACTAACAATATTATGTATAAGAAAGAAAAACTCAGCTTTATTACAGTTCCATCATAAATTCTTGTCGGCCAAATTAATTAATATCATGTTACACGTAGTAAACTATGCAGTAAATCCTATTTTAACTATCGTCATCATGTCTTTCTTACATTTTAACGGTATTCATAAGTACTAATGTACATTTGAGAACTTCAAAGGAGTAATTTAATTATAGGGCGATAAGTTTCTTTTTATACTAGCGTCTCGCCTGGCCCGGGAACAAAATCAATCCAATCTTAACAATATACACTAAAACCATCCTCGGGAATAGTTCTATCCACTGGTGTAAACCGCACGGAAATGCTTTCTGTAGATTTGGACAAAATCGATCACATACAGACAGACAGACGTGCGACATGTACATAATATGACCATGCTTATTAACAACGCCTCAGCCACCCAAAGTTGACGTTACTCTTCGAACAAACCAACCAGTGTTCTCGGCTCTGAACTACTTATTGTAACTGCTGTCTTGAAGTTCACGCCGATTAGTATCCAGAGATCTCTCTAGCGATACCTGTGTTCTATTAGACTGTTTCAATATGCTCTACTCATATTTAATCCTTCTCCGACTCTTACAAATATCCGCATAGTTAGTAAGTCGATGCGTTGCCTTCATTTCCTCCGATGGGCAACGTCTACTCACAAAACTGAAAGAATCGCGACGACATAGCAGCGGTATCATGTGAGTGGCACCTCCACGGTCGTACCGGCCCCATTCCGTTGCAATGCAGCATGGTACCTCTTACTAAGTTGAGCAGAGATCTCTGTGTCGGTGGACACAGATATGGCTAGAGAAATCTCTGATCAGATTGCTCATATTTGCTCTATTTATATTTGAAAAATTATAATACTTCTCTTCTCGCACCTATAATACCTAGTTGGGCAACTAAGCATCATCATCATTATCAGACCTTGTGACCGAGAAGGGCTCTGCTTGACATAGGCCTCTCTCAAGGAACGCCAAGACGGCCGATCTCTTGCTACTCGGATCAATCCCGCACCGGCTACTGCACGAAGATCGTCTTCCCACCTAATGAACGGTTGAACGTTTTCCCAATGCCATCTGTTCTTGTTATTTTTTCTCCTGTTTTCCCCGTGATGACTTACGGGGCCGAAACGTGGCCTCTTAATTTAGGACTGATCCGCAAGTTTGCGGCAGCTCAACGGGCTAGTGAACGTGCTATGTTGGGAGACCCTCTGTCCGACAGAATTCGTAACGAAGGCAGAGAACTAAAGTATCCGATATCACGCGACGAATAGGCTCGCTGAAGTGGCAATGGGCTGGTCATACACTCAGAACTAAGCATGTTGGTATAGAATTCTTAGGTGGAATTAGAAGATAATAGTGAACTATTATCTTCTAATGCCACCATGCTTAGTTGCTCCACCAAAGAATTAAAGGAATATTCTCAAAAGTAACGTCAGTACTTAGTATTTTTTTTTTATTGCAAGAGGAAGAGAAGAGGATATCGGGGCCAATAAGTGAGTACTGACGATCATCAATATCGTCGATGCGTTGCACAATTAGGCTGCAATGCAGCATACACTACCTCTTATTAAGTACCATATAATCAGGCCCTATTAAGATACAGCTGCCGGCATGTTTACATAAGACGAGTAACACGCCAGCTTATTTAGTAATTATTATCACTGTAATTGTGCAATTATTACTTTCTTTAACACGGTACTTTATGGTACAAAAAAAAAAAAATAGAAAACTAAGCCGCATGAATATTTTGCCATTATTAGCGATCCCATCTTACAGCTATCAAACTAGAAATATTGCGTGAGATATCGACGGAACTTAATTGTGATAGTGGAATTTAGTATACCATTTTAGGATTATAAACGTTTGTCAATTTTTGTGCAACGTTACGGTAAAATACAATGGTATCTAATAATTATGCAAGCTTTCTGTGACTGAAGCTAAGAAATCTTTAGTGATAACAAGCTTGAAATTAGTTAAAAGAACTGAAATCCCTACTTCGTCACCATAATCATTTTGAACCTACGTCTGCACTTTTAAGACGGTGTCATGCGAGTGAGAGATACCTCTCTCGTCATCCGGTTGGCCGCAGTGGAACTCGTCTGTAGTGGAGCAGGGAATTACTTCCTACTAAAGATTACACGTTAACGTTTCAAATAGTTAAATGAAGTGTGAATCTGTATTGTCATAGTGCAGAGAAGATTGCTCTACGACAATACAATTAAACTGTTTAATCATGTAACGTGACCTGCTTTCAAATCGGAAGCGTACAAGTTTCTTTTTATTGTCAATCTTTGACGAACCAAACGGTTGCTTTTTAAATATACACTTTGTTATATTCACAAGAGGTTTAGAATTGTAATTTGAATTAGAATTGCAAAGAAATTCTAAGAATAATTTGAATAGATTGGATTTTTTTGCATGGTGCATGACACTACATCCTACACCTATGCAACGGAATTGTCGCGTTTCGTGCCACGGTTTGTGACTATCCGCTGGCCCATTTGGGGGGGGGGGGCAACGCATCGGCATAATTATGCTGATGTTCATGGGCGTCGGTAGTCATTGAAAGAATCCGAATGTTCGTTAATTTATTATTACAAAATTAAAAGATTGAAGATTAAATAATTTGATTCAAGTTGATTTTTGAAACAAATAGTAAACACGATACTACAAAGGACTTCGTCATCGGTATTGGTCATTTAGGCGGAATCATGCGAACAAAATGAAGGAGAAGAGAGCCTTTTGAGCGAGCAAAACATAATATGGCCCATAATTATTAGTAGTAGTAGAAAAAGTGAGCGTTCATATAATTACCATAATAGATGTGATGTACTTAGGATACACCTTCGATCGTTTTCACGCCCTACTAGGAGAGTTGACATTTCTCATTAATAAAATAATATCTGTGGACTTGTCATATCACGTTGGCCTAGCCGTGCTAATCACCGTAACGACTTGTCCTACAGATACTAGACAACGGAAGTATATTTAATATTTTTTGCATGAGTTTAAAAGTATATATATTTAAGATTTTTATTATAGAAATACATATAATAGATAGATAAACATCCAAGACTCAGGCGGGATTCAAAGCCGCGACTGGCGTCGCGCTTATGTGGCCGCGCCACTGAACCAGTCGGTCGTCGATTATTATTGCATACGTGACAAATAACTTAGAATAATAACGACAGATGGCATCCTTGAAAAGCCCAAGTGGTTATTAGTCTTCATTCGTGAGTCAAAAATGACCTTCGAATCACAGCCAATTTTTGACAGAGAGCAAATGCATCGCGACCACAAAAGTCGAAGTTACCAGCAGATCTGATACTTTTGTATTACAATAAATCTTAATTACTTAATTAACCACTGCTGAGATATGATCTCGATTACAATATAAAGGATGAGGTTTGAATGGTTAAGCATTTAGCTCCTAGGAAAGTGATTATTATAGTGGTTGGCTCTGGCCACTCCAGTGAGCATTTAGGTGAGGCTTTCAAGGTGCGACTCCAATATGATCATGTATTTCTTTGTTCTGGCGTGGAAACAGATGTTCATGTTGCCTTCGGATCTGACGTAGATTACTTTATTCTTTTTATTACTCATAGTGAATGGCTTTATTATTTTACGGCTCCAGGCTACGATGTTTTTAATCGAATTTAGTGCGTCTGCTGCTGGTTTATAATCACTATTTGCTGCTCCATAATTGCGCTAAACGCATGCTTTAGGTGCCAGGTTAATAGTGTAGCAATTATATTTTAGCTACTTGAACATTTTATAAAAAGGTACATATGTAATCTTTGACTCTAATGCTGAGGGTGTGCTCGGTGTTATTTTGCTGGACGTGGAGGACATTTGGTGATGGCAGACGCTGACTGCCAAATGATAATCAAATAGTTTTTCTTTTCCACCCGGGAGACTATTTTCTTATATATATTGAATTGTTAATATTTTTTCAATTAAAAGGAGTTCTACTCCTTTTTCTTTTTTCCTTGAGCTACATGTAATATGAAGATATGATCTCACCATAATTTTCCACTATTGGATTAAGGATTGAAGAACAATTGATGAATTTATAATTATATATAGAAAGAAACTTAATCCAGGATGCAGCAGGGAGTCTCGGACACCCCACCATGATTCAAGCCTTGTCTTGTAACCTAACCTAACCTAACTTTTTACTAACCCTTATTAAAAACTGTATTGATTCCATTGTTTGTTCCTTGTACTATTTTGAAATTGTTCTCGATTGTGAATGGGAGAGACCATCATTGAATAAATGAATTAAAAAGTTTAACGAACCTTTAACAATCTCTTCATTGCCCACATTGGTGACTCCTTCTATAGTATTTTATAGAATATAACATAAAATATCACAATTGTCGCCCAAAGTGGAGCCCGAATTTTCAATTTCAAACTATACTTTTTGCAATTCGGATCATTAATCTTGACCAAGAATAATGGTAGTGTTACGTTTTTTATATAGTGTAATCGAGCAACCGTACATAAACATCCGCATTATTGTCATGCTGATCCGTTGCTCTCCTTTCCTACCATCCAAACGTGGTCATATGAGCGCGAGGTACCTCACCAGTCGTGACGGCCCAATCCGGCTGCATTGTGGCATGGCAATACCTCGTGCCAAAATCACGTGCTGCGGCGAGCAGGTAAAGCGATTTATAGTATAAACAATTTTTCTACGGCCATTTTGTTATGTGCCCTATAATATTATATTATATTTCTTTACTGGGTCGCGGTAGACAGTAGGCGGGTGACACCGCGGATTGCTGCTAGTCCTTGGTATATTTAAGAATTCTACCATAGTAATGATTTTATTAATATAATTGGGAGACGAGCACAAGTCGTTTAGTCAAGTATATTGTGCCATGCTGCTTTGTAGCGGAACTAGGCTGCCACGACCGCGGAGGTATCTCTTGCTCACATGATAACACCGTAAAGCGACATCTTCGACTATTAGAGGGGAGGACGAAAGGAGGACAACGCATCGGCATAGTAATTGTGCGGATGTTCAAGGGCGTCGGTGGTCAAAAAACCCTCCGATTTTCCATTTGCCACCCTATACTATAAAAAATTGTAAAACCATAAGATATCAAATTGAGATATCCATGAATAGAATTAATCTTAAATATAGATTTATGTGTAAAAATAATGTAATAATCTTTAATTTAAGTTTTATTTAATTTAATATCATTCGAGCTGGTTAATTATTTTAATTTCACGGAGAACTGGAATTATTTCCCGGAATGAGCTTTCACGGGAAAGCATAAATCACTAAAGTTGATACAAATTAAATTAATGGCTTATAATTATTTTTAAAGTTTCGTGCGCTGAATAAAGAGACGGTGAAGTTGGTAATATTTATATAACTGTTTGAAATGAACAATTTATAAGAAGATAATTTAAATTTGTATTATTTATGGTTTGTGTGTGTCTATGTTGTGACTTTTTATGTATTATGGTACTGTACTAATATTTTATATTTATTCGTCGTGTATTACTTATTTCGATATTTGAGGTCTGCTATGCAGTTCAAATTTTGTCCTGCGATGAAACCTCTCACTTTGGATGAAGATAACGTAACCAAGCAGGTTACTCTTTGTCAATGTCCAATAATGAAACGAAGGCGTTTATGGGAATGGGAAAATACACTACAGATTGGCATCCAGCAAACCTTGCGAATTGCGATGCCGCATATTTCTCACGTAGCCACATTAAAGTTTACCGCAATTACCTTTGCTGCCTCGACGGAGTACTGAATGGGTATATAGGGACAAAAGAGCAGTCGGTTCCACTTGATGACTACCGACACCCACATGCATCTACATTATTGTTTTGTAGACATGGAACGCTCTTCGCTTCCTCCCTTCAATGGATCGCCGGAAACTCATAGGAAACGCGACAGCATAGCTCTCTCTTTCATCAGGGATCATGTGAGCGAGAGGAGCCCCAGTCGAGCTCAATTTAACTGCAATGCAGGCTCTACCTCTTACAAAAAATGAAAACGAGTAAATTATCTTTTTTTACACGTAACTTTGTACGCATAAAAACGCTCATTAAGAAATTGCGTTCGAATAAGCCAAAAGTATAATACCCCTTAAATTAGACATCAATTTGCATAAAAAAGCCGACGCTTAAAACGCTGACGCTGGTAAACGTATTTAATGAGTATAGATTTTATCTTTATGACGTAACCGACAATCTTTTTCTGAGAGCTAGTTATTTGAGATCATTTTATTATTAAATGGCTGCGTGATTGGATGCATTTTTTCCGCTGTTCTCTTTTCAAATTGTTAACTGTTTTTATGTCGAAAACGTGGCTTATTCGATATTCAAACAACAGTCTTTTTAGCTGAATTTAGGTTACAGCAGCCATGTTTATAGAGCCAACTACGTAGAATATATGCTATAGTGTGTAATTGGGTGCGCAGACACAAGTGAACTCTCTATTCCATTATTGCAGTATGCTGATGAGACGGTAGCTCGACACAGTGACGACGTGCACTCATAGGTAAGTAGCTGTACCATCACTTACTTCATGTGTTCGATCTATTACTAGTCCAAAAATCAAATAACAATTTAGTCCGACTCGAACTCCAAATATAAAGATCTGTCGTATTAACGGTCATATTTAGCTCACCCATCTTTTTTCAATTACACTAATCGACACATATTATGGAAAAAGAGCTCTTGAAACAACTCATTCGGAAAAAAAGGAAATAAAAAAACGCTTATGAGTAGCTCAAAAGGCAGTGAATATACATTTGCATAATTAATATATTGGCTGGGTACAACAAGCCACCATTTACAATAGCCTCGCTTATAAAGATAAAGTGGGAGATAATCAGATTTCGTAAATTAGAGAGACACGAGGCACTACGAAGTCGACCCTAAGTGCCTGTTAGCTTTACTTGTTAGTATAATACAAGTTGTAAGTAATGGGTACTAGGATAGATACCATACGTCTCCCCACCGTGGTGCAAGCCTTGTTGTGGTGAAGCTCAGGAGCCTGTGGTGAATCGGGATACCTTGGGTACGGCCAATTGAACGGAGGAGTGGGGGCGATCGTTTTTCCTTCTTATAAGAGGGGGTTGAAATAGCAGGAGGAGGAGCCGCTCTTTGTACCCCCTTATAATATAAGGGGACAAAAGAGTAAATGGTTGCCGCGCATTTGCGCACGGGGCAAGAGGCGAGGATGGGCACCTCACCTCATTGCACTGTCACAAAGTCGGTGGGGTTGTCCTGTGGTGCGGGAGACGCACCAAAGCGAAGCCACGTATACGACATACGTGGCTTCGCTTCTTTAGGGGGTTGACTAGTCGTCGAGGTGCCCTGATGATTTGTTGTTCCGGGGCATTCCAGCAAAGGCGGCACGGATGGCACTCGGAGTAGTTTTTGTGGGTATTCGGCACTATTATGAGCCGAGAGCCCACACACCACTGGATCCCACCCAGGGCCGCTGAAGGCGTGTAAATGCGTTTCCCTGCGTGAACACAAAAGAAAGATCCATACATCTAGACACTAGAATATCACGCCAATACTTGGTTAGAAGTTTGCCAATCTCCTTGTTGGCCATGTTTTTGTTGGTGTGCAATAAAAAAAAAAAAGATAAAATCACTTTTTATATGGAAGAAATAATTGTACAAATACAAGTTAATTAAAATTTTAATTATTAATAACTAATAATTTATTTCGTTCATATAAATTTTATAGTACATATACAGTACACGCACCGAACTGTAAAGCATATAACTTACACTAAAATCACCATAAGTGCCATCAGTGCCGTCATTTGTGAGGTGTCCCGGAACTGCGAATTATATGGGCACCTCAACGTCTAGTCAGTCTCCTAAGGGGCCGAATCGACCTACAAAAAGGGGTTGTCTCGCACCGCAGGACAACTCTACAAGTAATTATACATTCACATAACTTAATTATATTTAACAACGCGTGTGGAACCGCGGGACAGCGCCATTGATATAAGGCGGAAACATAGAAAAAGCAATGATATACTAAACATGAACTCGAACAGTGTGGATATAAAGTTGAAAGTCATCTTCTGACGTTTCTCTGTTTCGTTGTCAGCTTCCTGTATTATGAACACTTTCAAAAACGTGATGCAGATTATGTGAAGATCTTGTAATGAAGAACAGATATTGCAAATTGGAAAAGTATAATGCTAGATTGTACTTCAATTTTGGTCTGGATTTTCTTTAAACGGGGTTTTTATCAATGCGGATAGATATGTAAACTCCATCTTAAGATATTTTTTTATTCCTTTGGAAGCAAACGAGCAGTTGAGCCACGTGAGATAAGTGAGCACTAACGCCCACAGACATCTCCAACACCAGAGATCTTGCAGATGCGTGGCCGGCATTTTAGAGATAAATTAAACTCATTTCTTGAAGATCCGTAACTCGTACCGGTCCGGAAATACCGAAGGAAGTCCGGTCCGGAAGTGCGCGGGAATAAATTGTGCTTAAAGCGCACGGTAGAGGACTTTCGAATATCGAAACAGTGGGCGGGAAAGAACTTTGTTATCGACGATTCACTCGCCCCACGTTGAATTCGGTCAAATGGACTGAGCCTATGCAAGTTGAGGCCATTAGGGAAGTGTTCCCACACGGAGCAGGAATGGAAAAGGGTATTTCAGTTACTACCGACACCCATAACATCCGCGGAAACAGGAGTTAGGAATTGTCATCTTTCTTCATACTCCAAACGCTTCCAGTGTTAATATTAAGAAGTAAAACGTGTCAAAAGGGCGGATAATAATGGAGTGGCCAGCTTTATTGAATATCGTGTAACGTCCAACTCTTTCAGACGCAATTTCACTCAGCCGTGTTCAATGTGGCTAATCGTTGATCCGTCACAAAATAAAACGGCCCTGTTCTTGAAAATGGCTAGCCGTAATAAAATACGGCGACTTAGACAATCCGACTGTAACACATATATTACATACACCTACATGCGCCCCTTGGATATTTACTCCAAGGAAGCCATTTTTCGAAATGAGAAGAAATTTTTGTGATGTTGTCATAACAAACGGGGTTTTTGTTCTTTATTACAACCAGCATGGTCAGACCGGTATAGTGATCAGCAAACGCGGAGCCGCCACAACCACCATGAAGTTGGTCAGAGGTTGCACCAGGTAGTAGCAGTTTGCTTTGGTTTTGGCGTCCATATCTATTTATATAGGTCCACCCGTGGCTATGGTTGCTGTAAAGCCTCTGAAACGTCGGGCTAGTTAAATAATTAAATAAACCGCGATAAAATCCGTAAAAGTAGTTTTATTGTAATATTGAAAAATCCCTATAAAACTTTGGTCCGACCTGGGACACGAGCCCACGACCTCATGATGGTTGAACACGCATATCTCTAGGTCACGAGGCGGACTGTACATGTAAATATAGATGTAAGCATGAAACATATAAGTAAATAGATATATAAGTATTTTAATGACACCGGCGCGGTAGTCATGCCAGTTTGGGCCGAGGCTGAGTGAAACAAAGGCACCTGACCTTGCCGCGCCTGCGTTGAGCAACTCACACCTTCAGTAGAAAGTCGGCTTTCTTCGGTAATTGTTTATTAAAAACACATCAAATTACGTAATGTCTGTGACACGTTTCTTTGTCGCACTCATCATCATGGGCATGTTAACATCTACTCATGGACATAATGTAAGAACGTTATTGTAATGTAGGTACCTCTTGTTATTGCTTTTGGATATTGAGGTTAGGATACAAATTATTTTGTCCAGAATAAATCTCTGTACATGCCGGATGCGTATTATTAAGCTCCTTATTATAAGTCTAGATTTCTCAGTGGTGACGGTTAAGTACTACTCACGCATGTAAAAATGATTCATAGACGCAAAATACGCACGAGTTTACAATATCCATCGGTAAAGTATAATATATATATATATATATATAATCTGTATGTGGAGCGAATTGAACAGTATTTCCTAGTCAATAAAATCGATAATGATTTGCAAGTGTCGTCATTAATAACGGTTATCGGAGCGGAGTGCTACGAATTATTAGTCAGTTTATGTACGCCGGAAGAAACTAAATCGAAGAAATTTTGTGAACTAACTGAAAGACTCGCAGACCACTTACAACCCAAACCGAGTATTTTATCAGAACGTTATAAATTCCGTAATCGGAAACAGAACAACGGGGAAACCAATAATGACTATGTGGCAGTGTTAAAAAAATGACGGCATTTTGTGAGTTCGGTAGATCACTACAAGAGAACTTGAGAGATCCATTCGCGTGTGGTGTTTCAAGGGAAGTGATTCGCCAAAGACTATTTTCGGAGGACAATCTGGATTTCCAAAACGCATTCAGGTTGGCGGTCAATTCAGAGGCAGCAGAGAAGGACGCGGCGGCGGTCTTGGGAGGCCGCGCAGGCGTTCTGGAGACCAACTGCGTGGAGACGGAATACCAGGCGATGAGGCTGGGCACTGCCAGGGGCGCGGTCGGCGGTGCGGGACTGGGGCACCCGCAGCGCGCGCGTAGTGCGCCGCGGCCAGCGGTGTCCCGCGGCAGCGCGGGACGTCACGGCGTCGGCGGAGGCTCATTCAGGAAGGCAGACCAAGCGCGGACGTATCGTAAATGTCAGGCTTGTAGCGGCTTGCACGATACAGAAAGATGTCAATTCACATGACATGTCTGCAGAGTTTGTAACAAAGTGGGCCACTTGAAAAGGGTTTGCCCAAATATATCCCGCCAATACAACGTGGAGGTGAAAGAGCATTTAGGGCAACCGGACAAGTACAGCTATGACGAGGTAATAGTAAACATTAATAATGTGGGCGTTAAGTCTTATCCACCCATAATTAAAGTCTTAAACTCATTAAAAGTAACCTTAAATGTAAATGGAATTCATTTAACCATGGAATGTGACACGGGCAGTGCTGTGTCATGCGCATTACTCATAAATTGTATGATTTTTTTTAAACATTTAGAAATAAAACCCTCGAATTTAGTACTAAGATATTATACTGGGAAGCTGATCAAACCATTAGGAGTGATAAGACCGCTATTTAGATATAACAGCTTAGAAGAAAAAAATAGAGTTATATGTAATTAAAAATGGCAAAACCGTATAACTCGGGCGACAGTGGTACTAAATATAAATTTACCTACCGATCAGGGTGGCTTATTATGTAATATGAACAGTGAGTTTTACATAAAGGATTTTAGTTCCAGATACTGTGAAGTGTTAGGACAGATAAATGTACGTTTTTCGCAAAATCTGTAACTAACTTAGGACATGTCATCAGTGAGGATGGGGTCCACACGTGCCCAGATAAGATTGACCCTATGAAAAAGACACCCGCGCCGACAACGGTTTCGGATCTGAAAGCTTTCATCGGTATGGTACATATACATAAGTATTACCAAAAGTTCATTAAAAATGTAAGCTCAGTGCTCGCGGACTGATCACAGGCCGCTCACTTACAACCACTATGTGAAAGTGACGCTGAACCTAATGAAGACGTAATGACGTACGTAAATTTCGTGGAAAATTTCCTGCCCGTGACCAACAAGGATATTAGGGTGGCAACCCACAGAGATGTTACAACCACTATGTGAAAGGGACGCTGAACCTAATGAAGAGGTAGTGACGTACGTAAATTTCGTGGAAAATTTCCTGCCCGTGACCAACAAGGATATTAGGGTGGCAACCCACAGAGATGTTACAACCACTGTGTGAAAGTGACGCTGAACCTAATGGAGACGTAGTCACGTACGTAGATTTCGTGGAAAATTTCCTGCCCGTGACTAACAAGGATATTACGGTGGCAACGCACAGAGATGTTATACTAAGCAGAGTTTATTCCCACAGACAGTCGGGTTGGCCGGAGAAATGCTCTAGTGACGATCTCAAACCATACTTCGCAAGGCGGAATGAGTTGTATTTAGCTCGGCACTGTCTCTTGTGGGGGTACCGCACGGTGACAAGGTGAGGTATTAGAACAATTACATGCAGGGCACATGGGCATAGTAAAAACAAGAGTATAGCACGGAGTTATGTTTGGAGGTCTAACATAGATAGTGATGTAGAAGGATGGCTCGAACGACAGCTACCGCGGTCATCAAGGTTTTGAGGTGCATATTTGCGCGATTTGGCTTACCTCTAGAAATAGTGTCCGACCAGGGATCGCCATTCCCCAGCGCTGAGTTCAATTCCTTTTTAGTAAACAATGGCATCCGTCAATCATTTTCTCCAACTTACCACCTCGCGTCTAACGGAGCCGCGGAAAATTTTGTGAAACTGTTTAAAATGCGATTAGGGATAAAGTAGATGTAGACGCTGATTTACATACCTATTTGTTGGCTTACCGTAATAGCGTACATAGTACTACAGGTGAAAGTCCAGCGATGCTATTGCAACGTTGACATCTGCGGTCGCAACTGGATTTACATACATAGTGTCGTCGCGCGGGAACAGCAGGTCAAAGACATGCAAGGCAAACTGGTAGAGGCCGGCGGCGGTTCGAGTCGAAGCTTCACGTTAGGGGATGCAGTTTGGAGTCGCAATTACAGGGGTCCCGATAAATGAGTACCTGGGAAGGTAGTCAAAACTGAGGGTTCTCGAATATATACGGTAGAGGAGAGTAACGGTCGGATTATAGACAAAATAAAAAATATTGATCAGCTTAGACGCAGATCCAGTAGATCCAGCGTGGCACTCCCATGGGAGAGACATATAGCGGAAACTCGGTCGAGAGAGAAAGAGAAGGGAAGGCGTCGCGCATAGGAAGGATATGGCGGCGGAGGCGGTAAACGAGGTTCATGGGGGAATAATTGAAACGGCGTCGCCAGGGCGACAGTGAGGGAATTAATAGTATATAAAGTAAAATTGTAATATATATGTTTGTATCAAAATAAAAGTCTGTTGGAGTTTAATTATATTTCCATGTTAGCCCTAAGAACACAGATATTGTTTTAGTGATTTAAGTACATATTATTCGTGGAGGTGTAATGTGGGTACCTCTTGTTATTGCTTTAGGATAATGAAGGTAGGATAAAAATTACTTTGTCCAGAATAAATCTCTGTACTTGGCGGATGCGTTTTATTAAGCTCTTTATTATAAGTCTAGATTTCTCAGTTATGACGTGTAATTTTCGCACGGTTATTAGAAGTTAACAATTCTTTTCAAGTGAGACTTGAAAAGAATTGTTAACTTCTAAACATTGGAAATAATGTCCTATTTTGTGTCTTGAGTATTTTGCATTGCGATAGAATAGTAAGAGATAGTAACATGCTGCATTGTAACGGAATTGAGCCGACAATGGGAAGGTTCCTCTGGCTTACCGTGAAGTGACAGCTATGTCGTCGCGTTTCGTGTGGTTTATGAGTAACCGGTGGCTCCCTGGAGGAGAGGAGGAAGGTGGGTCAGCAGATCTGCATGACAACAATAATGCGGATATAGCGTTTGTCCTCCCATACTATAAACAATGGGAACTCCCGCCATAGACTAGAAATCAAATGCCATAGACTAGAAATCAAAACTTCCCGCTGTCGTTCTGCCGCAGTTGGCGGTGGTCCATCAAAGGGGAGGAAGGAAGCAGGGAAACGTTTTTCCAAAACAATCAGGCAGATGTATATGGGCGTCGGCAGTCACCAGAACCTCGACCTCTCAGTAAATATTCTTGATGTAAAAAAAAATTTTTATTACGGAGATAACAAAGTTATAAATAAACTTTAAAAAAAATGTGATATATCGGAACGCGTGGGTAACTGGTTAATGTAACCGAAGTATGAGGTCGCGTTATTATTTTTAACAATTAATTAGGTAATAATTCGTTAACATTTTGACATATTGCTTACTTCCTCAGTTATATAACGTCGCTATATAATCAGTAAGTCAGACTTATATTTAGTGTGGGTACAATAGAACATCATCATTATCGCCAGCAGCCAGAAAAAGTCAGCTGCCGTACATAGGCCTATATACAATTTTACATACGTGAAAATATATATTGCAGTTCTGTTTGGGTCTTTAGGAACAAATTTAAAGCGGTATGAAAAAATATGCAGCGAAAAAGATTTTAAAACACGAACTACTCTAAAACAACGATCGTGCAATCGACTGGAAACAGCAGCGTTACGTTTTACCGCGCTATACTGTGCAGCTTTTACTTCTGAAACATGTTATGGAGTACGCTTCAGTCGCGCATGTGGACATGTTAAATGTCTTTGATATGTGGCTTCCACATGGGCTTTCTATTCTTTTTTTTATAAACAATACTTATTGGAGTTATCATCGAATATGATATGTCAATCCCATAGTACCTTTTAAATACATGTTCTATATATATATATTACGAGAAAGAAATGTTTGAAAGAGTCACTGATTAAATATTCATATTAAATTGCATAGCCAGGTTTTCATTTTACATCTATCTCTATATAAGATCTCGTCTTGCTAATTCTCGCAGGGAAATTGCCACCCCTATAACTAAGCCCAACGTCCAATTCGTCCATCGCCAAATTAAGACCAACGCCACAATATTTTATCGATAATGAGGTAGAAAATAAGAAACCATCTGCTACACTTACCGATGTTTTATCAGAGATGTTTCGTACTTTTCTCTTTTCATTGCCGATGTTGTCACTAATATCATAATGCTTTCATTTTACACCACATGCAACACGTAACAACACTATTTATCACTAACAGAACGGCCAGGTCATTCCTTCAGCACTCAGATAGCACCTGCAACAATAAATATTAATGACTTAGGGAGGTAGGTACAGACAAATAATATACACTCGTGTTGTATGGCTCTGACCGGTGGAATTGGAAGTCATCGCGTGTGACCTAACCATTTCGGTACAAAAAAATATTTACTTTCGGTTGGCGCAGTGGTGGGTAAGCGGATATGCCGCATACGATGCGCCAACGATTACGGTTTCGAATATAGCCCGGCAGGTAATAAAATATGTAAAATAATAAAAATAATATCTGTGGACTTATCACACCTCGTTAGCCCAGTCCTGTGGTAAGTACCGTAAGGACTTGTGTTACAGGTATTAGACCACGGACACATGTGTAATATTCTTATAAATTTAAGAAATTTTATATATTTAAGATTTTTGTTATATGGATCCATATAATACATGTACTATGATCTGGGCGGGATTCGAACCCGCGACCTCTGGCGTAACACGCGGATTAACCGCCCCGTTTCCTACTGCCGGTCGTCTATAATAAAGATTTTCTAATAAAATTTAAATTAAGCTTACGTTCCTTACAGCCTGATCATGTACTAAATAATTAGTACAGGATTAGGCTAATTTGGTGTGATACGTCTACAGGATATTATTATTATTATTATTATTGTGGCTGTTATATGAGCACTCGTATCACCTGATTGACTCACAATACCAAATCTATAACGTCAGGTCTGATTCCTATTAATAAGACGGTATCATTTTGAATATGAAAGGCATATTATAATTTTGACACTTGACAGTACGGAACCCTGCGAGCAACCAGTTCGTATATACGAAGATGAAACTTGCGTAATGTTTTGTGTTGTATTCGCGGTATAATTTGCGTCTAATGTTGGCATATTGTATGAGGTTTGTATGAGTCGATTTTGTTATTGCACAATATGCATTTAATTTGATACGTTACATAATTTAATATGCATAAGAATAGACAGATGGACAAATAAAGCTAATTTGTATTTTATAATCAACCTTTATATGGATGTCATAAAAACGATAATGTTGTCTAATAGCACTTATGGTTCTTTTTATGACTGATCGGATAAATAATCTGCGCCAACCGTAGACTTACCAGCAAACTTAGCTGTAAAGTTTGAGGTAATTTTTAGAGGGGCAAAAGTGCAGTCCATGTAATGATATGATGATGATGACCGTGGTAGAATGTAATAATAAAGAATGCGAGTTACATTTTTTGCACACTCACAACAAAAAATAATAAAAGGAATGTACAAGTCGGCAGAGCATACCACAAAAATTTTGTCCCCCGTTTCTGTTAGGTTGATATCCTTACGCCGATTACCGTAAGGAATAGAATGGAATAGAATAAAACAGAACAGAAGAGAAGAAGGTATGTAGATGTGACGTAAGTGCTTTTGTCACGTTAAAAAAACGAATAGAATAGGATTTATGTACTCGGAGAGTGTCGATGCGGCACAAAAATATTACTTATTCTAAGATTTATTTTATGTAATAGTATATGGCGTATTTTAACACTTAAACGATACAAAAACAGTAGGTACTATAAAAACGAATATGAAAAATAATATAAAATATACAAAAAGATCAAAGTATGTAAAATAAAATATAGCAATATACACTCAAGATAACAATTGTTTAACTATAGATGATAATATTATTATGTCAACTAGTAGGAAATGCACGACAGTGTAACTAATTACTAAAATGTTAACTCAGACTAGTTAGTGTCGTACAGCCCACATTAAACTGCGGTAGGAGAAAATCTCTATTTGTTATACTTTATTGTAAAGGTTTATGAATGGGTTAGGGGATAAACGAGCAGGTGGAGTCTTTTCAAGACTACATAACGCCAGTGGATATCCGCAAAATTATTAAACATATGTGTTGCCCTCCTTTCCGCCAATGGACCACCGTAAACTCACCAACTACACGAAAGGTACAGTTCTCGTGTGTTGAGTGACAAGATGAAATCTAAAGAGATTTAGGCGCTACGCTGTCAGGTTTAATAACTGAGATGGCGGATCGCCGGAAGCCTTGAAAGGTGTTTATTATAATATCATGTTCGACCTCGTCCACAACCTCCTTGCAGATATACATTTCAGTACTGGCAACACAGACTAATTGCGTTATAATATTGTAATATACCATTATTATAATTATGTGCCTTTTTGCATTTTTATGGCGTGGAAGGCAAGCGAGCAATCGAATCGCCTGATGGGAAGCCGATGACCTTAGTTTTAGACCAGTGTAACCAAATCTTCTTGTGGTGGTAGGGCCTAGTAGCCCCATGCCTTGGTTTTACCCTGAACTTCGGGCGACAAACAATTTAACCTAGGGGACTACTCTTTTCAACCCTCTTATAATAGGTTAATGAGCAGGAGGAGGAGAACCGGCAAAAGAGCACGGCATAAGAGGTGCATATGGGGGGGGGACTTGGCTTCATTGCACTGTCCCGGGTTTTCTTGATGTTTTTCTTCTGTGCGCCAACACCTTTGCGGAGGCACCATTAGTCCCTTAGGCAACTGACTAACAGTCGAGGTGCTCCCGGCGAGAATGTTCAGTTGTAGCAGCATCGTAAAGCGCAACGCGGTTGCCCTGCAGATATTTGTGTACGTCTCGTCCATGGGCTGTGTCGGACCCACATTGACATTACTCCCCTGACCAACTCATAACAACATTGCATATTTTATTTGCAGCGGCACCGCACATTTTATTATTATTATCATTAATTATTAAGCGTATGAATATTACACATACGAGTACATTGCGTAAAATATGCATGAGGATAATTGTATGCAATATTTTCACATCCGTGCGATGTCTTGGGAATTGCATTTATTGTCAACGATGTTTGTTAGCTTAATACGAACGTTGTAAAAGGAGCGCGATCAGAGATACGCCCTCGTACATGATACTGCCGCAATCTGAATGTTGTAGAAGGGAGGCGGAAGGATGGCAACACATTCGTGTAATAATCCATCCGAGTAACGACGTCCATACGTCAACAGTTAGCAAAAAGCTCCGACAGCTCACTTGTCCCCTTATACTTAAAAAATATGTATTGAAAAAGCAACGCCCTGCAGTTTCAGCTGCGTATTTACATTGGTTGCGGTGAGAGCACGCGGCATATACAAAGTACCAAACGTAGCAAATAATTTTCCCCATAAATGGGCTATCTAACGTTGAAACATGTTTTTAAATTAACTTGCAGTTCCTTATATAGGTGAAATCGACCAAAACTCTTTAGCTTTTAAATGTTAGTACAGATGTTACTTCTTCAACTTATCTTAAACATTTCCACATGATATCTCAAACTTTATATCATTCTTTGTTGTGGCAAGAACAACAATAAGACAAGTCTGGCCTGATATAGCTTTATCTTAAACACCTTGTTGTAACAAGAACAACAATTAAAAAGGTCTGACCTAATATAGTTTATCTTAAACAACTTGTTGTAACAAGAACAATAATTACATAAGTCTAACCCCATATAGCTTTATCTTAAACACGTTGTTGTAACGGGAATAACAATTAGACAAGTCTGATCTAATATAGTTTTAAACAGCTTGTTGTGAGAACAACAATTAGACAAGTCTGACCTAATATAGTGTTTTCATAAGGGCACAAGTAAGTTTAAAACTCAGGTCTTGCATAATTGGCCTTGATGTTTGAAATGTTGGCCAGGACCCGGAGAGCTGCGAGCGCTCTATCACTCCATACACCTATAATTACTAACTGCGCTAATGGATTTCTGAACTGAACAATGTTTTTATGTCACGACTTGGTAATTTGTGCTTTATCATCATCAGATTTGGAAGGACAACACGGCTGGGAACTTCATGAACATTACAACCTTCACTGCAATGAGTAAATAAGAATGAATACGTTCCCTTTGATGGGCAAATTCACACACCGTACGAAACGCGACCGACCCCGCCTGAGCGATGGTGCCCGGTCGTGCCCAATTTGGCTGCAATGAAACATATTCCTACCCCCTTACAAAAAATAGTGCACTAACCAGATCTTTGAAAATGTAGTAGCTTAAAAACCGTATGAATTTCTTGTACAATCGATGTAAATATAACTTGAATTGTCAAGGAACCTTTCCATTCCTTTTAAATTTTTTATCTGAAACAGGTAATATAGAAATCTAACATCCATACTAATATCACAGTGTAATTATAAATGCTAAAGTCTGACAGTCTGTTAAGCTCGCATGACTAAACCGCTGGACGTATTTTAACATACTTTCACAAAGTTCAGGGAGATTGGTATACTCATATGATTAACTTTTTAAATCAATCATTAAAAGAACCTAAAATGGGGATGAAAGCTGGTATGAAAATATAGCTATTTCTACGCGGACGAAGTCGCGGGTAAAAAGTCAGTAGTGACATGATTTATATATTAGCTATTTGACGTAGCATGCCTGGTGACCATGTCCTTTCTGCTGACGCAGTCGCGTAAATTTTTATCCATGCACCTAATAACGATGATGTTTGTGTAGTAAGAGATGGTACCAATCAGCTTTGTATCCGAGTTGGGCCGATACGAGGGGAGCTACCCTTCCTCATATGACGCCGTCGGCTATGTTGTCGCGTTTCGTACGGCTTGTGAATAGTTGGTGGCCTTTTTTATAGTATAGCGGGCAAACGAGCAATCGGTGCCTTTTTACGAATTCCAATGCTATGTCGATGCGTTGGCCTCCTTTCCACCTCCCCTCCAATAGGCCACCGGCCGCTCATAAGCCGCTCGTGACGTAACATTGAAGCTAGGCTGGTTGGAGGGGAGAAGGAAAGGAGAGCAACGCCATCTGCATAACAACAATTATGCGGATGTCTGTGAGGCTTCGATTGCCTGTTTTGCTCATTATACTTATAAAAAGCACAATGGTAATGAGTAATCGGATCCTCTTTACGATTACCGACATCCATAAACATCCACATAATTACTATGCCGATACTCACAAACCGCACGAAACACGACACTCAATATGTCACTTTGCGGCGGTATTATGTGAGCGAGAGGTACCTCCCCGGTGTGTCGGCTCAATTCTGTTGCACAGGAGAATGTAGTGCCATGCAAAATGCATGGCACTACCTCGTTCTTATACAACATGGCACTACCTCGTCCTTATACAACATGGCACTACCTCGTCCTTATACAACATGGCACTACCTCTCCTACATACAACATTCCTATACAATGTGAAGATTAACATTACGTAACATGTGTCACGTAAACCGGCCTTAAACAGATAATGCGTCGGTAATCTCAAAGCCTAGTTCGTCAGAAGGACACCTGAGTTAACACATTAAAAAAGTAAATATAAGGAAAACACAAATAGGTGAGCACGTGTTGACCACAAGAGCTTTGCGCAAGAGTTCAGAAACGACCTTACACTGCTAAAAAAACGCTAATTCTCAGTCCGGCAATTGAATTGTGGATTAATTTACGAAGAGGCACTCACGGCAAAACTCGAGTCCAGTTCACTTCTTTTTTGTTGACGCGGGGAAACGCATTTACGCAGTAGCACGGGCCCCTGTTGGGTCCAGTGTTGTGTGGGAGTCGCGAAACATTGTAGAGCCGTGCCACCAGTGCGAGTGTCATCAGTAACACCTTTGGTGAGGTGCCCCGGAACTAATGATCATCAAGACACCTCGACGGTTAATCAGTTGCATAAAAGAGCGAGAACTCCACAGAGATGTTGTCCCGTACCACAGGATAAAGCTACCAACTTTGGGACAGTGCAATACGGTGAGATGTTCCCATCCTCGCCCCCCGCCCCGTGGACAAAACCGCCTCCTCCTGTTGTTCTTTCGTCCCGTTTTCTTATAAGACAGGCATAAAGAGTAGCCCTCTCGGTTCAGCTAGCTTCACCCTAGATGTCTTGATTCCCTCCAGGCTGCTGGGGCACCGCCACGACAAGCAGAAATTTATATATTGAGTCAATGCCTGCATATAGGAACCAGTGTAGGCACCAAAACAACCTCCTTGGTAAGGGCTCTGTGGGAGCGTTTCAGACGGCTTGAAGTCAGTGGGCAAACAGAAACTCCATAATTTATCTGAAATTATGTAACTATTGAAAGGAAAACGAACCTCGAATATGAACCTGGTGGTATCCATTTTAAGGAATCCCCGAGCATGTTACATAGTCAAAGTGGTTATCACTTTGAATGATCCAAAACATCATGTTACTTATTCACTAAAATGTAACCTAGACTTCGGTAGCTCTTACATCACATCTCACCGCATCATGTCACACTTAAAATCATTAATACATGTGTGAAATTTTGCGAGTCACGCAATCACACAAAATATGAGAATAGGTGAGGACGAATTTGGCAGATACCATGACCCGGTTAAAGGAATTTGTTGTTGTCCTATTTTCAGTGAAATGAAATGAGGATATTTTTATTCATAATAGATTATTAAAAATAATTTTTGGACGTCATCGAGTAAATCTACCTATTTTCTGCTGAACCTATATTCAGACGATCTTTCAATGAACGCTAAGATAATCGGACACTTCCGGTCCGGTGGTGTGTAGGGTTGGGCGCCACTTCCACAGTCGAGTTTGTCCCGCACCACTTCACAACCCCGTGAATGTTTTGACAAACATTGGGGTGAGGTTCCCAACTTCGCCCCATGCGCCGTGCGCAAAAGCGCCTCCTCCCTTTAATATTTTATCTCTTCCTCTTATAAGATACTAGTCCTCTTATAAGGACACAAAGAGCAGTCCCCTCGATTCAATCGGCTTCGTCTGGCTTCACCCTGGGCTACAGCGCCCCACCGCCACGATAATGCCTGAATCATGGTAGGGAAGATAGTCGAACCTT
>JAFELO010000508.1:295306-307150 GCA_017140195.1 Eumaeus atala
ATTTCTGAAACGTTTTGATTACATTATGAAACTTCGATGTCGTACACAAAGTTTTAAAAAAAATATCAAAGTAAATCCTTATTTCGCTGCAGTAATTATTGACAACTAGCTGTTCCGACAGACTTTGTTCTGTCATGAATTTAATTTTTTGTCCTTACCATGACATTGAATCATCATTACCATGAATTTATAACTTTATATTTTTGTAATTCAATGAATTTTTGCCATATCGCTTGAAATATCCATGCGAAGTCGCGATGGAATTGCTAGTCTATAAAGAAAGTAACATGACTGGTACTATATGACCGGGCTTTTGATGTGGCCATGCGAATGTTGCGGTCGTTAATCGTAATACAATATAGCTTACATTTTAAGCTGAGCAGAGTTTTGAGATTATCACACCACGTTAGCCTGACCCCGTACTAAGTAAGTACCGCAAGGACTTGTGTTACATGCACTAGACAACGGAAATATATTTATTTTTTATTAATTTAAGAAATGTCATATATTTAGTACAATAATAATAACAGATCCACATAATCCATGGATAAGCGGAGGGGTGCAAACCCGTAACCTCTGGCGCAACATGCAGGACTCGTTCGCACTATGTTACTACTGCGCCCGGTCGTCAAATTCAAATTAGTCCTATAATTTCAGTGATTCGCTCGGACGAACATCGTGACTAAAATTTTACGTATATTACTAGGTATTCCCCGTGGTCCTGCCCAAAATGTATCTCTAAATTAGTAGGAAGATGATCATATATCACAATTAAAACGCTATATAGTACGTTAGATCCGTGAGAGACGGCGCGACATTATGAGGCGCGCGTGCACGTGCAAATGTCAAGATCGCAGGCGCAGGCGCGGTGTTGCAACAAGGAGCTGAATACTTGCGCTGCGCTTATCGTTAATCGCTACTGACACGAGTTTATACGAAGCGCTCTCGGCTCAGCCTGCGTGCTTAGAATTTAGGCTAAGCACCGCTCTCTCATTACCGTAGGCAGCTTTCAGTCAGAGTAGCCGCAATTCTTTGCCTTCTTCTGATCCTTCACGCATACTAGGCTTCCCTTGCGGCTTTGTGATATGGAAAAAAATCATTGATTTTCAAAAATATAATATTATAAATTCATGGTAATGATGATTCAATGTCATGGTAAGGACAAAAAATTAAATTCATGACAGAACAAAGTCTGTTGGAACAGCTAGTTGTCAATAATTACTGCAGCGAAATAAGGATTTACTTTGATATTTTTTTTAAAACTTTGTGTACAACATCGAACTTTCATAATGTAATCAAAACTTTTCAGAAATAGATTATGTTCATCACAGATAAGTAGGATTCTAATGGTGACAGAATTTTTCAAATTGGTCCTGTAGTTTCGGAGCGCTCTCCCATTGCCGAGAGTGATCACACGAGCTTTCATATAGAACAGCCGTTCCCTGTCTTATTCAGCTATTTAACGCAGATCTGCCTGCATTTGAAGTACAAGTGAGTGGGCCGGTGTGTTTTAGGGTAATCCTTATCACCTTAAAAAAACTAAAAAATTTAAAGTAATACAGGAATTGTTTGTTGTTCTTTCACGTAAAAACAACCGAAAGGATTGGGTGAAACACACAGATATAGGTTACAATCCGGATTAACTTATGTTAGTCCAGATTGTAACGTATAATATTTATATATTAGGTACTTCTTGCCCCGAAAAAAAATTACTACTACCCTTGCGATATATTTTACGTGAAAGACACTGGCCGCGGCGTACAACTCGTTTTACGATGTTTCCTACAAATAGAGCTACTGATGTTTGTTCGTTTAGGTTGTTTAGGTGTATTGAGCGTAATGTCTACGATAGTCTGTGAGTTAGGTGCTAAAGTGTTAAGGACATATCCAGAAAACCACATAAGGATAGTTGAAGGTAGTACTAAACAATCTACGTTCATAATTTATTTATTAGTTTTGGGAGTTGCCTCAAGAGCAATCGGAGGCTTTCGACAACTAAGAACTCCCCTAAACGTCTGCATAATTATCATGCAGATGCGTCGGCCTCTTTTAGATCCGTATATAAAAGCTAAATTTTACAGTCCATTTTATAGTGTAGGGGGACAAGTAGCAGTCATCGCCTTATTATGACTGCCACCGCCTGTACATAACCGCGTGATTCTTATGTACATTATGTAGTCGGGAGCCCATTGGTGGGTAGGTGGGAAGCAGAGCAGCATGTCATAACAATATATATCTATAGACATCAGTAGTCCTCAAATGGCTCCGTTTGCTCTTTTGCCTCTTTGGACTACAATTTAAAAACCCTGACACAATTACTTTCAAATAGCTGCAGAAATCGTTTGCGCGTTGCAATGCCACAACAAACACACAGAAATTCGTACACAGACACACACACACACACACACCACCCACACCAAGTGTGTCAAAATAAACACACCCCTCTTTTTCATCGTGGGTTAAAAAACTAATTAGAACGCTATCTCACGTGTACTCGCCGATTGAAACACAGTACCTAGTCGTTTTCCATCAGGTGATCCGACCGCCCCCTGTGCAATGAAGAAATTGTTACAATTCGAATTATAGATTTCATAGGCTACGTGTCGCAAGGATTTCAAAAGGGCCCGTATTATTTATTGAAATCGAGTTTGATAACACTGTGAATCATTTCGAAACACTTCAGATCGTCACGAAATGTAAACGAGAATTAACTGCTACTTTATTATTTACTAATTAAATATTGATTGCCATACATCGGTTTAAATTGGTTGATTATTTAAAGTGTGAAGGCCGCATTTGGGAAGTAGGGCCGGTTTGACAGGTTACAACTTAACTAGCAACTTTAATAAGCCCTGCTGCTCATAGATTTGGGACACTTAAGTATAGGCGCCCGCCGGGTTTGTGGGTATTCGGTTCCACAAGTCCTACACACCCATCAGATCCCAACCAGCATCGGACGCAGCGGGTGTATTGATTTTCCCGTGAAACCAAAAAAACGAAGTAATAAGACGCATTTGAGTGGTAGTTATTTATGCATCGAAAAGCTATGTGACACTTTATAAATAACCTGAGAGATCAGTCCTAGGATGAGAGTAGGAGTTATTAAAAAGTATATTAGTGTTTAATAGAAATGTGTTATGTTAATAATTGTAATGATGAATGAGTAAATGTGGTTTTAGACTTTAGGCTAAGCACATTATGGGCCATCAGTGTATGTGAGAAATAATCAACCGTTTGAAATGGAAATCCATCGAGGAGATTTATGCCCAACGGTGATTGAAAATGTACGGCATCTATACTAATACTATAAAGAGGAAATTTTTGATTGTCTATTTGTTTGTTTGCATTGAATAGGCTCCGCAACCTCTGGACCAGTTCAAGAAAAAAATATTATTATCTCTCATTAGAGAGAGAGAGAGAGAGCACGAGGTATGTAACATTTTCTAAAACTTTGGAGATCAATATGTAAACTTCGATAATATAACCAAAGTAAGTCCTTAAATCCTGTTGAAAATATTCATAACTAGCTGTCCCAGCGATGTTGTTCTGTTATAAATTGATTTTTTTTGTCATTGTAAAATTTACGAGGCCGAAATTAAAAATTTATAATCTATATATTTTTATAATGGCGGATTATACTTTACGGACTGCTTTTATAACATAAGTATACCATACTGAAGTACATATGTATTTTAGTGTAAAGAACACACAAATAACCAAAACAAATATAAATACTGTTACCAATTCCTCGATCCCTCCCCTCGGGTCACCCGAATTATCACAAACTTCAAGAAATGCGACAACATAGCCGTTACTACACAACGGTAGAAGATATCTGGGGGTCGACACCCCTATGGCCGTGCCAGATTTAATCGACTGCAATGCGTCTCATCACCTACAAGTAGTCATAGTTATTTTTTTAATATTATAGAGGGGAAGGCGAGCAGTCGGAGCCTTTTGACGACTACCGACGCATTATACAGATCCACGCTTCTGGCATATGGCAATGACAGTGGCTACTCACAAACCGAACGAAACACGACACAGCTGTACCTCCCCGGTCGTACAGATACATGGAACTACCTCTTACTAGTTTTTTTTTATGATAGGGGGACAAACGAGCAATCGGGCCCTTCTGCGACCACCGAAGCCCATGAATATGAGCATATTTACTATGCCGATGCGTTGCCCTCCTTTTCACTTGCGCCCCAATGAGCCACCGGCTACTCGCAAACCGTACGAAACGCGACACCGTAGATGACGCTTTACGACGCTATCAAGTGAGCGAGAGGTATCGCCCCGGTCGTGCCGGCCCGGTTCCGCTACAAAGCAGTAGGCAACTACCTCTTATACTTGTGTACTTTAGTGAATTTAACAACAGTGTGAAATGATTAATACGATGCGCCAATGAGATTAAATGATTTACCATCATAAACTATGTTTGTTGTAAAATGCAACTGGGTTGTTCGCGTATAGCCTTGCATCTCCAATGCGAGTTGCAAATGTTAATGGCGAACGTTAAATGTTAGCTGCAACTGTGAATTATTATATCGCCGCGCATCGCATGCACCTAATGACTTGTTGTCCCTTTAGATGTTTCGAAATGTTTAGTTTAGGTTTGTTGTGTACCTTTCTTGATTTGTTAATTCGTACTGTCCAAGATAGAGATTTGTTTTGTATGTTTCTTGATTTGTTGAGATAAGGCGTGGCGCCGCGCCAATGAAAACATATACCAGTAACACAAGTCTTTCGTTACTTACCCCAGGAATAGGCTAACGTGATATAATAAGTCAACACATTATAATTATTATTAATATTAGTGTTTCCACCAACCCTAAGGCCTCACCCATTAAGCTCCGGTCCTGTAAGTCGTAGTCTAAAGCCTTCCTCAAGAAATGAACTAATCAAGAGAGAAAAATTCTTTTTATTTGTATACTCAATAATACCAAGCTAAAGAGTTTGTGTGTTTGTTTGTTTAAACGTGCTAATCTCGGAACTACGGGCCCGAGTTAAAAAAAAATGTATTGTATACAAAAATATTTTTTATTTAATAAGCACAATTGAACAAACAAACAAACAAACTCTTTAGCTTGATATTATTAAGTATATTAAGTACGGATATCGCATCCTTTCTGCATTATTTCTACTACATTTATATTATTATGCACATATATTTCTGTCCCATCTGTGTAGAGCAGGTTGTAACAGCATTTCCGGGCTTAAGCAAGGAATTGCAACGTGATTTCTGTATTATTATTATTATTCATAGTATGTATTTTCTTGGCATGAATGTAATTCATTACTCTCGTGCCTGTCTTACTACAACAAATTCACAATCTATCTCACTTGGAGAAACCTATGAAAGGAACCTCCTTAAATTATTCGTAATTTTTACAAAAGGCGTATAATTTACATATTATTGAAATGGATTCATTTTTCACTTTTTATTTTACAATTTGCTTTATAAAACAAATTAACATTACATAATCTACACGTACATTTTTGTACATAAAAAAATAATTGAAAGTAATGCACGGTGTCTCTTAGTAGACACAAATGCTAGCATTGCCCTGGGACAAGATGAGTATATGTTTTAGTTTTTGACGGAATTTATAAAGGGATATAGAGATATATATTGAGCTTAATCGGATAAATCCAAAAAACGACTATATTGTACGTCTTTCAAGACGTGACCAGTTGATGTAATAAAGTTAGACGGATCAGAACTGATTTGACGACCGAAACAAAACAGTGACAAATCTCCGACAAACTTGGCGGAGGTTTGTCACTGAAACTGAAGCTAAACCGAACCCCGATCTTTTGCCGAAACTCGACCGAAACCAAACACTCGGTCGAACGCTAAAATTGGCTGTTTAAGTTTGGTATGTTAAATTTTCTCGGTGTAATGTTTTCACGCACTGCACCGGCGCTGGGTGTGATCTGATGGATGTGTTATGGACTTGCAGTTAAATCGACTACCCATTATAATTGAGATTTTTCAATTTCCAACAACTGACCGATTTCAAAGAAGTTGTCGATGTTATACCCCCGTGCCTCCGAGAGCACTTCAACCAGACGGCGTCGGGCCCGATTTCACTCCAGTCGTATTGGAATGCCTTCCCATCGGAATAGAAGAATGAGTGAACAGGGAAGTGCACTTGTGCCGCGGACACTTGTGCACTAACATGTCCTTCGCAATTGGCTAGTATCTATCGTAGCCGGAATTCGGTTAGGACGTCATTATAAAAAAAAAAAAAAAAAAGATTTAATGTGTTGCTTTCTGTATAGCTAATTTTTATCTCAACGAAGCATATAATTCTCTAGCACGTGATGTGTGCGAATGTCCGTTTCATTTCTCATGTCATTACATTAAAAATCACTTTGTATAGGCGCACGACACTATTATAATACTTCTAAGGTTTGCTATACTATTTGTTCAGTTTGTTAACCGACTGCGTTCGAAGTAGGGTAATGTTTTTTAAACATATATATGTATGTACGAGTATGTGTACTTTTATCTTCCCTGGTGTAGTGAGATCCGAATTGATGATGAATTGACAATAAAATATATTTTTAGTATTTTCAGTAGTTGTTTTTGTTTATTTTTTAGCCTTTTCGTTATTGATTTAGTTGTTTCGTTAGCAAGGTATATAAACTATTCAGCAAATAATCGAGTTCTTTTGTTGCAGAAATAGCAAACGATGCTGTATAGGTCATCATGAGGTTCTCGTTCTATTATTGTAAAAAGAAGTTTAATAAGAGGTAGTGCCATGCTGCATAGTAGCGGAATTAGGGGAGGTTTATGATACTCACATGATACCACCGTAAAGTGACATCTGTGCGTTTCGTTTGGTTTGTGAGTAGCCGGTGGCTCATTGGAGGGAAGAAGGCAAGGAGCGTTCATGGGCATCGGTACTATTAAAAAGGCTCTGACTGTTCGTTTTCTATACTGTAAAAAAGAGCAAATGAAACTCTGCTTCTCAGGCTCCACGCCATCTGTGTGTTCGAGAAGTAGTTCGTCGGTCGTGTTGGGCCCATTCAGCAGCAATACGGCGCTATCAATTACAATGTTCGTTATAATAGTAAAACTAATTGCAGTCGTGTCCTTATCTGATACGACGGAAATTGTGTGACAGATAACAAACATTTGAATATTACTGGGGGCTAATGATATATATGAAATAAACTCACGGGCGAAGGGGACTTTCCGTTTCTGACCAGCATGATGTGAGCAATCTGCATACTTAAAATAACCACATAAATTCGGCTATTCCACCAAAAATACTCACGCACTTTCAATCGTTTGATTGTGTAAAGATCCATGTGTTTCTTGTCAATTATGTAACCATATTGTACGATAAATATCAACAACAATTCTCTTTTATATCATGAATAATAGAACGGGTCTATCAATGTACTGTACATTGAGTGGGTCAAGGGTCCATACAAAAGTTAAACAGCTTCCTTTACAATATATTGTTAATAAACTTTGGTTAATGGTCCCTCCGTTATTTTTTCTTTATAGAATAGGGGGGCAAACGTGCAATCGGGGTTTCCTTACGACTACCGACGCCCATGAACATCCACATAATTACTATGCCGATGTGTAGCCCTCCTTCTCCCCCTCCAATGGTCCACCGGCTACTCACAAACCGGATGAAACGCGACACTGAAGATGTCACTTTAGGGCGGTATTATGTAAGCGTGAGGTACCTCTCCGGTCGTGGCGGCCCAGTTCCGTTGCACAGGATGTGATGATGTAGTGTGATGCACTATGCATGGCACTACCTCCTCCTATGTAGCATGGCACTACCTCTTCTTAAGTTATATTTTATACATCATTTAGAAAAATCTATCGGACACGAGTTTATATTTTATCTACCTATCGATAAAGGTGTGAAAAAAAATATCAAAGCAAATCCTTTTGTACGTGCAGAAATTATTGACAGCTGTCAAGAAAGACGGCGTTCTGTCAACAAATAAAAAAAAACAATGGATTTCTTGTCATAGCCTACTATGACATATATATGGCTTGTATCAATCAAATTATTGTATTTTATGTAAACATCCGTGCAAAGCCCGGACGGACTGCAAGTGTCTAGTGTGAGATACAATCTTGAATTTTACTTTAGAGTCCACCCGTGACTGTTGTTGCTGTAAAGATCCTAGAACGTCGGGTTAGTTGAATAATTAAATATTTGATTAGAAAGCGCGATAGAATCCGTAAAAATAGTTTTATTGTAATCAGTAATATTCGCGTCAACTTGAGGCATAGAATACTGTCTCAAGTTGACGCGAATAATTTAGATTAGATAGAGTTTTGATGTCTCAAGTTGAAGATGCCAAATTCAAAGAATTTTTTTAAGGTTATAGATATGTACAGTCACTACGGAATACTAATTGGCGATACGTCGAAGTAATAATTTTGGAAGACACACATTTTATAATGTAGACGAAGAGCCTGGCTCAAGCTCTACATCTTTTTAGAAGGCGTAGGGGAAAATGGTGCTTATTTTCTTAGGTACTCACGGTCAACATTAACTCTTGTTTAACACTTGAATCTTAAGGTTTTGATTATTTTTTTTTAATGAACTAGATGCTTTCGGTAGCTATTATTTTTGTACCAATAGAAAAAGCAAATTCCAAAAAAATGCTTAACAATTATAGGTATTACATTTATTTAAATTAATTTTGCCCTCGAATTTACAATTTAATTTAAAAATATTATATTAATGTTATATAGTACATTTGAATACAATTATGATAATGCTCTAAAAACATCATTATAGTTCGAATAAATATTACAACAATGTTACCCTACTAAAATGACTAACCCAAGAGTTCAAGTGTATAATTTAAATATAGGCTTACAAATTATCAAAACCAGGACAAGGATATAGTCGAAAGACATCACATCGGGTTGAAATGTGTACATAGTTTGTACCTGTTATACATAGTTTGTACCTGTTTATGTTATTGCAATCCGATAGTCCCTTTCCGCATTATAAACATTTCAGCACAATCACAAGAAAACAGCAAAAAATAATAGAGGCCGGCGACGAAGAACGGCGGTCTCGCGCGGTAATCTGTAACTAACCTGTCTTCGGTGTTGTGACTTGCGCCTACGCCGAAGCCGTAACGAAAGTGGGAGAGAAAGGGACGACCATTCATTTCTTTCTTTCACTCCTATAGCGAAAACGGCTTTCATATGGATTGCGGACTCGGCTCAATGAGTTTTCGTTGTTGATAATAATCGATGATTCCGTGACAAATTAATTGTTTGACTGTACGCGTTACTACGGGAAAAGAGATAGCGATACCTAATCTCGATTTGTGTTTTGTAATACATTTACATGATTCAAATTTTTGTACAGTACTGAAAATATACTATATATCTTTTACCATATGCTACAGGGCTAATTGACTCCTTATCCGAAGCTTATACTGTCACTATTTTATCTTATATAATTTATTTTAAATTAATTTATTAATTTTGAATTAGAAATTACATTATTACTTAAATCAGCCAGTATCTAGAAACAAAAGATGAAATCTGTTAAATAAAGTATATCTGTATACTTTTAATCTATACTAACATAAAGCCGAAGAGTTTGTTTGAATACGCTTATCTCAAGTGCTACTGTTTTTTATTACATTTCAGTGTAATATAGCCTTTATATCGATGGCTATATACTTACCTTTACGCTAAAATAAATAAACGAGTAATGGGGGTGAAAATGCGGGGCACTGATTATATACTTAATTACGACTTGTTAGGTATATAATTAGATACTAGCAGCAACAACTTGCAGATGCCTAGACTAAAGAAACATGCAATCTATAAAGACATTTAAAATTGTATTTAAAATTGCTGGTACGTTAATACCGGAAATTTCGGTAGCCAAATGTTTGTACCGGAAAATTCGTTAGTTATATCTTTGTACCGGGGAATTTAACAGAATAATGCAAAATGTAATATAACGCATCGTGCGTGCGTTCGATAATATTTTCCGGTTCTTATGTATTTTCAGCGCATTTCCTTATAATCGACAAGGCACCAGCTTTCGTCGTATTTTCTTCTCTTCTGTAAAATCTCGTATCAGTAAAATATTAGCACCATCTTAACCTACTAAATGTAATATCTTTCTTTTATTTTTATATTAATATAGACTTATTTTAAAACTTATTTAAAACTTTGAATAACTCTTGAGTTTAAAAGCATATGCTTTTGAAAATATTATATTAAACCTTGGTCAAAAATCTTCACGCCTCCTTCGTTTTCCTTCCTTCGTGTGTTGTTTTCGTTTCGTCAAGTTGTGCTGGAGAGCGAACAGAGCGTCAAATATAACCATTCTTACATACTTGCTTGCCTTTTCAACATTCAGAACTCTCTTCACACAATCACGCCGGCTGTGAAGACCCTTGACACTACCTTCGGACGGTATTCAATTAATCTGATTTTGGTATTTCAGTATTGGTTCCCACCATGGTTCAATCATGGTATTGGCGGTGGGGCTTAGTAGCCAGTGGGGTTGAACCCAGGCGAAGCCAATTGAACCGAGGGGGATCTTTGCACCACTCTTATAAGAAGAGGGAACTTAAGAGCAACAGGAGGTGGCGCTTTTGCGCACGGGGCAAGGGGCGAGGATGGGGACCTCACCCCATTGCACTGTCCCAAAGTCGGTGGGGTTGTCCTAGTGTTGGGCAACTCCATCAATGGAGGTCCGACAACTCTTTTGACTATCGTACATTCAGCACAACAACGGGCATACAATAGGACAGCCACAACACATATTTTAAATGAATATATCGTGTATCGATTATCAGTGAAGCGAGTCACGTCGTATTCGTCATATTTTAATGAATGATCCTAATGAAGTGACGTGTATTGCAATATGTGTACAGGTGTTCTGTGAAACACTTGGCATGGAAAAAGCATTGTAGTGCTTGTAGTGTATCAGTATACGTTGAAGTCCTTATTAAGTATGAGGTAGTGCCACGCTAGATTGCAGCGAAATTGACTGTAAAGTGACAACTTGTCTGCCATGGTTCAACCCTTGTCGTGGCGGTGGCGTTCAGTAGCCTGGGGTCAATCGAGACACCTTGGGCTAAGCCAATTGAACCGAGGAGGTGGCTGTTCTTTGTATCCCTCTTATAAGAAGAGGGAACTAAAGAGCAGGAGGAGGAGGCGTTCTTTGTACCCTTCTTATTAGAGGAGGGGACAAAAGAGGACAATGAGGCGGCGCTTTTGCGCACGGGGCAAGGGGCGAGGCTCAACCCACTGCACCGTCCCATAGTAGGCGAGGTTGTCCTGTAGTGCGGGACCGCCCCATCTGTGGAGGTGGAGTCGGTCGCTTAGAGGGCTGACTAGCCGTCGAGGTGCCCTGATGATTGTTGTTCCGGGGCATCACACCAAGGGCGGCATTGATGGCACTCGCCGTGGTTTTTGTGGGTATTCGGCACTATCATGTGCCGCGAGTCCCACATTGTGGTGAAGGCTCGTAAAAAAAAAGTATTATTAAAAAATTATATATTTTTAAATCTTCGTAAAATATGTACAATTAATTTTACAACATTCTTCTAAGGTAGAAATTTAACTGCATTGTAGTATATACCTGTTAACATTCCAGATGTTATAATATTTTACAGGAATTTCGGTCGATTACAAACATTGCATTATTAATGACTATATATTGCATCAGGTGGCAATAGCCGGAAAACTAGGCCAGTTTTAAAAATTTGGTATGAAATCGATTCCGAAAATTGGTTGTAAATTAACAATTTATGTAGCTTTCTCCTTTCTTGAGTACAAAGTATTTCATAGTAGGTAAATTAGTGGCGTCT
>JAFELO010000508.1:307281-342480 GCA_017140195.1 Eumaeus atala
GTGATTTAATCAGCTTAGATATATTTCACTTTCACTCAGTCTTCTAGATATATAAAATTTTTAATAGTTTTAGGCGTTCACTTCGTAAAATTTATACGAGCATTCTGTATGTCACTACCGACCCCCATAAATATACTCACAACCAGAGGTTATGCACCAGCATTATTTTACTTCGTCACACAGATATAACTTGCAACGGCATGAAGTTAGCCTATCGCCATCCACTGTTGAACTTAGGCCTCCATCATAGAGCGGCAACCATGGGGATCCCGGGCAGCCCGCATCCATCCGCATTATACCCAATATAACTTACCTCGTCTCAAATTGTCTTCATAAAAAAATTACAAAATTATATTTTGAGACACAATACTTTCATTTAATTATGATTCAGACTCCAAAGTCTTATAGATCACACGATATGGCATAGCCATCACTTCACCCTGTGTTGCTGAAAATTTGGTTCCACGTCGCAGTGCAGCCACTCGGACACTCAGCTAGCCTTGAGCCTTTAGGAGTATGCATTATATAACGAGTAACCAGAGCATGCAATGTTAAGACCAGCTCCGGTTGACTGATAATGTGGGGTGCGTGTAACCTGACTAGCCAACACTCGTTATGAATGCAGTATGCTTTATGCACACTTATTATCCACAATTATGTAATACTAGCTGTAGTCCGTATGGAACACCATTATTTTTTTTTGGGTTAAAAAATGTTTTTTATCTTATTTCAAGTTCTAATATCTGTGCCAAAGTTCACTAGAAGCCGTTGAGTAGTTTTTCGTGTGTGAAAAGAAATAGATTTTCTTTTTATTTTTAAAATAATTAATTAATTAAACAGGTGTCTTAAATTTTCCTTCCTTCTGGTATCGGCTAGAGACGACTCTGTAGGGCGATAATTTTTCACATTACTGATTCCGGCAACGCATCTGTAATATCTCTTATATTGCGGATGTCTATGGTCGTTGATGACTTATTATCATGCTAACTGATATCGTCCGACTTCAGTCGCTTGTCCGTTATAATATAAAAATATTCTCTCTTTATTATTTCTAAAGTTACTCTAAAAAGCGTCTCAATCCTTCCTAAGAGGAATTTAAACATGTTGTGTTCACCACAACTTATATTTGAATTAGGAATATGAGTATATTAAAAGCAAATGTGTAATAAATTATTCTGTGCTGAAGGTTATTAAAGTTGTCATGGGCTACGTGGAGTCCTGTAATACTTGGCACGTTAATGACCTTAACCTTATCTCGAAGTCCCTTATTTAGTTTTAGTCTCTTGTGTTTCATTATCTATCATTTCGTAAGCGACGCCAAATTGTTTGATGCAATGATGAATATGAAAGCGACGGATGTTAAGTTCATAGACGATTGCACAAGTGTGGGTGACAACATCTAACGGGCTCAGCGTATATGAATGGGAGGAATTGAGGCTGTATCGTTATCTGTCTGTCTGTACCGCGTTGGTTTTCAGCTGCAGTGGGGTTGAGCAACTTAAGAAATATCTACTTATCCCCGTACTTGTATACAGTGGCAGGCTACGGTGTGGTATTGGTAGGTACTACGGTTGCGTGTTTACTTATTGTGCAGTACACACGTTTATTTTTTAAAACAGTAAGCTCTCAGAAACATCATAGACAATAACTTTAGTTCTATGACTTTCGACATAAATCCAAATGTATAGGATTTTTTATTGTAGTGTCGTAACATTTATAAGTCTATGCACAAAGACCCAACTGCCGCTTGGCCTCAACCCCGCCCATAGAGCTTATAACATTCAATTTGATAATTAATACATATTTATTATTATATATTTTATACTTAGTATAAATGAGCAATTGGGGACTTGACGAATAACGACGCCCATGGCCCCCGCATTATTGACAGGCAGAGGCGCGGACTCCTTTCTTCCTCCTCTCTAATGAGCCACCGGCTGATTACAAACACAACGAAAAGCGGCTGTCGCTTTATGGCGGTGTGAGCATGAGGTATCCTGCTAGTGCGGCCCAATTTCATTGGCAATGTAGCATAACACTACCTCTTACTATGAACAACAAAAAAAACAAAATCGTAGAACAAAAATTGTTGTGTATCATTTTGCTATCTAATCCTAAGAGTTTGCTGGTGTTTTAAAAATAATCTAAATTTAAATATATAAGGCTGAAGAGTTTGTTTTTTTGACCGCGCTAATCTCAGGAGCCACTAGACCGAATAGAGAAAATCTTTTTGTGTCGAATAAGTCATTTATCGACGTAGGCTGGACGACTGGGCTTCGCTTCGAAAGGGGGGGGGGGTCTGATGCCCCGACTCCCTGACTATCCCGCAGATGGGAGAGATGCATCGCGATATGAGAAAGCTTGTTAGGTGCACATAACACAAGATACTGATTACAACGCATGGTATTTTCTTAATAGACATGTTAACACTGATCCACAATCATATAAATATTATATGAATACTTACTTCGAATATTTAAATGACCTCGCACTCTGCGCTTGCTATAGATCTAACATCTATACATGTAATAAAGTTTACATTTATATCTATACTAGCGGTTGCACGCCACTCCTTTCGCGTAGACTACAAACAAAATCACGTGCAAATTTTGTGTTTATATGGTGTATGTGTTATTCTGCTGCATGAGCTGCAACATATCAGAATCGGTTCAGTCACTTTGGCGTGATTGAGCAACCAAAATCCATCAATAATATAAACATTCATGATAATCTTGATGTCTAAAGTTTACGTGAATGTTCCTCATTAGAATAAAACGACCTAATCTAATTTTATCGCGGTTTATTTAATTATGCACCTAGCCTGACGTTACAGAGGCTTTACGGCGACCATGGTCACATATGGTCCACACGTGATCATTGTTGCTGTAAAGCTTCTGAAACGTCTGGCTAGTTACATAATTAGAGAAACCGCGATAAGATCCGTAAAAATAGCTTATCGTCTAAAAATATACATGCGACAGCATAGCCGTTACTTTGCCGCGCTGTCATGTGAGCGAGAGATACCTTCTCTGTCGTGCCTCCCCGATTCCGCTGCTAGACACGGCACTTCAGTTTACAAATTTTATTTATATTGTCGAATATCAATGAGGTGGGAGGTTTGCCTGGGTATGTCTGAAGGGAGGTGAACACTTCATTCGCTACTTCACGTACGTGCACTCACACCAGTTAAAATTGTAACAGATCGAGACTTTATAAGTAGGTATGTGTACTCTTATATGCCGTCGTTGCCGTAAAGTACCGCACTTTACGGCAACGACGGCGGCAATAATAACAGACAGACAAACAACCTTTTGATAAAGTCCTCATCGGCTCAGCAAATCTAAGGGCTTGCTGTGACCCGGCACAAAAATAAAAGTCAGCAAAAAAATAAAGCATTTTTCCGATAAATTTCGTTTCGTATCCCGACACAGCTTTGACATTTCCTCCAAGTCAAAAGTATTTGTATTTTAACCAGCAACCCGTCCGACTTTGTTTTGAATAAATTGTTGCCTTAACAAAACATATCGCTTTCGGGGATCGCTCTATGCACGGGTGCAAACCGCCTTAAAATCCGTTAAGTACATTTTGAGAAAATGAATAGCATCATCATGACACCACAGACAGACAGTTTTGGGGACTTTGATTTAAAATATGTATTACATTTTTATAATTACATTTACCACCCATAAAGCGTATTAAAATTAAAATTCCAAGTATTTAAGAAGACCTTTTCCAAAACTCCAGCTGTGAATGACCATTGAATGATAGTTACCAGATAAACCACATACAAAGACGGGGTCTTATATAAGTCGATGACCTCTAACCTGCTGCCTGACCTGCTCGTGAAGAATATAATATATTTCAGGCGCATGTAAGTGAAAGTGGATTTGTATAATATGACGGAGATCATACATACTAGTAAAGTAAGTATGTAAGTGACCTAGACCTAAGACTCGAATATGTTTAAAGCTTACTAACTACTTATAATATCATATGATTGAAGTACACTTATTCTCCGCTTTACCTAGCGCATTTGATTTTCCTTTTCTTTTTATATGTGTTGAGTCTGTCGGCGGTGTTGTGAAGCGGAGAATAAATGTATTTCTATTCTATTTTATTAAAAATAGTAAGTAGTTGGTCCCGGCTTCGAGTTACGTGTCTAGGTCACTTACACATATGTATCTTGTAGGTAGACACTTGATTTGCAAAGTGTTTTTGTGATATAGGAGGACAAACGAGTGAAATTCTATTGACGACTACAGGCACCCATAAATAACTCATTAGTTGTTATGCCACCGTCCGCAGGCTACCCACAATCAGGCTAAACACAGTAGCATAGCTGTCACTTAGGCATTAGGTATGTGAGCGAAAGATACTTTCCCGTACATGCCGGCTCATTCCGGTGCAATTCAGCATGACACTACCTCTTACTAAAACTTCTAGAAATAATTGCTTTTTAGATTAGATTTACCTTCAGTCTACTGGCGATTTCTTTACGTATCTATTATAATCGCTACTTAATAAATGGGAGTTGGATTGTGTATACAATTACGAACACTCGTAATTCAACCAATTTCAAACGTCCGTTGAATATGAAATATGAATTGAAAGGCTTTAGATTTTGTGCAATTACATTTGATTTAGGGTTAGTAATCATAGTACTGGTACAATTGTTACATATCTTGTTCAAAAATCTCCATTATAATGGAAATGTATTTAGTCTAATGGATTTGGTAAAATCGTTGTGAAACCATATATACAATGAGAAGGTTATTTTATCTTCGAATTTAAATCGAGCAATGCGTGTAAAGTACATTTTTATCTCGAAACCTGCTTTCGCGATTAAATTTCGTATTTACATACGTTGACATTAAATTTAACGAGCAATTATAACACTATTTCGTAAAGGCTAAAACTAATCGATATGTCGTGTGATTGATCCGCTCCTTGTTAAAAGTACGTTCAGCTGTCATGTTAGGTCCCGGGTTCGATTGCCAAGTCGGGACAAAAAAGTGTTAGTAGGTTATTCAATCTCTAGTGACATTCTGAAGCTGGTAGTGTTATTTACCCGTGCATTGAGACCACGTAAGCCGTCAGTCCTGCGCCTTGCTACTGGCGGTGTCTGATTGCTGTCCAACAGGAAGAGCATCAGGGATTGGAGAGTGCATTAGTCTGTATCCAAATTTTTCCAACAGATTCTTTTATATAGGCGGACCAACGAGGAATCTTTATGAGGACTACCGACGCCCGTAGACATCTGCATCATTGTTGCCATGAAGGCGCGATGCCCTTCTTTCTTCCCCTCTTCAATGGGCAATTGCACCCAACCCACACTACTGACGACACACAGTTTAACGTAGAATCATAATAGGATTAAAAATACATGTAAATCGCTAATCAGTCGTTAGCATAGGCTAGTTCCTTATAACAAAATTATGCATATATTTTAGTAAGGTGTAGTGCCATGCTACATGGCATAAAAATTGGGCGGGCATGACCGGTAAGCTCGTACTTCGTATCGTAGACGAAACCGCTGCACAGCGACAGTTTCGTGCTGTTTTTGATTAGCCGGTGGGCTATTAGAGGGGAGGGTGCAGAAAGAGGGACAACGAGCATTCGGAATTTTTTGACAATTAAGGAGAACCATAGTTGTCAAAAAAGTCCGGATGCTCGTTTGATTAAAAATATTATAACTGTACTATTTATTGCAAAACGTGATGATGCCTAGTCGCATAAGTGTAAAATATGATATTAGAGTGAGAGAGTCAGAGAGATTAAACAATAACTACATAAACACGAGGAGAAGTAAAGAAGAGAGGGTATATAAAAGCTTTGAAGAGTTAAAGCTAACAAAGTGGCTTCTAAATTTTTCTCTTTCTTGTCTCGAGAGAGTATGATTTAAACGTCTTTGCCGTAGGTGTTTAGTATTATTATCACCTACATGCTGTTAATTTAGATTCACCATCAGGAAGACTTGGAGCAATACTAGAATCATGTTTATAAGACCTATAGAGAAGATAAATCACGTGTCAGTGCTTTTTTATAGTTTAGGGGAAAGACGAGTAACCGGAGCCTTTCAGGACTTCCGACACCTATGAACATCCGCACAAGTACTGACATGATCTTTTCCTCCTCCCTTCTAAAGGGCCACCGGTCAATCACACACAGCACGACACGTGATACCAAAGATGTTATTTTATGCCGGTCACATGATGTGAGTGAGGAGTGCCTCCTCGGTCGTGCCGGTCCAATTCTGCTGCAAGGCAGCATGGCACTACCTCTTACTAAATCTTAACCAAGCGGAGCTGATATATCATTTCCTGCGCGTATAGAGTCCAATAGGGTGCAATGTAATGAAAAACGTGCCTAGAAACAAATTGTTTTTAATCTATATACAAAGACATTTCAAAATACTTGGTAACTAACTTCTATCTACATTATTTACATTAAATATACTTGTGGATCCTGTTAAGAATTAGAAATAGCATTTACTTTTGTACCACACTAGCTATATTTGTACTAATGTATTTATAAACATTATATTCTTTAACAATCATTACGTCGTGTATTTTAATTATGGCACAACGTTTTGTGTATAATTTGAAGAATTAAAAAATATAACAGAGTTGTATCAATGTCGAACATTTTTAATTTGTGACCGATCTACATATTTTATCTATAAGTAAAACTAAGGAAAGTAATAAATAAATTTAAATTAAGATTTTTTTGTAAAAATAAATAGCCATGAATATTTAAGTATAAAATTCACATTTTTTATAAAAAATTATTATGAAATAAAAATATGAAAATAAATAATGAAAAAGCTCGAATAGGTGACGTGCGTAGTGCACTCGTTTAAAATGTTTAAACCTTAAATTTAGAGTTCTAATATTTTTGATGAGGAATCTTGGTAATTAAATAAATTAAATACTTTAAGATCGATGATTATGGATTACATTTTCCAAGCATATTCTTCTTGGGCAGCGACGGCGTCTTCATCAATTAGTTTTTAAAATAAAATCTTTCCATAATGTTTGATATCCTTCTAGTAGACATCACCTCATCAACATTATCATATTCTTTACAATAAAATCTTTATTTCAATAGGTTCTAAGTACTGGAGCGATATTTAGCCGAAGTTCTCGAAATGATGTATGAAATAAGGCAATCGCCTCGTACGATTGACTTGCTCGCACGCCGACATGATTGACTTCGTTAGAGGCCGGGGTCCGCATGAGAATACACCGATTTTCGAAACCTGAAAACCAAACAAACGAGTCGGTCGCGAGTCCCACACACCCCACCAGGTCCCACCCAGGACCGATGGCAGTGCGCGAATACATTTCCTGCGAAACAAAATTAGACAAAAACAGTTCTATACAGTCTACCAACATTATAATATTATCCCTTTCTTTTTTTCAATAGAACGTATTCTTTCGTCAACCAATCAAGTGTCACTCAAAGTTTATCTGTCAAATACCAAATAGATCTCTTACTCGATGATTGACAGCTCATGCCTTGGAACCAGTACACTAATTCTGATAGAGCCATGTAACATAAAAACGAAATAGCACATCAAGTACACTTGGTACTTGAAATTTTAATCCATGTTAAAACTTCGAAATGAGTATTGTATACAAAAGCTTTAGCTTTTAACTCCCAGATTAACACCGGCAAAAATTCTATAAATTTTTTTAACGAATATAACAATACAATTCCTAAATTTAACTCAAGTGCTGGTGATGATTAAGCCACCTGAGACGCTACGTATTCATCTGTTACGTTGGCATGACAGATAGTAGCAGACTAACTCGACATGTATTAAATAGACGCCAAATTTTTGACGTAAGATACAATAAATTTTAACTTACTTCCCGTTCCCCTTTAACCTCTGAAGTGTGAAAAGAGGGATAGTGTCAGAATATCTAATCGGTATGGTGATATTATTAGAACACGATAAATCTCGGATCGTATTGGGAATAGTCCATAGCCGAGTCACCAGTGTAATTTAACACCCTCGTGCGAGGAGGGAGGGTGAGGGGACCGGGTCCCCTCCGTCAAGATAATAATATTTACTTTAGCTAATCTTAAATAAACATCGGTATGCATCCTTCCCATCTGCGGTAAACGAGGTGAGTCTGTCACCCTATTGATCACAATCTCACCTAGACAGTTGCCCCATGTGGATTATAGTAACCGTTGAAGCTGCACTGGACACCTTTCAACATAGAGCAGTAAAAAAATGCAATTTAGACAATCTCATACAAGCAAACATTGCGAAAATTTGACCTTACACGTGTACCGTACTGAAGTGAATTACTCTATTTCCTAATGGTTAAAGTTTATTTGCAAGTCACCTATTGTTATGGATTTTTATTTCTAATTTATAATGATTTCAAGATTGAAACGTCATATCTGAATTGCATTAATGTAATTCATAATCATTAATCAGTTGATAATATCTATACTTGCATGGTTTACCTTGAAAGTAAAAGGCTGGTACAACTGCTTAAATTTAGCTTTTTCATTGAGGGTCGAATAAATTTGCCCATTCCGATTGGAAACCTGTTGTTATACCTGGGACAGTAGAAATTGAATTTGTCTAAAGTACCTTAAAAAAATTTAGTACTTTGTTATAGGAACAAAAGGAAATCTCATTTTCTAACTTATCAACCTATCACGATACCTAATGAGCTTTCCCCGTCCCGCCTGGCGTTGCCCTACCCCCTGAAGCGGACGAGAACGAACACCGCTGAGGTTTAGTGTGTATGAGAGTCCTATCTAGGCTCTGGAGAGGTATGCCTCTCACTTCTGAGGACCTCTTATACCTGAGAGCATGGCAGAAAAATAAAGGGAAACCCCATGATCATGGCATAATTTTAAATGGTGATAGTGTGATATTCTTATTTAAATGGTGATGTAGATTTAGTAATAAGCGTGCTTGTTCGTAACTTATTAAATATGAATACTTATTGATAATTATAGATAATTGTGCTTCCTGTTACTAAATCATAATAATCTTATTATGAACGCATGCGAACTTTATTAATAAATGAAAGCCATTTTATTTATAAAAAAATATAGGGTTATAATATTATCTATGTTTTGGTATTAACCACGAATGTTTTCATATGAATAAGACTATTTATAACAAGTCTTTTAACATGAACATGCATACATATATATTTATATATGCTTGTTTTTGCATAGTGCATTAAAACTCGCGGCATACGTATACCTAATAAGAGTAATTGGAGTACGTACTGCGCAGATTCTTGACATAAATGATAGCGTAATTTATTTGAACACTAGCGATCCGCCCTTTGCCGTGAATAACCGGGGTCCAATTATACATTGGAACATTCTCTGGAAAGCGCTCTATCCACGCGCGAAAACCGCATGAAATACCATTCAGTAGATGTTGAGAAAATCGATCACATACTGCATTTCCTCAAAAGTTCTTTGAAAGAAGTCAAAAGTCTTTTGTAGAAAAATCTTTACTCTATATATAAGATTATATTTATTTTGATGGCCCGTGAACTGCGGGTGTAGATGCCTTCACGGCATCAAGTACGAGTATACAAGCGCGACCGCCGCGTTCTCATGAGGTTTCTTGAGGCCCTTTGACCCGGCATTACGATACATTGATGATGATGATGATAAATGAGAGATGATTAATCTCAAATCAATGAACAGGGCTGTCCCTCCTCCATCCGACCTGATCGGCAACATTACATGGCTACACAACGAATTGAAGAAAATATGTAAAAGAGAACAGCTCTTCCGATATTTTCTGGTGAAGTTAGTTATACTTACATAGCTGTGTTTCTTTTGTACAAACTTGAGGAAAGACGACATGTCCGGCCTGCCGAAGTGATTGACGGCTTTCAGCCCCGTGAACATCGAAGTGCGAGACAGGCGTTGGAAGTGGTTCTCGCAAATGTACTAAAATTATAATAATATCTGTAAACTTTTTACTATAATACAAAGGGGGCAAACGAGATATCGGAGCCTTGTTACGAGTACTGGCAATCATGAACATCCACATAACTACTGTGCTGATACGTTGGACTCCGTTCCACATCCAACATAATGTAGGCCACTGACTACTCACAAACCGGACGAAATGAGACACCGAAGATGTCACTCTACGGCGGTATCGTGGCGCGAGAGGTACCTCCATGATCGTGCCACTCCAGTTCAATTGCTATGCATCGTGGTAACACCTGTTAGTGATTTATTTATAACATTTTTTTATTATGAATGAAAAAAAGGATAATTCATAACGATTATGCAGATGTTTACGTGCGTCGGTAGACATCAAACAGTTCGTTTGTTGTCCTATAATATAAAAATAAAATAATGTGGCATGTAGTTTCACGAAACCACGATAAAAGGTAAACTTTTGTATTCCACTCGGACTGTTACGCTGTTGTTATTTCTGTTCATAATAAAGACGAAAGCAGCAGGGGGCTGCGATGGAGAGGCTACGCACGCGGGTAAAGCAACGTTTTTGATTAATTTGTATCACACTGTTCCAACAGTGACCCACGAACACTACACTCACGAAATTAAGTCATTGGTACACGCGTGGCTCACTCGAGTAATTTTCTTACGTAGCTCAACAGTGTACACGAAGTACATAGAAGCGTGCATCATTTCGTGTACAATGTTGATATTATAGGCCGGTCATGATCGTCGTCAGCGGCCAGAATACGTCCACGGCTGGACATTGGCCGGCCAATTAGCTTTATTACTAGTACTAAAGCAAAAAAAAATAATGGTATGAATGTCTTAGGATCTAAATATACATGCAAAACCCCTATTTACCATCTATTCACGTGAACAGCATGCGCTGCGTGACGGTATTATGTAACTGCCTCTTGGTCTGTTGGTACGCATATTCAGCCACACATGTAAGGTCCCAGGTTCGAATCCCGGTTCGGACTATACAAAAAGTTCTACGAGAGTCTTTGTCCAGCAGTCCGGAGTTAGGAAGTAGGTCGTGTTACAACTGTGCCTCAGGGCGCATTTAAGCCATCGACCCTGCGCCCGATTTCCCTCCGGCCGTGTCGGCTTGCTGTCCCATCGGAATAGAAGAAGGTGGGAATAGAGAATACACTTGTGCCTGCGCAAACACTTGTGTACTGTAACAAGTCCCACGCAGATAACTCTTCTTAATAGATATGTTCAATGTAGCCGATCTTCGGCTAGGACGATGTTACATTACATTATATAACTCGTTAATAACACTTACCAACATGGTCGTCCGCAGGTCGAACTTGTGGAAGAACTGCGTAATGAATATGTGTATCTCTAGAACATTCGTGACGTCTTTGCGTTCCACGTCACGCAACACGTCGATGAACCACTCGAAGTGCTTGTGAGACGGACAGATCCACAGGAAATACACCTAGTGGACAGGGGCGTCCTAAATTACTGGGTACATATGCCTCTTGATAGTATAAGAGGACAGATTTATATTGTACAGATGAGTTGATCCATTTCTCTCATCCTTCAAATGGACCACTAACCATAGCACATAAAATATAGCAACGGAAAATACATTAATATAGGATACGCATTTCTTTCCATTAAATCCAAGACGGTCAATTCTCTGCAACTCGCATCCAATGTGTTCGGTTGCAGGTTGCACGGATTGTAATTATTTCAACTTCAAAATGATATACTGATGATGATGAGGAATATCACAAATAATTATGAAAGATGATTATTTTTATAGGTCATGGGAGGAGGGAAGGGGGCTACAATACACTACAATACTTAAAATGTAACTAATTACTTATCCTTACCTTCTTACAAGCGACACCGGAATACCTATTTGTAGATGTCCCAAAAACTAGGTCGTTAAGGATGGACGCGTAAGGGGTCACGCCGATGCCACCTCCCACCATCACTGCCACCTCGAACTTGTACCAATCTTGGTTGCCCCCACCAAATGGACCTTGGATTCTAAAAAGGTACGCGAACAGAACGTTAATAGACATTATCCTTAGTCAGTACTTACGATTTCCTACCATAATACAACAACACACATTCACGCCTGTTCCGTAATGTGGTAGAGATACTTGACGTCGGTTTTATGTGAACGAGAGGTGGGAGGTACCTCTCGTTCACCTCGTTACCTTTAACTGTACGAACAACAGTGACGTACTTACAGTATCGATGCGATCCGATGTGAAAAAGTTACTACAGAAGCGAAGTGGTTGTGTTTGTTTCTCTTCGTGTCTGGTGGATCCACGTGTAGAAACTAAGTTTTATATAGATACTAGCTAATTCACTAAGCTCCGCCCGAAATGAATTGCAGTATATATTAGGTAATTCTGGATAATGTAACTTTCTATAAGTGAGAAAACAATCAAAAGCAGTTCAAAACTTTTGTAGCCAAAATTCACTGCTTTTTTAAAAACAAAAAACATATAATATTAGTAGTACATATAATATTAGTCCTGATATTATTATGAATAAACTAGTTGTAACCTTATTTTCGGCCGAGTTTCTGGATTGTAGTTGCAAGGATCGAAGTAGTTTCTGAGCTTCCAAGTCCAAGGTCCCTGGGCTTTGATATGACACGACAAGAAGTTCTCATGTGGTGCTGAAGTTAAGGTGAAAGAGTGGAATTCTTCTTTTTTGAAGGCTGTACAGGCTAACCGAACCCATTGACCTAAAATTATTTAATAAAAAAAGAAAAAGTACATCATAAATTAATTACTTTTTAAGACATTTATTTTTACAGATTTAATAAAAAATATATTCAGATATGTAGAAATTCATAATTTTTAACAAGAGTAGTCTAAAATTACCCTAAAATTGGATATGAGTACCAATAAATTTTTTAAGAGTGGAAGTTATTGCAATGCAAATATCTGTTTAAGAAGACTACACGCTTTCAAAAGGGCTCATAAACAAAGGGACACAAAGTTTTGGTTCTAGGCAAAAATCCCTAAATTAATTGCGGATAAAAAATATATTTGCTTCAGAAAAACACGTGAAACTTACCAGATAAGTATTTTAGATTGGGTGGTCTGTAGAATTTTATTTTTATGACATCAGACGGAAGCATTTCTGTTTCTAAAACATCTAATGCCAGGTATTTGGTACGCAAAGACACCACCTAAAAGTCACGGAATAAATTATGACGTCAATAATTTAGTATAAAAAATAATGTATAATGTATCAGAAGCGTATAAATTATAGTCTATTTAAATTAAGTATTTATTTACATATGTAGCTTTCTTTTAAACAATCTTTATTAATGTCTTTATTATAATAGGATATTTTAACCCCATCATATATTATAAAAACATAAACACAAACTTACACGACTATGTAATTTGCAATGAATAAATCAGTATTGTATCTAATGTGCGATGGACTGATAACTTCGTTATAATTTTATTGGATGATTTCTAACAAATTGATGTGTGGTGTGTATTGGAGATACTGCTGAGATGCTATCAATACGATGTTGAACATGCTTACTTTATCCATGGTGTAAATGATGGCAGGTCCCATAAAGAATAACCAGAACCTAGGGGCCCCCGTGAGCCTGGCGAGGCCGTGAACAAGGCACAGAGCGTACAACGCCACGTGTAGAGAGTGCGCGCGCCAGAACCAAGGGTATGCGCGCTTCCTGATTACCGGGTGCGCGAATATAAATATTATACACATTATTATGAACAGCATCACGCCGGTTACACCTGAAAACATTTCCTGGTGTAAACACGTGGTATTGGTTCTTAATTGGATCACCATTATCATAGCTATTTTGACATTAATTCTTCAATTTACAAACAGGACTTATTCAATTATATTAGTTTTCCCTTAAGTTAAATTTTAAAGTGAAAAGTATAACTGATATGTATGTAAGGAATGCTATATTTTTTATTTATAGTGAACGAGCAATCGGAGCCTTTTTACGACTGCCGCCGCCCATGAACATCTTACTTTTTGATGATTATATCCGATCATTTTAATTCCACTATTTTCCATACAATAATAGAAATTCAAAACGCTTTAATGGGTACTAATCCCATCGTACCCGTCGTAGTAATTTTTTTTTTCTAAGTTTAGGTTGAAAGAAACCCCCTAAACTATACTAAATGATATTTCACTAAAATGAATATTCTTGGTTGGATAAGAAATGAAGTTCGTACCTGTAATTGTTTGGAAAACCCAATACGTGATGCCGGGTCGAAAGTCTGAAGTAAAATGGACCTCTTTTGTTAAGCATCTCAGATTTTCTACAGGTTGAGTGGAGACGTGGTAGAAATTGACCAGATGTCCCGCCGTATGCAGCAGGGAGAAGAATAACGCAGTACAAGCTACTATCTTATGAAATTGGATACTTGAATCCAATGGTATGTATTGCTGAATGCTGAATTCCTGTAACAATTTAAGGAATAAAGTAATCCTATTGTATGTGAAAAAAATGAAGTTGTAGTTGAAATAAGCCTTAAAGGCTATTTGTTACAAAGTGTAAGAGCTGAATAATAAACATAATTAGGAACTTGAATTTCGTCAATTGTTGAGAATGATACAAGAGTAAAATTTGTGAAATTGTCAATCCCACTAAATATTCCCATTTGCAGGTTTTACATAGAATATAGTATTACGCGAGGATCCATGCTATGACTAGGCTTACGTATCAGTAGGTCAGGTCAAAAATTTCTTAATATTTGACAAGTTCTTTGAGATACATTATAAAAATTAATAAATGACCAGACGGTACAAACCTTTAACTTCGTCAACAGGTTTCTGGACATAGTCAGCAGCAGGAGACTGTAGCAAAATGATAAAGAAGCTGCAGATCCTCTTGTGATGGCGATACCGACGCCCATGATGTGACGCAGGTCTAGGTGCTCCGACATGAAGGAGTAGTGCGCGAACCGCTCCACAAACAGACCGATGGTGATGACGTAAAACACGAACAGATAGAAGATGTTCTGCCTATTTTCTTCCAGGAATGTGACAAGGTAATCCCATTTCAAAAGCAGCCAATGTCTAAAAAATAAATTACTTCAATTAGTACCGGTTTTGGGTATATAATTCTAGTATTGTGCAACTTGTCGCATCAATGTGTATCGTCATCTCTATCATCATACATTGACACATGCTATTTACATTGAACGTTTTTCCACCAATCGCTTTCACTCCTTAGCGGCGAGCGCACCGAGACTGTTTTCTCCTTCTACGTTTGATTGATATCCAATATCCCTTACATTTTACTTTGTGTTATATGAGTTATTTTAATTCTATGACATTCTATGACTTCATTTCATATCCTCTATAGCAAAGATATGCCTGGATTATCATATCGATTAATGGAATGGTAATTTCTGACATATAAAACAACAACATATATTCATGCCAGTTACCTATTGGGATAGGCAGAGAGAGAGTTGAGTGCCACATTTCACAATATTCACATATTTGGCTTGCTTTCTCCACATTCATTACTCGCTTTATGCAAAGATGGCGGTTACGAAGACTTGTCTCCACCCTACACCCGATTAATGTGTAACGTACAATATAATCAAAATGTTGCACAAAGATCTCTAGTAACATTTTATGTTAGGACATACCTAGTTTGTTCCATTGAAGGTTCGATGTGAAAGCTGGTCATCCTTGCGACATTTGTGGAGGTGTCTAAAAAGTTTTGCTTCGCGCCTTTACAGTCCAATCCAATGGCTACGAACTCGCCTTTGTATTCCTTCATCATCAGTTTAAAATCTGAATATGTGAGGTGATCCTTTTGTTTCAGGCCTGCGTCCTAAAAGCGTAATGTATACTTTACTCAAGTGAAAGTACATTGGGTATTAAAATATATAATATTCCATTTATTTATTTATTTATTTAAAAATGGCTCAACGTATATAAAACAAGAGTTAATTTGCCGAATTTTCCGTGAAAATTTGCAATATAATTAAAAGGCAATATTAGATTAGATTTGTTAGCTAGAGGTGTCATGCTGTATTGCAGCCAAAATGGGCGGGCATGTCCGCTACCTTTCGCTTACATGATACCGTTTACGACAAAATGACAGCTATGTCGTAGCGTTTCCGGGGGTTTTGTAGGTAGCCGGTGGCCCACTGGAGGAGGTGACGAAAGGAGGCAACGCATCTATATGACAACAATAATGCTGATATCTACGGGCGCTGGTTATCGTCAAGAGGATGAGATTTCTCGTTTGCCCCCTATACTATAAAAACAAAATAGATTGGTGTATGTAATTTTAAATTACATTATTAAGTGAAATGTGGGTTTGATATTAAAATTTGATTATAGATATGTCGTAGTCGAATTGTACAAATCGCTGTATTACATTACGGTTAGATATTTTCAACAAAAGAGCGGTATTGTTTTGTAGTCATTGCGTGCCGTTCTCCAATATGGCGGCTGATGTGTAGCGTCATTGAATATCTTGATTTTACGTGATCGATATAAATATGAAATTAGACCAAGTCTTTTGAACGTAAAATAAATAACCTAACTAAGAAGATTACTGCGGCCTAAAGCTTCGAACCAATCTACACATAGTCATTAATTTCTCTGTAGTCGACAATCGATGTCATTGTTATTGTCATGTCAAGCCGCCAGTGCTAACATTATAAGCTGTAACGTGTCAAATAGGCCGGCAATGATCCACTTTAATTCAGTAAGGCTAGCTTTATTGAATAATGTATAAATGGGGACCTATTTGGCGGAATTTCACTCAGCCGTATTCGATCCGGCTAATCGTTGTCCGCCGTAGGGCCAACGATTAGCCGGATTTTTGTAGGAAAAAGGCCCTGTTTTTTTTAAAATGGCAAGCCTTAATGAAATACATCGATTTAAATAATCCGACCGCCATAGATAAGTACGTTAGATTGACTCACAGAAAACATTCCATCTATTAGCTCGGTGACGTGTTCGTCCCTCAGCGACGTGGTGCGCGCTATCTCGACCAGCGAGCGCAGCATCTCGCTGAGCTCGCCCTTGTCTATGACGCCGTTCCTGTCGTTGTCGCACATGTCGAATATGATGCGCAGTTTGTCCTCGGTGGCGCCGCGGGAGAACAGGACCACGGTGTCTAGGAACTCCTGGAATATACTTTATATCGTTAATCTAAGTGCCTACGACATATTATAGTGCGCAAGTGTATGCACAGGAACAAGTGCACTCCCTATTCCCTCATTCTCCTATTCAGATGGGTCGGTAGCCCGACACGACCGGAGAAATCAGGCAAATAACTAACTGCTTAAAGTGCTCTCCGAGGCACGGGGGTGCAACACCGCCAACTTCCTGAATGCGGGCTGTTATTATAATTAAAGTAATCCCAATAACACTTTACTCCGATCCGGGACTCGAAACCAGGACGTCACGACAGTGGTTGTCCATATTTACTACTAGATCACGAGGCCGACAACGTGGAATCTATATATCATTATAGGATATCACACTTGTTCAGACATACAGTTTATTTGTTTGCTTGAATGAGCCATTCTCAGAAACTTGGTAGTATTCCAATTTAAAAATGGCCCTTTTATCAGGAAGGTGATAGCCTGTCTAACCATCGCTATGACCAGTAGGAGCGAAGTCAGGGTGATATCACGGGACGCTGCTAATACGCATAAAATTATATTCTGAACCTAGAATTGCCTTCAGGTTAGTAATCATCATCATAATTAGTAGCTTCTGCTGTTCATCGGGCTCCACCCGCGTAACTCCGGTCCCATTAGTCGTAGCGGTATTGTATATAGTCTATAGTCCCCCCCCCCTTGATAAACAAAACAAATCTTTCAATTCCGGCCAGTAGGTCCATTTTTTTTTGTTGACGCGGGGAAACGCATTTACGCGCCCTCACTGGCCCTGGGTGGGGTCCAGTGGTGTGTGTGGCTCGCGGCACATTATATATTGCCGAATACCCACAAAAACCACCGCGAGTGCCACCAGTACCGCCTTTGATGGGGTGCCCCGGAACAACAAATCATCAGTGCACCTCGACGGCAAGTCAGCCCCCGAAGAGACCGTCGCCACCTCCACAGATGGGGTTGTCCCGCACCACAGGACAACCCCACCGACTTTGGGACAGTGCAATGGGGTGAGGTTGGTGGGGCGGCCTGTAGGTCCTAGGATTAGCGTGTTCAAGCAAACAAACAAACTCTCAAGCCTCCTATTAGCATTAAAGATTTTTAACATTGGGTTGGCAACATTAGAAAGTCTTATTTTTGGTACTTTTTTCATAGCATATGGATACGCCTCTGTTGTCCGTCCATAGCAATTATGCGGGTGGCCATGAACACCACGACTTCGATAGTCGTAAAAAATGCTTCGATTGCTCGTTAGCAACCTATAGTATAATAAACATTGTTTGCATATAAAAATAGTATAGCAATTGTATTGGCAAGGCTGTGCTCACTTGAAATAGTATAGCAATTGTATTGGCAAGGCTGTGCTCACTTGAAATAGTATAGCAATTGTATTGGCAAGGCTGTGCTCACTTGAAATGATATTCTTCCATCGCCGTCTTTGTCCACAATGTTGAACATCTTCTTAACGAACACCGCGTCTGCCCTCATACCCAGCGCGCTGGCGAACTCGCCCTTCGATAGCGACGTCCTCATTACAATAGACTAGAATTAACATCAAAGTTTTACAATTATTTCCGCTAAGAAATAATAAACTACGAGGTAATTAACTAAACATTGAGGAATACGAGAAACAAATCATTTAAGCTATGATAAGTAGCAATTATGTTTTGCTACTTAAATGGTTTATAAAAAAGTATATCTGTCATCTTTGTAGGGCTTTGTATCACTGTAAGGCTTAATGTTCTCTGTGTTGAAGAAATGTCACTCTTTTTCCTGTTGGCGATATTGAGGTCGGATATATATGGGATGGCTGACGCTATCCGCCATCGCCAAATGATAATTTAATAGTTTTTATTTTCCGCCGGGTACCTACATATTCGTGTCACAGTGCACCAATTATTATTTCATATAAAAGAGTGAGTTCACGATTTCTTGCCGACGCCATTTTTCATATCTTGTTTCAAAAAGTCATTCTTGTATACTCTACTCAGGTAAGACTTCATTGCCTCACTTTATACTAAACTTAACTAAAAACTGTACATATTGATTCCATTGTTTGTATCTGATACTATTTTAAGTTTGTTCATGATTGTGAATGTTGAGAGACAACGATTAAATAAGTGTTTATGAAAGCCTACTTAAACCTCTAACAGTCCTTTATCCCCAGAAGTGATATCTCCTTTTATAGAATTTTTTATAACTAATATTGTCACAATTGGGCCCCTACACGCTATTCTTGGTTGTTACAGGGTATTCCCTGTATAGAATAAATTGTCACAAAGTATAACACTCTTAATTAAAAAAATCTTTCCTAAATACTTATTTCCGAGTCATTTCTCCAAGGATTTTTCTTTACCTGTTCAACATAATCGTTTGCATGAAAATTAATAACAAATTAAATGTATATACAGCACTGATCATTGGGAAATCAATCATTGGTAAAATTTACACGTATGAAATACCTCGGGATCAGAGTCTTCATTCCTCCATCGCTTCTCTCCGGCGGCTAGACCGAACGTAATGGCGTATGCCTCCCTGAAGAAGTGTTCCAACTTGCGTTGTCGCCGCTCCCTCGTCTCCGCGGACGCCAGGATGTGTTCACGGTGACCCTGGGCGTACATTGAAGTCATTTTTATCATTTACTGGCCAAGTCTGAGCAGACATATTTTTGTCGGGCATGCTTTGGGTCCCAACATATTTCTCATGATCGGAAATCTCATGTTTGAAAATTGAAAAAGTTTACAACATTTCCAACCGAGGCGTCTCTGGTTTTTCAACCCAAATATATACAGTCGAAACAAAGGTTATCAACGGGAACTGATTACTTATTAACATAATTTTCAGTATTTTTATAGCAGAGTAAATAGGAATAGCTAATGGTGAAGCAAGTAATTAAACTATTTCTGATAAATATAGAAGTCTTTCTAGGCTCTATACTATGACACGGCTGCTAATTTCCTAAAAAACAAATTTTGAGAATACATTCTACGGATGAAAGAGAATTCATTACAGTAGTCCCAAATTTTGATTTGAATCCTACTAACACCATACTTACTGACTGGATTTGCATGCAAATTGGCACATTGTGACAATCTGGAGTAACACATAGATTACTATTAACTAGATCTGTATCACAGTAATATTACCTGTGTGAGGTTGAGAATCTTCTTGTGCTGCGAGAGGAAGGTGTCCAGTTTGACGAGGAACTTGCGGCGAGACGCGAGCGAGTCCACCTCCAGCACTAGGTCGTGCTCGCGCTGCACGCGGATCAGCACCAGCGGCCGCTTGTTACTTCGGCTTTCCTGCAATAATATCATTGTTATACTGTGTTATACTGTGTTATACTGTGTTATTATTTTTGTGGAATAACTTCACGTAAGGGGACGGAACTGTGTTACAGAAAACCGTAGAAGCACGCTATCTGATTTCAATGTGGAATTATTCGAATTTATTTGTAATCCGATCTTCCTACGATATGATTAATTTTTATCGCCGCAATATTTCATTTTTAATTTTGTATAAAAATGAGAATTACATGTGAAATATCATTATACATTTTCATTAATTTTATAGCATAAATTAGTTATACATAATATGTCATAACTATGGGATTGTAGTAAAACTCGTTGTTATGATAACATTGTAGAATGATTTTTTTATAGCATAAGGGGGCAAACGATCACTTACCCATCTCCACCCATGCTCCAATCCATTTCTTGGTATACGGAGCGAATCATGGGACATGCACGGGGGTTTGCTCACCGGCTCTGCTCTCTCCTCAACGTGCAATTCTTGCAATTTGCCAAAGGGCAAACGAGCAATCAGAGCCTTTTGATGACTACCGACGACTATGAACATTCGCATGATTATCACGCAGAAGCGTTACCCTCCTATTAATCCACCACCCCAATGGGCCAGCGGATAATCACAAGCCGTACGAACCACGACAGCGACGCTGTTACTTTACGGCTGTATTAAGGGAGCGATAGGTACTTCCATGGTCGTGCCGGTCCAATTCCGTTGCATAGGAGGATGTAGTGTCATGCACCATGCATGGCACTACCTGCTCCTATGTAGCATGGCACTACCTCTTCATAAGCTAAATAAATAAGTAAATTTAAAACAATACCTGGCTCTCGACGACAGTGAGCTGGTCGGTGTGCTCTAGTGGCACCGTGCGCAGCCGGTCGCCCTTGCGGTCCGTGACGTGCAGCGCGGGCTCCGGGCCCAGCCGCAGCTTCACCAGCCGCTTGTGTGATGCGTGCACCCACTCGCGACACACCATCTTATCAACGGTGCCTGCACAACAATATCAAACTTTAAAACCTTACGAACACGAAAAAATATATATCGATAAGAATATCAATAAAAATGTTACTTTGTAACTCAGTGTTGCCACAATCGCAGATGTTTCCACGAGTATTACTCCATGAAGACTCGCAGTCATTAAAGAATACCTTAAAATGATGGTTAAGCTACTGCGGTGACTCCGTTGGCCCATTGGGAGGGATGGGATGAAGGTGGGCAACGCATATGCATATGCGGACGCTAGTGAGTGTCGCTATAAAAAGACACAAAATTTTCGATATGCGAAAATCAATCCAAGCAGATTTTAAATCGAGATATCAAGTAAAAGGCCTCGAACTGGCATTAATAGTCAATATTTAAGCAATTTTTTATTATTATTTTTTTTTTGCTTAAATTGACATGCAGTTTTAGCGACGAATTTTCTCCAAAGAAATCGATGCAAATAGCGGCCGGTCACCAATTATATCTCAGGATATCGGTTGACATATTAGTCATTAAAAAGTACATAAAATATATTTGCTTACCTTTCTGGTGAGCGTTTTTGAGATGCTCCTGTTGTATCTTCAAGCGTCTGCGGCGGCTGTTCTGCAGCTTCACCACGCCGTAGCCGGCGCCCGCGCACAGTATGGGCACGAAGCCGAGGATTAGGCACGTGTAGATGTACGCGAACTCGTTGCCCTAACGACCATTGAAATCGTGAATTTTAGACGACCAAACGTAACAAGTACGTACGGCACTTAGCACAAAGTTGGACTAATAAGCTGTGATAGGTTCACAGATAGAATATTTGTAAGTGTAGACGAATATTATAAGTCATACCCGCACCACCGCCGTACTGTTCACCGATGTAAAGTCATGAGCAATAATATAAATACTCGGGTCACATTTTCAAAAATATCTTACCGTAGATGTTAAAGATATGTATGACGTGTGTAAATGTAAAAAATGTAAATTTCTAAGCGTTCGACTGTGCCAAACTGTGTGTGTGTTCGACTAGCTATACACTGGTTTTATAGTAATATGAACGATAAAAAATCAAGAAAAGGGAACACTTAAATTGGTAAGTAACACTTTCAGTGACATATTTGTTTGCAGTTTCAAAAATATGTGTATGGCACGTATAGTATAGAAATAAAGTATGCATTTATAAAATAGAAGTTTTATTCAACTTGAGCCCGGAAATAATATACAGTTTGGATTCAAAAACATGTAAACAATACAGTTTCGAAAATATGTAAACAATTATACAGCAACAATTTCAATCACACAGGCTTATATTATATTTTATAGTATATATTATTGCTCGTGGCTGCATGTTAGCCAGATCTGGCGGAGCTCTTCTATCGACTCCCGCGAGAACATAACTATAAATTATCTACTAATCGGTAGTTTGGAGGCGTTGTGTTTATATGGCTGCTGGCACGGGTCGCAGACACGCCAGAGGAGCACGTCACGCTGCTCGTAGGCCCTACTGTGTTGTGCTGTTCACGAAAATTACCCAAAGCGGAATATGGCGAATCTCCTCTATCTCCTCCCGTGTGAACACATTAAAAGTTGTCTACAAATCTTACCTCAAAGTAATCGTATCCCCTCAGATACTTGCAGGGCGGTAGTTTGGAGGCGTTGAGCTGGTAGGGCTGCCGGCACGGGTCACCGTCGCGCCAGTGGAACACGTCGCGCTGCACGTCGTGTGGCCCCACCGCCGTGCTGTTCACGATGATGTCCCACAGCGAAATCTGGCGGATCTCTTCTATCTCCTCCGGTGTAAACATACTGGAAATTAACTAGCGTGTTAATTTTTTGCAGTAGCTGGGATCCATTATCATGGCAAGTGCCAGATTTAGCATTAAGCAAGATGTACTCTCTAAATAAATCACAGAGCAGCGAATTAAGGCCGTCTTCAGCCCTGCCAAGTCGTTTTCAACCAAGATCCAGTGGATCGAGCATTGTGATCTGGTCCCGAGGCTTGCTGGAAGGACCATACTTTGTTATTGAACATGGTGTTATTTAGCATTCTTGAGAAGGTAGTCCACCTTCTCAAGAATGCTATCTTGATACACTTGTGTCGATGTTCTGATAACATTTTCACAAAAATATAAAAAATATGGCTCACTCACTCTTTCATAGCTAATGCCCACCATACCATTACTGGAGTCGAAAAATGCCTACGTTGCGCTCTGTCTCAACTAGTTGAGAAGCTTCTTTTGAGAGTGTCTCTAAGGAACCAAATCGCGGTCATTTTATTTGTTACTCATGTTCAATGTTGTTCAATTGTAAAATACACACCCCAGGTATTTGGTGGACTAAAACAATTACTGAAGTCGGATAATGCCCACGTTCCATGCTATCGACTAATTGGGAAGCCTCCGTTTGCGTACGGATTCAGTAGCTTTTAGATTTTACCACCTCATTGGTCCTAAATTTAACAGTTTAGAAATTACCAGTGCGACTCTTATGGAATGCAACTCCTAATTCATCTATTAAAATACGCGACATGGTTCTAGGTACTATCTACACTTTCCGAGATAAAATCTTTCGCTTTCGGACAGGGTTCCTTCAAATTCTTTCCCTAACTGCTTTGGCCGCCTTCATCGTACGAGCACTACGTGGACGGTCAGGTCTTTCTCTATCACGAACAGACTAAGTCTCATTGTACCTATTAATAGTTCTTTAAACAAAAATTTTACTAATACCTACCAAATAACAGTGAACGGTGAACTTTAAAAATTGCCTACTTTGTGTAATACAATCACAGCCATCACTCTCCATTTTAATATCGTAAAATGTTGTACAATGTATTAGCGCCAAAATAATAGAACACAATCATATAAAAAGACAGATTCCAAATTCAAGTGTAATATTTTTTATTTTTAATTGTAACCCTATTTATGGCCGGACTAAGTAAATAATGTAATTTCATTACAAAAAAATCATTAAGGACTTACCCATTTTTGTCATTTTCAAACCAGAATCTATCCGCGTCTCTTATTCTTGTAAACTGATCTGTAATTATGGCCCGGAACAGCTCTCCGGGGTGACCCGAGGACTCCAGCATACCACCTGCATTTATTAGTCTCACCATAAGTTATACGTAAATGCTTTTTTATAGTTTACGAGGGCAAACGATCCAACGAAACCTACTGACAACTACCGACACCCATGGATATCCGACTTATTATCATGAATATGCATTGCCATTCCTTCAATAGGGCCACTAGTGCAAAGCGCAGGAAAAGCGTAACTGATACACAAAGTAGAATTCACTTTGCATTCAATTTTAAATTGGGATGACTCCTCCCTAGTAGACAATATCACAACAATCCCTTTTGATTACCATAACATGAAGCAAGCATGCATGTGTCTGTAAAGGTCCTCTCTTCCACTCTGGCGTTCAATAAATGTCATAACCAGCAGAGTAGTCTTTGACATTACTATAAGATATTAAAAGCTTAGAAGCCTCCATTTACCATTTACTCCTATCGTACGTAAGGAGAAAATGGTAAAAAGGAGTATTAACAAGTAACTTACCAATATAAACATCTATATTGTCAATGTTCCCTCCATATATCTGAATGAAGTTCTGAAGCAAGTCCGGTTTGCTCTCGAACAGCTCGGGGTTGATTTCATTAAACGTTTTCCGTTTCGGCAGACCAAAATAGTGCCTGAAAAGTCAATCAACATGTTAGAAACAAAAGGGGGCCCGTTTCTCAAAACTCGTCTTTAAAAAGTCTTAGGATTTATAATACTGATGAAAACGACTCACAGTTACAACGGTTTATATTCACCCCAGTTCTCCAACAGCATACGGGATCAATCCGATCATGGTGTATCAGATGTATACATCCTTCCACATTCACATTGTTACTCATTTTGTTAGCCTTTCATCAGCCACTATTTACACCAACGAAAGGTCACCTTTGTGATTTTCATGACATCATAAAAATAAGTTATTATTATAACGATAAATTCTTAATGACAGGAGCAAATGTAGTAATTTCCTCCCTAGTGGCACAATAAATTGCTATTAAATAAAATAGCTTGTTCAGTATTGTCTAACGGAAAATGTTTACATTTTTTACTATCTACAGAATATACAGGTATAATAGAATATATATAGTAACATGGAATATTGACATCTGTAACGTCAATATTCAGCAGATACAGTTTTGAATTGCCTTCTATTGCTAGGTTAATTGAACCGCAAGCAGCACAAATGTGGTGGTTTGGTGTGATTTAGTTAGACAGCTAGAAACTGGTATACTATCTATAAGTGCGCAGATGAGCAATCGGAGCCTATTGGCTACCGATACCTATAAACAATGTGCCGCCTGATTGTCATACACTTCGTGTAACGCGATATACTTGCTGTAATTTAAAGGTATCATGTGAGCGTGAGGTATCCCGGTCGTGGGGGTCCCAATCACCAGCAATGTAACATTGGCTTATTAAGCATGCAAGACAAGTTTCACATAAAAGTGACAGATGTAACCTGGCAGTATTGTAGTCGGGCAGCCCGTTGTCTCTGCCTCTCATGATATTCAAGGCGCCCAAGTCTCTCCGTGAGAACTCCATGGGCCCGAACAGGTTGTCGCGCACATCCGAGCACAGAAGTGCGTCCTCTCTCTCCGACAGTTGAGACGCCATCCCCATGAGCACCTCTTCGATCGGCACTTGGGACATTACATCCTGGTGGAAAATATCAAGCCTTACGTTATACTCATATGATGTGTGATCCCTCTAAACAATTGGGATAATATGCTGTGAAGAGATTTTTTTAACGACGAAATGTTTAAAACTAGAAATTAAAATTCGAACAAAATGGATATTCATATCAAAGCAAAAAAGTCCCCGCTTTCCTGTAATAAATATATTTTGGCCCCTTCGCAGTATGTGCGAATTATGTCCATACACCAAGTGGAAAGATGTTACACATTAGTAAACTAAAAGTGTATCGCTTAAGAAATAGAGAAACTTTATTAAAAGTGTTAACGTTTAATAAGGTTTCTCTAGTTCGTGTGGATCTACGGCTGGGTCTCACAGACCCAATCAAATGACAGATGTATCGATTAATTAATTACTTACATTTCCGTCCCACCATGTCTGACAGAGTCTAATAGCGTCGTGTCCCCCCGGGGCCCTGCTGTAGCCACACTTGCGGTCGCGCAGCAGGATGGCGGGCGGCACGAGAGTGTGGCCGAAGCGGAAGGCGGCCACTGCAAAAGCGTGCGTCACGCCTGGGGCCACCTCTGCGTGATAGCCCGTGTAAGCCGGCATGGGCAGTCCAGTAAAAGCGGGAACGTATTGGTATAAGATGATATTCTATCACAAGAGAAATAGTAAAAAAATCATTAAATGTGAAAATGCATTCTCGGACATGTTGAAAGAATGGCAGACGACAGGTTAATAGAACAAACATTGCATTCTCCGTTAGTTGGGTCATGTTGAAAGAATGGCAGGGGACAGGTTAATAAAACAGAAATACAACGCAAGCGAGGAAGGATGTTGGTACAGATGAAGACCAAGATAAACCATGATCAGATTAAAGTGGTGTCAAATATATTCGCAGCCGGCATGTTTGCATGAATAGGGTTACGAATGTGTAGGAAGCAAGATAAATCTGTAAGGACCGAGCCATGTTCCATGTAGGCAGGGTAGGCACGACATTATGGGACTGTTGGAAAGTTGCGTTATTGTTATAGAAAATATTTATTGTTACAATTGGTCAATTGTGTAGTGTGCTGGTCGCGACTGCTAGTCCCCCTCCCCCATACTATAAACAAGGAACAAAAATTGCTTTAACAAGCTCCGGTTATGTCTGAGTGCTCTTACGGTGATGGAAAACATTGTGAGTAAATCAGGATTCAACCTCATCTAGGATTGGGACCGGTTTCCCTTCTGGGTTGTAGAGTTCAGATGGAATCACTCTGTGTAAAAACTGGCGCCCTCGTCAAATCCCCTGGACCAGGTTGCCGACCCCCAAAATCGGATCGGATATAGAAACGGGATAAGGACAGAACGAAGAAGTATACCGTGTCTGACACTGACTATTCTAGATGGAATACTGGTCAGATGCACTATACTGGTAAATGAGCAGTCCTCCGACTTTCGATGTCTGCTATTTACTAAGCCTGTTCAAATAATTCTTATACAGATATGTTGACCGCATTTCCTCCTCTTCTCCTAAAAGTCACAATCTACATCCGGTCATATATATTCAACCTACCCGTAGATTTGATGCGCAGATATGAATTCCAATAACTATTATGACGATTTAGTTTCCAGAAATACAATACATTCAGAAATCCGTAATCACCAGTTACACGAAGCGAATGACTGGTATGAGTTACACCGCCGATGATTAGATGAACACGCAACAAATCATGCGGACATTTATTGTTGATTGCGCTAATACTAATGTTAAATTTACGTTGTTTGTTAGAAACCTAATTGCATAATGGTTGTAAATTTAGCACATAAATGATTCGAACATGATTATTTATGTCTTAAGCTTACGCGAATGTTACTCATTACAATAAAACTACTTTTACGGATTTAATCGTGATTTATTTGTTTGTTTAACTACCCCGACTTTTAAAAAGATTTACAGCAACCATGGTCACGGGTGGAGCGAGATGACAGATGTCCTGATGTCACAAATTATTACAAATAGCCGAAGAATTATAGTTATTTAGTTGTTCCGATTAACGCAAACAGTACCTGTTATATCTTGCTGTCTTGAGGTGTCATGATTAGCTTTTGATTTGTTATGTGTATCACTATCACACTTCCCGGCAAAGGGGAGAACATACCCTTATTCTTATTGAAATTTGGATGTTTTTAATTTCAATAGCCTCACGGATCATCCTTGGAAATAACCGGTGTTCCCTAGTGAGGATTGGCGCTTTATCAAATCTAATGTAGTGGCAGGGGACAACTTCATCATGCTCTGAGACCGCAGACTTTGAAAGAGCATAATTATTTATACTTGTGTGGTAGTTTATGAAAATGGAGCCCGAAACAAGGTGAGATATAAAAATAATAAGAAGAGTACATCTTTTGCGAATTATCACTTCAGATTCTTGTTCGTTCTCATGGAGTAAACTCCAGTCGCGTGTTGGAGCTGAAATAAAGTTTTGATAACTGTTGAAGTTATACTTCTTTTGGCGCGTTAGGGAAAAATGTTGAAATTCTTTATAATGCGCGCGCACAGCACCATAAAAAAAGTTAAGTGAAGTCGTAACGCCCAAGGAGTATTATTTCTAAAGAGTATACATAAGTATACACACACTTTTTATGTAATTACTAATAATATAAATTTTAAAGTGTTCAATGTGATTTTCAGATGTCTCCTTCGGTTTGCGCAGGTCAAAACTAAGCTAAGGTTATTCCTCGGTGGCGTAGTGTACGCACCTGTAAGCTGGCGATGACGATCCTCCTGGCTCTCTGGAACAGCTGCTCGTCGCTCCAGTCCGGGTGCTGGCGGTGCACCCGTGCCGCCACCACGTTGTGCCACCGCATCAGCAATATACCGAATGTCACCATGGCTGGGTTTTGATTTGTTCTGGGATCACCGAGTACTGAAAACATTAGCTGATAAAGTATTTTTATAGCATAAGAGGAGATACGAACAATTGGAGCGATTTCTTAATGTTGGGCAGATACGCTTCCTCCTTTTTAACTCAGTCTGGCCATGAATACTATTTAGTAGTACTCAGTCTGGTCATAAATATTGTTAATTAGAAATAAAAAAGTGTTATATTTGAATTTAGAATCTGTCATTTTTAAAACTCTACATATACTTGGTATTAGTCAAATGTTTGTGTACCGTGTAATTCATAAGTACAATGAGGCTTCCTCTGATTCTACGGAGTGTTTGTTTTCCTTCCTATTCTATAAAAAAATGCCTTCTATAAAAAAACGTGGTTCCAATTACAGTCGCTACTAGTTACATCTGAGCGATTAACTGTGGTACATGTGTGGTCATAGAAATAAACACTTCCAGTTCCGCTCCCCGCGGTTTCACCTGTGTAACGGACCCACCTTGGAGAACGCATCCCTTAGGGGTCGAATTTCACACAGTCCCGTCATACAGAGCACCTAAGCTCTGACCTATACCTATGCACCAATTTCAAAGCTCGGACACTTGTAGTCTCTGAGAATTCGTGACGGGTGTGAGGTCGTTCGCTTTTGTACATACTCGTGATCATCCAGCGCGGCGATTTAAATTCGATCCCAATTAATAAAAGGTTTAACCTTTTCGTAAGAAAATAAAAGTCAAAATAAATAGTTAAGTGAAAGTTAGTCGTTGCATTATCGGTCACATGACATTGCTGTGAAGTGGCAGCTTTGTCGTCACGCATCGTGCGGTATATTAATAGCCGGTGGCCCATTGGAGGGGAGGAGGAAAGGAAGGAGACGCAGTTGCATGATTTAATTATGCCGGTGTCAATGGGCGTCAGTATTCTATAAACAAATATACACTGGGAGATACAACCGCAATCGCTATGGCACGAATTAGGAATATATAATATATGGCAAAATGAAGAGCTATGTCCATAAATATACGAAAATTGGTTTACATGTTTGATTATATTCGTCCAAATCCGCTGAGTAGTTTATTCAACTACTGAAAAAACTACTCAACGGATTTGGACGAAATTTAGGATTATACTATGAAATAACATAAAAGTATAACTTTGTATCCCAATAAAGTAAATGGTTCTGTTGGAGTAAGACTGGTGGGTAGAGTGCAATGCAGCCGAATTGTTGAGGAAAACCGGGTCAGTACATACACATAACACTAGCGTAAGGTGACTACGCTCACCACCACGGTTCAAGCCTTGTCGCGGCGGTGGGGCTTAGTAGCCTGGGGTGTGCCCAGGCGAAGTTAATTGAACTTAGGGGAATCTTTGCACCCCACTTATAGGAAGAGGGGGCTAAAGATCAGGAGGAGGAATCGCTCTCGGTACCCCTCTTATAAGAAGAGGGGTACTCTTATAAGAAGAGGGGACCAAAGAGCAACAAGATGTGGCGCTTTTGCGCACGGGGCAAGGGGCGAGGATGGGAACGTCACCCCATTACACTGTCCCCAAGTCGGTGGGGTTGTCCTGTAGTGCGTGACAACCCCATCTTTGGAGGTGTAGTTGGTCTTTAGGGGCCGTTACTAGCCGTCGAGGTGCCCTGATGACTATTGTTCCGGAGCACCCCATCAAAGGTGGGCACTGATGGCACTCGCGGCGGTTTTTGTGGGTATTCAGCACTATCATGTGCCGCGAGTCCCACACACCACTGGACCCAACCCAGGGGTAGTAAATGCGTTTCCTCGCGTCAACAAAAAAAAAAAAGGTGACTACACTGGCACGTTATGGTAAAGGAGGGCAACGTGTCTGTATATGCTATTGTTATGCTAAGGATGTCGTCTTGCCAACAGGTGATCTGATTGCTCGTTTGCCTGCAATGCTATAAAATTGTATCGATATGTTTGGACCGTGTTCGAATGTTATCGAAGGCGTGTCTCAGCCTGCCAAGGCATAGTGTAACGAGGTCACATTTTGACGGCGATGTTATGTTGCGGTCAATTATGTGGGTACAACCCTGGTGGTCGTGGGTTGAAAGCCCAACGAGGCAGCCAATTAGTGTGATAAATGTTCTTCTGTTGATCGGTTAAGAATGCTACTTAAATTATACTGTGTACATAGGTACGCAGTATGTTATTATGAATAAGAAATAAACATTCATAAACTATTGTGATGGTGAAAATAAATACATAGAAATAGGAATTACAATCTGGAATTGTGTGTTCACACCTAGTGAACGGTCGACCAACATTCGTATATATATATAGGAAAACGTCCTGGATGGATGCGAGTAGCAGGGGATCGGTCGTCTTGAAGAAGCCCTATGTCTGGCAGTAGACCGATAAGGGCTGATAATGATGATGATGGTTGTACTGTGTACAATGTGCACAACTCAGAGAAGAGTCACTCGGAGGCTCAGCATGTGCAGGTAGGTGGTGCGGCACGGGCTTGTTGAAGAGCGGCACGCGCGCGGTTCTGCGGCAGCGGCCCTCCGAGCTCCACAACCTGTCATTTTTGTAAACTATCTGTATCTACTCACAACATGCGCATGTAGTGTGGCACGGGGTTATTAAAGAGCGGCACGCGCGCCGAGACGCGCTGCGCCAGCCCGCTCGAGCTCTACAGCCTGTCAGTTTTGTAAACAACTACATTATCTACTCACAGATGAGTCGTTCGGGGCTCAGCATGCGCATGTAGTGCGGCACGGGGTTATTAAAGAGCGGCACGCGCGCCGAAACACGCTGCGCCAGCCCGCCCGGGCTCTACAGCCTGTCAGTTTTGTAAACAGCTACATTATCTACTCACAGAAGAGTCGCTCGGGGCTCAGCATGCGCATGTAGTGCGGCACGGGGTTATTAAAGAGCGGCACGCGCGCCGTGTTGCGCGGCGGCAGCCCGCCCGAGCTCGACAAACTGCCATTCTGTTATAACAACTGAATCATTAACAAAATACTTTATAGCCTCTTGTACTCATTAGGAGACAAATAGCTTGGAACACGTCTCTAGACACGCGTCCATTAGTGAAGGAGGCTTACTGCTATATACGTCTGTTCATATAGACCTCTATAAAGGCTAGCCAACGACACAGGATCAAAGTATAGGAAAAATTGTGCTCATCACCGTACGGGAATGTTTATTACGGTCCACATGAAATATAGTGTTGCTACTCCTTACTTAGTCTTCGACCAGAGATCTGTCACCGTGACGAATTGTACTAATATTGCAAATACAAACTTTTTAATGTATGTTCATTTAAAACTACTTACCGGATTTGGATGAAATATTGTATAATCCTATATTTCATCAGAAACTATATAAAAATAACTTTCCATTTAAATAGGATATATAAAATATTCCGAAGGAACCATTTTCCGTTGGAATATATTTTATACGAGCATAGTCGATGGGATCAATTCGTTTCGAGCAATTTTGTATTTGTATTTTGTATTTGATCATGAAAAATTAACAGGTTAACCCTCGGTTTGACCGGGGTGCATACCTAGTATCATAGCACATCATGCAGGATCTGTGAAAGCCTTACGTGTGTAAATGTTAAATGCATATAAATGTACATAAAGAGGCAGGCGGGGCTGCTGGTGGCACCTGAAATGACCTCATTGCATTCACCCACGCCTCGCTGGTGCTGTACACGAAGCTACCGTCGATCCACGACGTTATTTGGTTTATCTGAAACAAGAAACACCACGGTTATCTATTTACTTACTAGTGATCCACCCCGGCTTGTAAATAAATCCTCAATACCCGTTCTTTTCTATAAGAAGAGGTGAAAACAGCACGAAACTCTGTTCAGTAGATTTTGAGTCGATCACCCACAGAGAGACAGCTTTTGAAGAATTTGTTTTATAATAAGTATAGATAACAATATATATTTACATAGAAGTTGGCATGCCGGCCTAAATCAGCTGCAATGCAGCACACTTACAATTAGGTAAAGCCAAAAAAATCAACATTTATCGAGTATGATACAAAAGCCACATTTTTATATACATTTACAAAAGATTATTCTAGTACTGAACTCCTAATCCCTAAGTTAACAATAAAATATTTAGTCTATACACAGTAACTATTATTAAAATACATAAGTAGTGCCCATAGATTTAGAAAAATACCAAGTATACAGTGAGCGTCTCAAAACCGTCCACATAAAAGATGTGCAATTGTCAAATTATGTACTTTGTAACAACTACTTAAACACATGCGCGTAAGGTTGACATTTCAAGGAAATATGTATAAATTGTGCACATGGTTTAAATATTGGTAACGCTACTTAAAATCATACATGTTTGGTTAAAATTTCGATTTTCATTACGAAACTGAAACAAGTTTTGTTAGCAACGATATTAAAAATAAGTCTACTTTGTAACCAGTTGCCAATAAACCGAATATGAGCTATGAAATCTATAAATAATTCTTAAGTACATGTCAATCAAATATTAACTACAAGTTTCTATCGCTAACTTTAATTGAAAGTATAATTAATTATAATGTCCGCAGCTAAATGGAAGTTAATTATTTAATGTGATATACATAAAGTCTCTCTCGTATTGACAGCATTAAAAAAGTGTTGTACCGGATTATGTATTGCATGTGTGAGGTTGTAAAAGAAAATATGCCATTACTGTACTATAGCTATATTGGTAAGTTGGTTTATCAGAAGAGGGAAGTATTTCTTTCTTCCGGATACCGACATGAAATGACGTCGGTCGGTATGAACTCCTCTAAGAAAGGACCACTAGCAAAGAACTAAAAATTGACAATTCTTAACTTACACATTGGTGGCGAAGCATAGGGAAATACAAACTTTATCAAAGGACATTTTCTTTAAAATGATGACATAAAATTAAGTGCTGTAAAGGGTGACCACATTATAGACAGAAAACAGATAGAGCCGGGAAGCCATAGCAGCCCTATTACTGCGGGTGTCCGAGTTGGTTAATTGGTAGGGAAGATGAGAAATGCTTCTGCCTCACATGCGCATTGCGTAAAGAAAAAATCATACAGAACTTATATACTTTGAACATTGCGTAAAGAAACATTCCTATAGAACTTTCATGCTTGTCGTTGGTCTATTTGTTTTTTTTTTTCTGTTAAATCATAAGATTTAACAAAAAAAAAAACACACATATTAGATATATCTGTGTTTAAAAGAAAGTGTGCCACATTTGCTTTTACATTTGACGGATTCGTTTTAAGTTAGCTTTCAGGCTTTTACGTTAGGTTATTCACAAGTGAATGAGGAAACATAAAGTCAAAGACCTGTGACTTGTCATTGGATTAGCGCGTCAAGAGAAGATTATTTTTTGACAAGTACACGATTAGAGCAAAGCATTGCAACTTGAAACTAATATTTTGCCTGTCACGTCCTTCTCAACTACCTTGAAATCAGTGCCATATGGATATCGGAATAAATTAGTACTTAACACCTATAAAATATAAAGTAAATCGAAATCAAGTATAATGTGGAGTAACAGCTGCACTCAATATGAGCACGACGAGTCTTATACGATGTTAATCGAAGCGGTGTGTTAGAAGAGATCTAGGTTAGATGGTGCCATTATATTTTATTGCATCGTGTTCGGCGCGCCGGCCTTCGCAGACCAACAATCGGACTGACTTGTGTAAGGTCTGCTTCAATTCGAAGTGCATTGTAGGGGCACCGTGTAATAAGTTCTGATATACTTTTATAAATTTCGTATGTGATGTTATAGATGTTAGGCGTGATAGCCCTACAGTCAGCACGTCATTTTAAGGAAACTAGAATTAACGATTACTGTTACAACAACCGTCCCTTTAAAGTATATATATTTACAGAAATATGCTTGTCTTTTATCCCAGAGCAGGCCAACCGTGATCTACCAGTTTCATTTAACATTGCAGCAAAATTGAGCCGGCACGGAGGAGGCACCTTTCTCGAACATGATGTCACCATGAAAGTGATAATTTTGCAGTCGCGTTCCGTACGGTTTGAGAGTTACTGGTAGCCCATGGGGGTCGGGGGGATGGTATCAAGAAGAGCAACGAATTTTCATAAGCAGATGTTAATTGGTGTCTGCATTCACCAAATGGCTCCGATTACTCGTATGTCATCCTATGACAGAAACTTCTGATTTTTAAGGAGATTGGTGTGTCTATCTAACGACCTACGTATGAAAGCCCGTAGTCGCAATCGAGTTTGTATACTCCTGCATCCTGTAGGGGGAT
>JAFELO010000508.1:342581-382668 GCA_017140195.1 Eumaeus atala
AAATTTGACATTCGTTTATGACTGTGATTCTGTCTCATTCCACAGGAAAATCTAAAGAAACGCGATAAAATCCGTTAAATAGACACAACAATAAATAGAATTCGCATAAATATACGAAAACCATATTTTAAGGAGATCTCGGATATAAAAGAGAAAAAGGTTGCGATTTCTCGTTTGTCAGCTTAAGCTATAAAACAAAATATGACACCCCCACCTGTTCGCGAGGACTGTTGGGGCTCTGCCCCGTGCTCCTGTCGTAGGCAGCCCTGTGGAAGGGCATGTACTTGGCGCCCTGGCACTCCGGGTCGTACATGTGGTCGCACTGCTCCACCGGAATACGATGTTGTTCGATGGGACACCCTGACTCGGAAGCCATGACTATCTCTCCAGTTACCACTTGACCTGTTTCAGATTAAAGAGAATACGAAATTAGTTAGGGTGACGTGGAGGAGCTTGAAGTAGTATAAAATCAGCCGTTAGCTAATTCAGGAAGTGTATTAAAGCTGATACTATTGTCCTAGCCGAATTACGACCACTTCCATAAGAGCAGCTAACTGCGCAGGACATATGATAATATGTACTATAGCACTATAGTGCTCGGGTGTGTTCGCAAGCACAAGTGTACTCCCCGTGTCCTCATTCTCGTATTCCGGCAATCAGACACGACCGGTGAGAAATCAGACGCAGTACCGACGGCTTAATGTGCCCGAGGCATGGGGCGTAACATCGCCAACTTACTAAACTTAAGAAAGGCTGATGTATGCGGCCGCCCCGGATCGGGATGGTAGGCCGACGATCAACAGTGGATGGCTATAGGCTGATTTAATTAATTCATTAGAAATTGACCTCAATAACACTTTCACCTGACCTGGGACTCGAGCCCAGGAAAATGCTACTGTAATTTAACATGCTGACCACTAAACCACACGACTACGAGTTATGTTATGACTACGGTCGTGATACCCTCACTGTCGATGGTTGGCTATTTGATTTTTTAAAATATTCTATGACCACAAACGTGGAATGGGAGCCATTTGATGACTATCTATGCCCTTTGACATTCCTCGTTTCAAGATGCGTTACCCTTCTATGCTCTATTTCTCTACAGTGTGCCGGCGGTTACGCGAAGACCGAAAAAAACGGAACAATACCTGGGGAGTGCCCTTAGGTTTTTCATGGCAACGTACAGTCGGAGAGACAACAAAGTGATCCCACAACGGTTCCGTTTAGTGGCACGGAAAGAGAGTTATAGAAAGAATTCCCGCTGAGTTTGCTCTCTTCTCAAGTCGGGATTAAGTTTGAACCGGTGGACGTAAACTAAGACATCCAAAACGAAATTTGTAAAACATCAAAATCAAAATATTTTGAATAAAATTTTGTTGAAAGATAAATAAATAAGTTTCAATGTTTTACCGAAGAATGCGAGCAGTGCTGTCCGGTTAGCGAGCGACGGTAGCCCGTCCTGTCCCCGCATGAACAGCTTCGAGAGCGTCCTGGCGCCAGGTCTGTCCGCCCCCGCCATCATGTACACGCCGTCAGCGTACGACGCCGGTGTCTTCCTCGTCAACCTGCTGCCTGATGAACCACCAAAAGTAGTAGTATAATCATGGTAAGATAGAGTCAAACTCAACTTAAAGAGGGATATGTGTACAGAGATTAAGGTGCCTTTTGATAATTACCAAAACCCACTAGCAACTGCATAATTAGTATGCCAATGCGTTCTCCCCCTTTCCAACACCTAGTAATAAATAAAACGTTTCCTCATGAAAGTCCTTTTGAAACTAAAATTGTATGCTATCCTTGAAATGTTTCTTCACTTTCAGTATTACTTTTGTAGCATGTAGTGACTGACAACTACGATTCACAAAGTGCGAGAGAATATCAGATGACTCAAAAAATCACTTAATGAAGTATATCACAAAACTATCTGGGTAAACGCTTCGGAAATAAAATGTGTTGAAATTTCTGAATCCTATTATACAGCCTAAAAAATATATTACGCCAAGTTCATATCGTGAATTTGTATTTAAAAAGTCCATAGATAACCAGCATCCAATCAAATAAAAAAAATATTCTAAGATAAGACAAGTTAAAAACAATTATTTGGCAACTCTAATTAATAATGATGAATTTATCAACGATTGAATCATATCGCATACACCTGCGATTCGATTTTAATGATGAAATATGGCGATGGAACTCTCGTTCTACATATACTTGAACCAACAACTCGAGTCGTCCCTAATTCGCAGTTCACGGCACGCTGCGTTGTGCGGCTGCGTGTAGTCATGTGGCAATTATAACTTATCACAACCGCCCGCGACGTTCATCCATCAGAACACGTCACAACGGCACACGGCCGGTCAGACAATTAAACTTTCTACTTATATTGCTAATCACTTAATTGTTATATTATACATAAATTGACGTGAAGAGAGCTTGTTATGCTTTTAAGATAATATAAGTATATTCTAGTCTGTCAGATGGGGACAAAGGGGTAGTCGGTTCATCTAATAGCAAGTGAATATTGAACCAATTATACGCGCAATTAAAGGGAATGCATTTCTCGTGTTTTGCCGCGTTTCGTGCGGTTTGTAAGAGACCGGTGGCCCTTTGGAGGTTTTGGAGGTAAAGCTTCTGAAACGTCGGGCTAATTAAGCAATTAAATAAACCACGATAAAATTCGTAAAAATAGTTTTATTGTAATGAGTAACATTCACGTATCATACGACATCAAGATTAATACACTCAATTGACTTTGTCGACAGATTGGCTTAGTTGGTGGCGGTGTCGGGCTCAAAACCCATCCGAAAAAAAAGATCTTTATATTTTTATAGGCAAGCGAGCAATCGGATCCTTTTTACGACTAGCGACGCCCATGAACATCCACATAATTACCATGTCGATGCGTTGCCCTTCTTCTCCCCCCCTCTTCAAGTGTACACCGACTACTCACAAACCGCGCGAAACGCGACACTGAAGATGTCACTTTACGGCGGTATTATGTGAGCGAGAGGTCGTGCCTGCCCAGTTCCGTTCCATTGGAGGATCTAGTGTCATGCACTATGCATGGTACTACCTCTTCCTAAAATGTTATATATATATCTTAAATTTATATCATTTCTTAAATTAGAAAATAGATCTGGTACTAGAGATAAGTCCAGTTTGGGGCTAGACACATTTTGAAATGAGTTATTCAAATTATTATCAATTAATATTGATAAATGATTATGATGTTATAAAAGCACAATTGATGAATATAACTGCACAGACGGTTATCTATCCTATCTGCCTGATGTAATCTATGTGACAGTGTGTTAGGCATGCGATTGCAACTTGTATCTAGGTCGCGGTAGACACTTGCATGTAATATTGTATGATTCAGCACTATCCTGATCCGGTAATGCTATTCATTGTGTAACCTTATACTTACCCTGATTTTGCCTATCTGGATCAATGTTTTAAATTGTATATTTTAGTAAAAGGTAATGCCATACTGAACTGCAGCTGAATTGGGTCGGCACGACCGGGGACTTATGCTTTCGCCATTTTGTGCAGTTCGTAAGTAGCCGGTGGCCCATTGGAGGGTGAGACGAAAGGAGGGCAACGCATCTGGATGACATTAATGCAGATTTCTCTAGACGTCGGTAGTCGTCACAAGGCTCCGGATTCCTCATTTGCTGTGAAGGTATGTATATAAACTAGAATATGCACTTATAGATACTCCAGGTTGAGTCCGGTCTGTACGGTCTCGAAAGTAGTAAAAATCTCATCGCATAATTTTCTTTAATCTTTAGTCAAATCCATTCCGGTTTTTAAATTGCCGCTAATTTGTAAAAACAAATAACTAAAAACTCCCAATGATCATAAAGGGTTTTTCATTTGATTTTTTTTTTGACGCGGCGATTTGTCTCAGTGGACATCTAAAAACTACCAGAGTTACTCTTGTTTATGATTTACTCTGTTATTAATATGGAAAATTAAGAGACATTGGTCTGAATAAAGTCAAATTTTGGATAAGTTGAAAAGTTCATAATTATTTTTGAGCAATGTTCGCCAATTAGTATGAACTTTGACTGGCGTAGTGATGCTGTAGTACACGTATGGCTGTTGTGAGATTCGTCACGTAGGCCTCACATGTTGGATACTATGCGCGAGACCCACTAAATATGAGGATATAGCTCTCCCATCTGCGGGCAAGTGGATGGTCGGCCCATCTTCGGACACCAAACCTAGGAGTGCTTGAGACTAGGTTGACTTGACTGTGCTCGAGACTAGGTAGGTTGGTTGAGACACCATGAGTGACAATTCGATGATGTTGTAGTGGGCTTCTCTCTGCTTCCACAGCATGAGTTCAGGTCCGAAGAAAAATACCCACTCACAGTAATAACTCCCAAGAGTTGACTTGAGTCGTCCCTAATTCTTGCCCTTCTATGCCCACTGTCCACTGGCAGCATGTTTAGCTGTAGATTGCGCCTTGTGAGTTCTCGAGTGTAATGTATGATGTATATATATATATATATGATGTATGATACATGCATGTATGTATGTATGTGTGTATGTATGTATGTATGTATGTATGTATGTATGTATGTATGAATGTATGTATGTATGAATGTATGAATGAATGTATGTATGTATGTATGTATGTATGTATGTATGTATGTATGAATGTATGTATGTATGTATGTATGTATGTATGTATGAATGTATGTATGTATGTATGTATGTATGTATGTATGTATGTATGTATGTATGTATGTATGATGTATGCATGTATATTTCGCCAGACCTGTTTTATGGGGGAGCTTTAAATTACTAATGATGGGCACACTAATGGGCCCCATCGACAACTTCCTGACTAATATCTAAATATTATTCAGAGGTCTACCTTTTAAATCTAAATTTAAAAGATAGATCTCTGGACATTGGGTACGGAATACGATTATTGTACATTTTTTTACATAGTTTTTTTTTTATTTATAAATTTCATCCGACTGTTTGTCTATAACTCTGCACACCTACTTTATCGAAACTATTGAATGGCTGTGAATAAAACTTTATATGTATATTTTTCTTTTTCTAACGATATTCCCACAGAACCAAAATTAACGGGAATGAAACCGGTTGCTGCATCTTGTGTTGACTACAACTCACTCATTGCCTTCTTTTAGGAGAAAGCATATAATATACATCATCATGATTATCAGCCCTTACTACTACTCGCACCCATCCCGGACCTACTACTGCTCGGAGATAGTCTACCCACCTGACGAACGGTCGACCAACACTTCGTTTCCCTAAACGTGGCCTCCACTCCAGAACTTTTCTGGCCCATCTGCCATCGGTTCCTCTAAGTGTGTGACCAGCCAATCCAATTTAATAAAATATAATATATATATATATATATTAAATAGAATATTATATTCTATATTATTTCTATACGTAGAACATAGCGGCTCGTTGAAGTCTTACCCTAGTATTACATTAATTGTAACATAATACTAGTGACTCCACAACGGTGCTGTGTTAAGTGTTATGAGCTGATAGAATACAGTCTTAATACCCGACTGTGTCAGAAGGAGGTTAATGGCTTTCGAGAGTTCTAATATATGTACGTACATAGTTTGGTATGTTCCGTGCTGGGCTGGTTCAGGCCACATCCTTGGCGGATATCAGCGTATGAGTCTTGATAATACAATTGTCATTGGTAACCTGCATTAAAGTATGACAATCGAGACTGTAAGTGTTCCACTTAGATTATTAATTTTAATGGCATGTGTTATGTAATTTTATATGCTTTATATGTCTTTACCAGTACACGGCATTACTGAGTTTGCTATGTTATGTCGTTTCTGTACAATGCACGAGGTATACTTATTAATAATTAATTTGTTATCTTTAATTAAAAGTTGAACCAAGTGAGTTATTGAACTCAATAATTAATCACCGTGTCGCCACAGATCAAGATGAATGTGAGCCATATGTAGAAGTATTATCGACTTCATGAATCATATGTCAAATGACCACAGATACCAAATACCATTTTTTAACTATGTATGTTACACCACGCTAGCCTAGTCCCTTTTTACGCTACGCGGGGAAACGCATTTACGCGCCTTCACAGGCCCTGGGTGGGGTCCAGTGGTGTGTAGGTCTCACGGCACATGATAGTGCGGAATACCCAGAAAAACCACCGCGAGTGTCATCAAAGCCGCCTTTAGTGTGGTGTCCAAAACAATAATCATTAGGGCACCTCGACGGCTAGTCAGCCACCTAAGGGACCAACTCCACCTCCGCAGATGGTGTTGCCCAGCAGTACAGGACAACCCCAACTTCTTTAAGACAGTGCAATGGGGTGAGGTTCCCATCTTCACCCCTTGCCCCGTGCGCAAAAGCGCCACCTCCTGTTGCTCTTAGGTCCCCTCTTCTTATAAAAGGGGTACCGGGAGCGAAACCTCCTCCTGATCTTTAAGCCCCCTCTTCTTGGAAGTGCAAAGATCCCCCTCGGTTCAATTGGCTTCGCCTGGGTTCACCCCAGGCTAACAAGCCCCACCGCCATGACAAGGCTTGAACCATGGCGGGGACGCTTGCCTAGCCCTGTGGTAAGTACCATAAGGACTTGTGTTACCGGTACTTGACAACGTAAATATATTTAATATTTTTATAAGTTTAACAAATTTTATGTAATATTCAAGTTTTTTATAGAAATACGTGTATAAGCAACCATGACCTAGGCGGGATTCGAACCCGCGAGCTCTGGCGTAACATTTAATATGGCGTAACAAAAAAATTTGTGTTAACAAGCTCGTAAGCTTTATAATACTAAGAATAGACATTGAATAAAATACACAAACATATATCAAATACTAATATATTGATATAGTGTAAAGCAAAGCTTAATTCTTGTGAATTAATGTAATAAAATCTAAAAGGCATGACCAGCATTACATATATGTTATGATAATCGATTCCAAATTGATACAATAACCTAATTTTATAATAACAAACACCTGGTACCTTACAAGGCTGAATCGATAAATATTAAATTGTCAGACGAATATCGTAATCGCATAACGTCGATTAAAGTATTGACAGTTGACATGGACCTGGCTGTACGTAGAAAACTATGGCGTGTCGTTTCAAATAATAAAACACAACATTAATAATTGCATACACCAAGCTAAACGATATTTAATTGTTCAGTGCTTAAAGCATATTATGTAAATATTTATGTTTGTAGCTGGCCCGCCAAATGTTGTTTTACCGGGTTGGGTGAACAATTATCACTCAGGGGGTATGAAAAGTAGATAGTAGCCGATTCGTAAACCTACTGATTACGCACATAACATTTGGTAAAAATCGGTGAAACTGTTTCGGAGGAGTAAAGTAACACTTTGACACGAGAATTTTATATGTAAAAACCCACGTGATGATGACCTGACCTGTCATAAAAGGCAAGTGGGATTTTTCGGTTTTAACGAAAATTTGTGAAAACTCAATGAATGACTAATTTTTAATTTTCATACGGTGGTATGAATCCGGTCTTCGGACGTGGCAGTGATCGTCAACCCGATCCATTTGTTTGGTTCACCAGTTGGTGAGATCATTGACCGCACAAAGTAGGAAAGGTATGCCGTCTTGTCACGCTGGTGTTCGGTTACATATAGGTACTGCGTGGTTTAAGAAATAACCAATTAAACTTTTCTTTTTTTGTAGAGCGTTTTTTCTTTTTTTTTGTCGGTCCATTTCAGAAATGTTATGTCATTTAGTAAATGTCGTAGATCATTCTCAATATTAACTGGATTAAAAAATAACATTTACACTTTATACTTTATAATATAAATACTTTCACGGATTTAGCGGTGGAATCCGCTCGTGATCACGGTTGCTGTAAAACTTCTGAGACGTCGGGTTGTTGAATAAGTAAATAAAAAAAAATGAAATCGATAAATGTAGTTGTATTGTAATGATTAAATTTCGCGTAAACTTTAGACATGAAAACATTTACACTTACCAACTGAACCCCAATCCGGATACGCTCTGTTGTTGAACCAGCCATCGTACCGCTGCTTCTCATAATATACTTCTGAAAAGAAAAAAGGAGATTAATTGTACAGCATTGCCTGTCTCAATTCTAATATCGTATTAAGATATATAAAAAACTGATTTAAATCCTTATCGAAGTAAAATCGATAATATTCTACTTTCAATTTATTATAAACGATAACCAACGATTAATCAATTCAGCTTGCAGTTCCTAGCACTTTGCCTACAGTCTTAAAGACCTGAATTGAAATACAGCAAAACTTGGTTTAAATCGTTTAAAATAACTGCTAATGACTTTGTTAAGGTCGGCTGCACATATAACCCGTTGATTACCAAGAAAACGACACCAAGCCATAGTCAAATGACAATGGAAAACAGCAAGCGGTCTTAGAAGAAAATCCGTTGATACTTGATACTGTAGCAAGTTTCCCAACGTTTCAGTTCGTTAATTTGATGTTCCTATAAATTGATCCATCGCGATCGGTGAGACCAGCCCCAAATTATTTATAGTATATATACTAACTATGAATGTAGCAAACGAGAAACCGAGCCTCCTTACGTCTACATATGCCCATGATCATATGCGTAATTACTATGCCGATGCGTTATCCTCATTTCCTTCTCCACTCCAATTTGCCACAAATCGCAAGATACACGACACCGAAGATGTCAGTCTACGACGGCATCATGCGGGCCGGAATCTCCTCCCCGGTCGTTTCGGCCCTTCTACGCTGTAATGCAGCATGGCACTATAATCTTTGTTTGAATATATATAATTTTAATAATCACTCATCACAGAGGTAACATAAATGTAATAAGCTTGCTATACAAATGATAAAATAAGCAATGCGTATAAAATGTCAAAGTGCATGATAAAAAGTTTTTTCCGGAGCACCTGTAGGCAATTTTCCCGCTGTAATTTATTGTGCATATTAAATTGTGCAATTAATCCGATATGGGCTGTTAATATTTATAAAGAATTCATTGAATGCCTGTAATGCAATACTTTGCGTTTTATTATTATTTGACATACATTTTTTATGTGATCATAATTATATAGTAACATATGGAATATGCGCTAGATGCAATTATCATCATGGACAATTTTCATGGAGCAACGATCAATGTTAAGCTGTGAGCGTATTGTCATGTGGGATGCTGTGTTTACGGTTACGGTTTAATTGGTATTTTATGTGTGCAAGTGATGCTGTACACAATGTGAAAGAGAGAAAAAAGATTACAATTAAAAAATAAAAATGATGGAAGACAAAACAAACCAACAAACTTTAGGAGATAAACGAGGGGACAGGTGCGTTTGGTGTCTTCCCACATTTTTCTTATTTAATTGGAAGCTATGTGTAATGCCATATGTATGTTTGGAAAATCACAAATCACACGAAAACCTACAGCTGTTAGCACAACGCTACATCGCGGTCACTTCACACTTTCACTGAGTGACAGACGGACTGACCGTCCTTTATTAAGGTGCCGTTTTTATCCTTTCGATACGGAACCCACTCAAACATAAACTAGCAAAAACGGTTCCTAATCAATGAAAATGAAAATAAAACTGGCAATAAAAAATATTTAGAACTAAAACGGTGGGTGTGTACTTGTTAATATGATAAAACATTTTACTGCCTGTCCGTCACACTTACTTGGCGGGTCGTAGGCTCTCTATCGACATGAAAAATGTGTCAGCCGTAGAACCTTATGTACATATCACTCGTCGCGGTTGAAGGCTAGGACAGACACGCTCGAGGGAATTTGATTGGACGATAAAAGTTATATTCTGAACATGTCAACAGCTTGTCTTGAATGAAGCTAGTCAATCGGGAAACACGTTATATTATTATGTTAGACAGAATAAAAAAAAATACGCTAGGCTACGAAACAGGACTTATATATGAAATAAGGAACCAAATAGGGCTAAGTCTGATAACCATATCATTATCTTCTGTCTAAAATATCTCCATCAGCAGAAGTATATCTATTCTTGAAGAAAATGGATTAATTAGACTTCTGCTGATACAGATCATTAGCAGAGCTCTAGCTATCATTGAAGAAAATGGATTAATTAGACTTCTGCTTATACAGATCATTAGCAGAGCTGTAGCTATCATTGAAAGAAATTAATTAATTAATACTTCTGCTGATACAGATTATCAGCACAGGTTTAGCTATCATTGACGAAAATTGATTAAATACAATTCTACTCATGCAGATTGTCAGCACAGTTCTAAATATCATTGAAGAAATTAGATTAAGTACACTTTCTCATCTGCTTGGAGGACCTCTGCTGATGATTTTCATCAACAGAGGTCCTCGACGAAGTCTTAAAAAAGCACCGATATCTCGTTGCCTCGCTATATTAAGAAAATCTACAGAGCATCTAGTGTTACCAACGAGATCACATGACATTTAAATTAATTTAACTTACAACGCATGCGTGACTGAATCGATAATGTAACCTTAAAATTGCAATAAAATAGGATTCGCAATAAATAGCGGTTGACAATAAATCGCACGTATCTGTGCACTTGTGCTCGGCTGTCAACTAAGTAGGTTAAATTGTAACACGCGTGGAATTAAGTGTAGTATTATGTTTTTTGTATGACTCAATGTCAATTGATTTGTCAACGCTTGCTTGGGTTATATTCAGTGTGTCCGTAGATTTTCATGGGGGAAAAAGTGTGCAAACAGCTGGATAATACATTGGGAGGCGCGCTTCAGACATCTTTACCCGAAACACCGGAGAACGGTCGTAATTCTCCTAAAGACATGAAATGCTTAAGCACAGCCGATAATAATTGTGGAGATAGTTATTTTCTCTGTTGCGTGATCCCGATTCATTTACAATGGAGCAATGGCATTATCTCAAATGTAGCGTTATATCTTTTAGTGGAAACTACAGGTAGGCGTTAGTGAAGCGGGCTCTCGTCTATGGGCTCAAACTAAGAGGGCTCTCGTGCGAAATGACCCCCAAAGATCGCCATAGCCATATTGATGACGGAAAGGGCCTCGCTGATGCGTCTCGGCCCACGTTTAAATAGATGTGTCTACACAGATCGAGCAGTCCCGCGAATGTATTGCCGCGCGAAGCGGCGCAATCAGTGTGGTCGTGCTTCGGGCTCGCCCGCGATAAAACGCGCACGCCAGGCGAGAAACGTCTGGACTAACCGCACAACTTCGCGCGGTAATTTACTCACGAGGATGTTCGCTCTATGTGGATGAGCAGAATGAGAGAGATACACTACAACGTTATAGAATTATAGAACTATTTATTTATTTATTATTAATTATCATAATAATTTACATAAATAACATTTTTAGACATCATACTTTTATGAAAAACGTACACAAAAACAACCAGTGCCAACAATGTCAGCACGAGGGGCGGACGTATTTGTGCGCGCGTGATGAGACCGTAAATGCCCGCTCGCTTGCGTGGTATAGCAACGCCATCTATAGCCATCTATATTGTATTTATTGTGCATGTGTGTTTATAAAAAGAAACATATATTTGTTATTTAAAAATCAAGGTGCAACTCCTGTTTATCAGGAGCGCCTATTTATTAAAATGAATCGTATCCTAACGTCTCAAATTACTCAAATGTCAAAAAAACTTCCATGTCACAAGAAAAAATTAATAGTACTACAAAAACAACCAGTTATACCAGTGTAACGTCAAATACATGTTTCCCCAAGAAAGATCAAGCGATAATTCTAGATTTGCTCGACGGAGACATATAGAGAACACATCTGACGCTGACGAATATTGTATCATCGACATCTATTCATTTCATATCACGGAGAGCAAATGCTCGTATATGCTTCTAAATCAAAGAAGACACCGGAAATACTTATAGAAGTAGATGGGAAGTTTCCATTCAAGGTATAACTCTGGTTGTTGAACTATTAAGCACTAGAAATAAAATGATTATACGATCAAATGTTTGTTCTGTTATTGAACAAATTTTGATTAACTGATTATGAAAATAATGTCGTTGAACAATGGTTTGATGAACTGAATATCAAAATAATGTCAATAACAACATGAAAATCGGAGTAACAGAAACGGGATTTTCACATGTACTGAGTTTTACGAGGCAACTTTATGATCCCCTAAGGATGAAACGTCTTCTAAGATCTTTCCATTTATTTTTTTTGAGAATAATAATTATTGCATCCCTTAAAAGGTTTGGTTGCAATAGTATGAAACATCAGGCAATCATCACTAGGTTTCGCACTTTGGTCATACGGATGTAACGCACATTCACCTGAATACTTAAGCAGAATGAAATAGATACCATAAATGTGGACTGGACCTAATTCTGTTACACTTGTCTTCTCTTTTTAGAGGAGTGTACATTAGGAGAGGAGGATTAGGTATAACGTTCCTAATAACATAAAAGATTGCTTAGTTGCAGAGGGACATCCCTCTCCAACTAAGCAATGTAGCAGATACAGTCGATTTTATTAAAATTATTAAAGGATACAAATTTATTTAAGATGATACCGTGATCGTTAAGGACCTGAGTTATTATAAGACGACCTTAAATAAAAAGAAACATGCACAACGTCACCAAGCAACACAATAACATCATGATTTAAATATAATTTATACTACAATTGTATATACATAAATATAAGTAGCACTTATTTCCAATGCGTTAACCTAATCTTATATAATTACACATACATTTACAACACCTAAGTTAGTTGAAAATAATATTTTACTATTGCAGTGTACGTTAGCAAAAACGTTAAGAAACGTAGAAACTTAAATTAAACATGTAATTTTTTTTCAAACTTAATTGGAAGGTTGCATTAATTTAATGATGTATACCTTACGATTACTTTTGGTTGAAAAAGAGAAAACAAATCAATGTGTTCAGGAACAATTATGTTGACAAAACATGACATTTTCATCAAACATCGCTTTATCAATACAAGACAATGGCGTTGATAAATATTTTGATTATCGCGCAAAGTTCGAAAACTATTTCATTATTAAGAAAGGGTACGCCCAAAACAACCTAGTACATCTCGTCCCATTTGCGGGAAGAGCGGGGAGGTCTGTTTCACTTTTCCTCCCTAAACTGGAAGACACAAAAGCGAGCCCGATAAACTGCAGTTACAGATGCAACAGAATAGCCAATAGTGGAAGGTTGCTCCGTAAAAAAATAGAAGTATTTCCAGCCGCGGCAAACTTAACCTCAAACTGTGGTCCCGCCGTGGACTTTTTTCTGTTTTTTCTTTCATAATATAAGAGGGCTAAAAAGCAGACAATGCCTTTTGGGAATACCCGATGATAGCAGATATATGTATACTTGTTATGCAGTGTACACGTGCTCCCCTCCTACGGTAACCGGAGACGTATGGACAACACAAAATGTAAAAAAATAAGGTAGCACCGAAAAGTAACAGCATAGTTGTTACTTTTCGGTGCTATCTTACGAGTGGTATCTCCTCGGCCATGTAGGCCTAATTGGGCTGCAATGCAGCATGGCGCTAACTCTTACTTAAAATCATATAAAATTTGTCAAAAAGATCAATCGAATAAGGGGAAACGACCAATCCTTGAGCCCCTGTATATATATAATAACCTCTGAAAGTTAATCTACTAACTATTGTCGTTATTGTTGTGTACGTTTCATTGGTTGGTTGTATGTATATATTATTATTAATTCTTTTTGTTTGTCAATTTAATTAATGTATGAAAAAAAATGTATAATAGCGTACTTCAAATTCTTAAATATTTTTTTTTATTCTATTCCCTTTAACGACTACCGAGGCCCATGGACACTCGCATCATTGTTGTCATGAAGATGTACAGCCTATACTGCTATTTTGGTCCTAATTTTCACAGTGCACTAACGACATTACAAAATAGCCCGTGAAAGAAGCTGTCATTCATCATTATTTTCATGTAGATGCGCTGCCCTTCTTTCTTCCTCCCCACCACCGAGCTATTATGCTGGATCTACGAGTAGCCTGTTCAGTCAGTAATCTGAACAAATGGGTCAGACAGAGATGTATGACAGTAAAAAACAAATCCGGCATCGTTAGATCCGATTACTTTGTTAATTTTTTGCACTCCTTAAAATTTTTGTTTCAAATGAGATCACCTAAGAGATATATGAGACATGAATGACGGTCATTGATATCGCTCTTTCACGTTCACCACTGGGCACAGAAACAAATGGGCCTGGCCGGAAAAAAGAGGATAACATGGGTAGATTTTCTACGTATGCCCAATTGGGATTAGCGAGAGAAGGTTGACAACCTACTTTTTATATTTAGGCTATTTATGGGGATTAGGATAAAGAGGGCTTACGCCCTCAATCTTAATGTCTACATCACAGAATTCTACGCCGTAGTAACAAATATCGACCTTGTATAGAATTGTGCTAAAATAAGGCATCGTCATTTTGCAAAAACTTTTATATAATAGAGTAATAATGAACTTGGAATAAATAGCTCAGGAGACGTAAGCCTCTGTTATGCTATAACTATTATCGTGTTAACTTCACAAAGTCTACACCGCAGCCAAAATTCGAGGCGTGGTTATTTAGTTACAATCTGATATTGGTGTGTTACAAGAAAAGTGTGAGAGGGATCCATGTGACATATCAACGGGCGATAAACCTTGACAACGGTGTAGTACTTTTCATGGCGCACAGAATTGGATTCTTGGCTCTACGTAAGATCTGATAATATTTTGACAGTGCGATATCAGGTCGCGCCTTAACAGATTTTACATGAAAATCTTTTTCGTGGTATCCCACGAGCATAACTGCAGATATTTCACGACATATGGTAAAAAATAGGCCTCGTAATCTTGGCACATCATGGAAATGACAAGAAATTAAATTTGTGACTGAACAACCTCTGTCGGAACAGTTAGTTGCCAATAATTTATGTATTCTTCTATTCTTTATTCTAACGGCACATGCTCCGAGATTTACGGTTGGAGATTTTTATACTTCATAAAATGGCTCTAACTTGCAAATAAATGGTTTCACGACACGTTCATTTATGTCGGTCGAGTTTTATAAGAGTATGGTGATGCTTATTGCTTATAAAATGTATAAAACTGTAGTGGTCAGGAGGCGATTGGTAAATCTAGCGGCCTTTTTCAGTTATCACATATTATTATTATTATAGCCTTAGATGTTATGTATATATTTATTAAATTTTATTATAAAAAAATGTAACATTTAATTACATACATAAAGAGTTAAGGATAAAAAAAACTCAAGGCAATACTGTATCTCCAACGAGAATAAAGCATCTATCAAACAGGAGTACGATCACTTGTGCTCATAGTACTCGTATCTAATGAATACGACAGGGAAGTAATTATCTGTACTTAACGCGTTGCTAATGTATGCGTGTAAATACATAACAGGTTGATGCTTTGAGAGAAGATCTATGGCCGCGCTTAGAGACAAGTAAAGGAGCGTGCACATTATATTTTGTAATTAAGACCGGTCCTTATCCAGAGACAGGCCATTCGCCGCGTTGTCCCGTCGATGACGGATTCGGGACACTCCGCACGGCGTCGAATGCTCTCGCAGCGGTTTTCGTTTTTTTTATGAGATAGGGGGCAAACGAGCAGATAGGTAGTGATTACCACCGCCCATAGACATCTGTAAGACTAGACGTCTTACAGACGTATTGCCGGCGTTTAAGGAATATGTATGCTCTTTTCTTGAAGACCTCTAATTCGTATCAGATTGGAAATACCGAGGGAGGCAGCTGGTCCCACAGTACAGCTGTGCGCGGTAATAAGTGTCGTTTAAACCGCACAGTATTTAATCGGTAACCAGCGCAGTATATGCTGGTGTTCAATGGTGCATAAAGAATTGTCCCTGCGTTAGAAAAAGAATCGTGCAAATTATAATTAACTAGCTATGCCTTCTGGATTTAGCAGCGTGAAAATATACTCTACGAGAGCCAAATTGTTCCAACGTGTCGATGGTACAATACATTTTTATGTCGTATACATTTGTATACGTATTGTATAAAAATGTACATTAATAATCTAATATAAAACATGTAATATAAACTTGGACCTCGTTTGACTGCCGAAACACAAAAAGTAGTACAGAGAATCCAGAACGCTTGTGCTCGTTTCTGCTTCGACATACCTTCTAGATGACACGTCACTACCTGAATGAGCACGGGATTCTAAAATTAAAGCACCGTCAGAAATTTCATTTAGCGTGTCTTCCTTTGGTGTGTTGGGGCGCGAGGAGCCTCCATATTTGTATAAAAGACTGGACCGGATATCTAACCTAAGAGCTTGTGAATCCCCACAGTGTTCTAAAGAACTTGCTGTACAAAACACAAAACAGCCTCGTTTAGGGGTAGCTTCCGGTAGATATTGGAACAACATATCCCCGCCAATTAAGAACATGACAAATTTTTATACATTTAAAATAAAAGTAGAAGTATTTATGACAAATATACAACAAGAACATGAAAATTTGTCCACGACTTTAGTGTTGTAGAGGTGAAATTGATGATAGGGTTTTGTGAATGATATAATATATGAAATTTGGTAAATCGTACACTTGGATCCAATCGGCATTAAATTTGCTTCTACATTTATTTGTAATTGTTGTATGTAACCTGTAACTTTGGTAAAAGTTAGAATGACAGCATTTAACTTGTTATTCCACCTTCTTTTCGATTTGACCATCACTCTTCTGTACTGATATTTTGCCAATGACAAGTCAAATAAAATTTCACACTATCTTTTTTTAACGTTTACAATTGATATGTTGTTGAACTGTGTAATTTGTATTGGTTCGACCGTGTTGTCAACATATGGCCCATGCGAAGGACCGGCGCTGACAATTATGTCAGCAAATGCCGAGCTATTGGCCATTTTTTGCAAGATCTACACTGAGAAAGCATTAAAACTTCTTTATTGTGATAAGTCTAAGATTCTTAGTGTAGTTTACGCAAAAATAAAGATTTTATTTATTTATTTATATGGTACGTGTGTGTCTATATGTTGCATCGTGACACCCAAATTAAGGAACCGATTTGGATAATTCTTTTTTTTTATGAAAAATTGTTGCCATTTGAAAGTAATTGAGTTATATAATTGATTATTTATTAAGTTCACAAACTCGTAGATATGAGGCACATTGTTTGTACTGTGAAATAGTTAAAGCTTACAGCTAATGTATAATCATTCATTTTGTAATGCAACTATTTATATAGCTATATAATCTACAGTAAATAATAGCATATCCTCTGTACGATATTTATGGTATTGTAACTTTGTGTGTAGCCATGATTTGGTGTCTATGGAATGCCTTTAGTAACAACAGTTGTAGGAACTTCTCTGGCGGTTTGGATTGTATCGTTCTGATTTAATAATGATCTAGGGTTGAATCATTATTTAGTAATAGTATCACCCCGCGGTTTCACCTACGTAACGGCAGTCCTGTTATTATTATGACTATTTAACGGATTTTATCCCGTCTCTTAAGATTTACCGATGGCTGATTGGACGGGAGGCGGAAAAGAAGGGCAAAGCGTCTGCATGTGCGTCGGTAGTTGGCTAGTCGTTAGCCCGTCACAAAGCAAAACGGCAATGTTTCAGAAAATGGCTAGCCGTAATGGAACACGGCGGTGTACACAATTCGACATATCATAGCTCATTGTTACCATCATCACGAACTGCGCATGTTTTGGGACATGTTTCTGTCCAAGTGTTCGTCACGATCTCCAATCCGTATGTCTCTATTCAAGTTAATTTATTATTTGTAATCCTTCATTTAAGGTGTAAATTTACCTCCAATCATCCCATTGGAGGGCAGGAGGTGGACAACGCATCTGCTTGACAATAATGCGGTTGCCTATGGGCATCTGTAGTCTCATCAGCATTATCAGCCCTTATCGGTCTACTGCTGGACATAGGCCTCCTACAATGAACGCATCCATCCCGTATATCCCTATACTATATAAAAATTGTGTGTGTGGCTCGCATTGTGGCGGAATTTCGCCGACACGACCGGGGTGGTACCTCTCGCTCAGATGATACAGGCGTAGAGAGACATCTTCGGTGTCGCGTTTCGTGCGGTTTGTGAGGAGCCGATGGCCCATTGGAGGCAGGCTCCGATTGCTCGTTTGACCTTTTATGCTATTACAAAAAGTATATATATATACACATATACATACACATTATTGTTGTCATGCAGAGGAGTTGCCTTATCTACTTAGTTTAAATAAAATAGGTCATGAAGCAATGAATGACGAAGCTACAATTGATCTTTATCATCGATTCTGTCCTACTCATTAAACTACATACTCTGATCACGTAAGTTTTCATTCACATTAAATGTGGGCCGTTTGGCTACTGCATACAAATAGCTTGATTTGTTTTATGATATAAATAAGGATTTTTAAAGGTTTAGAATGATACACCTCGATTAGATTTTTGTCAGCTTTGGGTTCTTTCAAACTATAAAGGGACAAACGTGCTATTGCAAACTTTCGACGAGTTCCTACGCCCATAGACATCCGCACAAACCTCCAATCCCTCCAGGCCTTTCTATCCTCCAGTCGCACACGAAACGTGGCTGTCACTGCACAGCTACGGTATACCATCTAAGGAGGTACTTCCTCGGCGCCAGACAAATTCCGTTGCAATGCACCTTGGCACTACCACCTTCTAAAGGCTTCCGAGACTTTCGAATCATAATATAAAAAAAATGACCTGAAACTCCGGAGAAAAAGAGATAAAAGCAACGGTGAGAATAAGCGCTCACCTACAACTATGATGTAAGTAAGTACCTACAACCATTGACGAGATGCGAGGACCACAACCTTCACATATTAGCAGCGGCAGGGTCTGACGACTTCTCTAGAACGACCAGCTAATTTGTATAACACTCATAAACTGGGTTTTTACTTTTCCCGTTGTTTAAATGTCGTGACACAAAAATTATCGTTATCTTGCGATAAACTTGAAGCGAAGCAGAAAACTACAAAGTCTTTAATGGTGGACACTTTTTATTTAATATTGTGTTAAAACTAATGGAATAAGCGTAAAATGTACTGCTTGCACTAGTGGAACACTTAACATTCTTCATTCGATTCTCTACTCTAAACAAATACAGGATGTGCCGAATTTTCGCTACGGCGGCCATTTCTATATAGACCAGTTACGATGCAGAGGACATATTGCAGTAGCACAAATGTTAGCGCAGCTGTAAGTGCACTCTGTACTCCTTCATTTACCTATTCCGATGGGACAGCTATCTGACATGATTAAGGAGAAGTCAGGCGCATGACCGACGGCTTAGCGTGCTCTCCGAAACACGGGGGCAGTACCACTAATTTCCTCACTTATGACTCTTAAAAGTAACTGAAAAACCCTTTTGGTCCGTACTGATCCTCGAACCTGGGACATCGTCTGTGGTTGAATATGCTTACCACTAGTTTCATTACGTTTTCTTTTCTCACTTATAGACAGGAAGATTTTATCGTCCTCCCTGAACGGAAAGTTCGAACTTTTGTCCTTGTGCAGGAGAAAAAACAGGGACAAGAATTTATACTTTTAATGCAAGGAGAGAAAAAAAAGATTTTTTCGGATCTGAACTTATGTTACAGTAGCGAAGAGGAGCCCAATACAGTTTCATCGTACTGCAAAGAACGCTCGTTGGGCGACGAGACTAGGCTTAGGGTCGGAAGAGTGACCCATCCCCCTCTCTGCCGCAAATAGAAGACTTACATCCCGGTATGAGAATGTTTGTAACAGCTAATTTAACTTCAATTATGGAGACGACCTTGACCGGTGGGACCGTCCACCATTCACCCTCCGACGGGCGAAACGGGAGGAGAGTGCTTCACCTCTTCTTCTTCTAAATGAGAAAACTTTCCTCCCTAGTGACACATTACTGTTTCATTAAGATAGATCATCATATAGATATAATGAGGCTAACGCATCGGCATAGTAAGCATGTGGATATTCATAGGCGTCGGTAGTCGTGAAAAGGCTCAGATTTCACGTTTGACCCCTATTCTATAATATGCCCCCTGGATTCGCTCATGACCACCCGAAGCCGAATTGTTACCCTAACCTCGGCAATCGTTCTATCTCCTTAGATATGTGTAATATGTGAGATAGGTGTGATTAGATATGTGAGATGAGAGAACTGTATGGAAATTTGTTCAGTAGAGACAGAGAGAAAGAAAAAATGCGCTCGCACCGCTCTAATATGCCCCTACAGGCATATACGAAACGTTATTCTGTTTCACCTTTACTAACTTATATCTCCATTTCAACTTCTGTGTAACTCTATTTTTCTACTTTCACAGTGATTGCGTTGGCTCTACACGCCATAATTCTACAACTCCAAGAATCATAGACCTAAGTGGAATCGTGCCTATGGCAGTAGCCATGCTACCGTCAGACATTAGGACAAATATGTGTATGTAGTACACACACACATAATTACACAATAAACACATCGTTTATTGTGTAATTGTAAAGTAATGAACAGTCACATCTCAAGTGTCAGGCCCTGCTTTGGATCTATGTACTATGTACCTAAACTAAAGGCGTGCTTGCCCGTGACCCTTGCAGGAAGCATTTTGAAGGGCACGGGGAAATGTACCTTGGCTAAATTCGTGACTTGCCAGGCTCACGCGCCGAAAATGTCAAGATCTCAATGGAAGCTGACAAAACCTTGATAAAGGCGGCATTTGAACTGAATTGTTAAAGCCACAGCAGCCGCGATCTTTCAGTCTGCGGTGTTCAGTAAGTAAAGTTTAGTAAAAGGTAGTGGGATGCTCCTTTGCATCCAAATTGGGTCTGTACGGCCTAATATACCTCTGCCAACTACCACATTAAACGGCTTTGATGACGCGCTTCACCTGGTTGGTGAGGTGGATCATTGGGGGATGAGGTGCAGGAGTGAGCGCATCTGCACATATGGATGTGGCATTAAGTACCTCAAATTTCTCGTTTGTCCTATCCTATTTAAAAGGAAGTAATATTAAATTGATACGTGGCGTATTGATCGATGGGCTTGAGCATATGTAATGTTAGCATATCCGTTACAACAAGTTTTGCAACAATACCAACAATGCCAATGAAATATTACCTCAATAAACTGTAGCACGAAGTCATAAGGCAGAGAAATAAAGTTTCCGAAGTCACGCGAAGAATAAGTTGTCAGTTTACAGAGACATCATGTGAGCGAGGGGCCTCTTAAAAATAATAATAATTATTAAAAATATTAACCTCGAACCACTATTCAATAAAGTGGTAATATTGAAGTTGAGAATATACTCACTGAAATCTGTAAAAATACTTTGTCATTAATCCCAAAATCTATAAATGAAATAAAACTACTATTGCGTCAATGTTCAAATTAATTATTGCTGCAATAAATCAAAACGATAATAATTAATTACAAGCTCCAATATGGGTTATTTTTTAAACTTATATTATTGATCCAAGTAACTACTTAAAACGCAACAGAGACAAAATTGATAAAATTTCGAATGTTTAGCAAACTTATAAGGTGAGTAATAAAAACCGAGAATTTCCATCACCTGATGGCAAGGTGGCACACACATCGACACAATTAGTGGCAATGAGTTGCCCTTCTTTATCCAATCCCCCATTTGGCTAAGACTGCCTGAAAACTAACTCTTATAACTAGAGTTAGTTTTTGATCGAAATATGGCAACACAGAGCGTCGTTTTTTGTGAGGCAAACGAGCAAGTGGTTATTGATTAGCCCCGCACGATAGATATCCGCAAGACTAGGCGTTACTGCAGGAGGTGTCATGCGCACGGGCCACATTGTTTGAATTGTAGTCCTGACAAAGCAGCCGTCGTCCTCTTCAGTTTCAGGGCTAGACTTCCACAATGAACCATTGGGGGGGGGGGGGTTTTAGTTCTCAGATATTTCATTGAGGGATCGAAGCTAGACGCTAGTATATAGTGCATATGCTTTTGTCTAATGTTAGTGCCGTATTTTTTCAAACTTGGAACAAGGCAAAAGATTTTTTTAAAGATTTTTCTCTTGTTACGCCAAGGAAGTATAACTTCTAACGCATGTACATAAGCACACACTCATTTTTTTGAAACTTTTTTAGGCAGTTGGTTTTATGTTTTCTTTTCTTTTATGACAGTTAAATATTTTATCTCACTTTATATAGAGTTACAATAGTGAGAAAAGTTGAACCTCGATGAAACGAAAACGCGCTACGACATAGTGACTTTCGTACGCTTATCTTATTCCAAATCGAAGCCTCAAAGGAACAAACATACATACATAGACAGCTGGAGCTTTTGCGTTGCGCAGTAAGGCAAAAATAGGTGCCTATCCGACTCAAACGACGCCTATTAATATGTATATGGTTCATTCCTTTAAAGCCTAACACTTATTTACTTATGAGTGCTAATAACTGATATCGAATAAGTATAGGTTATTGATTTTAAAATATCACGGCCAATTCAATTATATTATTAGTAATTTGGCCTTTATAATGGAAGGCGTACTTTAAAGGTAATAGAACTTTTAAATCTTCGTCATGGTTCTTCGAAACCAATATAGTAACAAAAGTATATGTATGCACATAATTATAAAGATCTATACATATTGTAAAGCGAAACAAGCGAACAAACTGAACGGATTTTCATGCAGTTTTCACACTTTCACTCCAGAGGTTTAAGTGTATAATTTCATAAGGTGCAAACCAGCCCGTGTTATTCAAGGGGGTAGTCGAATAGCCCTAATAAGCTAGGGAAAGTCAATGTGACGAATTGTGTTTGAATGGATATAGAAGATATTCGAAAAAGAGATGCCTGGGAACACTTATAATCGATACAGAACATGTTCCAACAATCAGACTGCGTCAGAAGGATGCTTTGGGATATTTGTTTGCTTGTCTGTTTACATGTTGTAATAGCTGAACGGAGTTTGATGCAAACTGTAATACTTCGAGAAAGTCCTCGGCCAAGTTGTAGACTATAAAAATTAATCCTCTTGGAATATATTTGTAAGCGTGAAACCGTGGGGCGCAGATAGCATAACATATAAGGATTGTTATTATTTTCTGGCAATAAATCTTTTTAAGCAGTAGATCGGGTTGTGGCTATCGCTAAATGAATCATAGTTTGTAGATAGATTGGACCAAATATTATTTACTTTTTAAAACGAATTTGTTTTCATCGGTCTGCATTAAACAGAGGTTAATATTCTGCACGCGAACGTATGTATATGTCGTAGTCGTATTGTATAAATCGCTCTATCACATTAAGGGCTGGGCATTTTCAAAAACAGGGCCGTTTTGTTTCGTGGGGGGCCAACGATAAGTGTCATTGTAATTGCGAGAAGGTCTTAAATATGGCGGCTGACGTTAAGCCTTATTGAATGTCTTGATTTTAGGCAGTAATAATCATCAATACGATTATGAAGCTAGGCCAAGTGTTTTGAGTGCATATATAAAAATAACCCATCCACGAAGGTTAGTTAAGGCAGCTCCCACCTAAGTCTTCTAACCTATTAGTGCATAGTTCCTTTTTCTCTATATTCGACAACCGAGGCCATTATTTTTTTCATATAAAGCAACGCCGCCAGTATTAAAATTAGGAAGTAATATGTATCAAGAGGACTGATAATGAGGTGGATAATTATCCGTCTTCTTGATACACATCAGTTCAATAGGGCTAGCTTTACGCTATCTGGCAGAATCTCACTCAGCCGTATTCAATCTGACTAGTCGTTGACCCGTCTCAAAACAGAACGGCCCTATTTTTGAATATGGCTAGCCTTAATGAAATACGGATATCTAGTCAATCCGTCTGCGACATATATATGCATCTATATACGTGTGTAGATTTGTGTGTTCCTTGATAAAGCCCGAACGGTTTGTCAGATTTTAACATATGTATCGTTACATTCTTGGTAACACCAGAGAACTGGATACATTAAAATATATTTTAAGCCGTCGATTTTTTTTTTTAGATTTAATGCTAAGTTATTACAGTATACGATGTCAATCAGCCCAAATAGGGCACTGATGAACTAATATCCTCCTCACCAGGTTTTGTGGTCAAGCCCTGCGCAATTATAGTGGATCGCACAAGGGCCCACATTAGATTAGCATAAATAATAATATAATACAAACGATTGACAGACAGACAACCCGCCCGTAGGTCGTAAGTCCAAAGCATTGGCATCTCTTACATTCAGATTTAAATAATTTATTCCAAAACATTGTTCATAACTGTCATACAAATGATGCATGGCGAGCTCATAACATCACTGTCTTACGCTACAGCTGGTTGAAGGGAACTAGTAGCAGACAGGTTGGCTGTTGTATAAAATGTGGTGTGGTACAGCTATTTGTATAATAACTGTCTATAGTAATATTACCATAAACACTTGTTTTTTTGCTCACCTATTTGCATTCAATAGGGAACGAAACTGAAACCTATTATAAATATTCTTTCACCATCAGAATCTTACGTTATCTGTGATGAGCATAGGTTAAGTAACACTTTCTAAAACTGTTTAATCATTGTGAAAACTTGACCAAAACTAATGAAAAGAAAAAATATATCAAAGTAAATCCTTTCATATCTGTGGAAATTATTGACATCGGTCGCGACATACGTTGTTCTGTCATAAACTAAATGTTGTTGTCATGGTAACGTGTAATGTTAACGAGGCTGAAATTAAAATGTTTTTTTTGAATTACTGTAAATTAATTAATTTTGCCATATTTTGTACAATATCCATGCGAAGCCGGGACGGACTGTTAGTAGTATGATCTACTGACAGTCCGTTACTAGGTTAGACAGTTAACAAATAATACTCATCGTCTTTAACAGTCTAACCTCGGTTAGTCTAGTGCCATAATACAGTACCTTTGAGACTTTTATCTTTTTACTTTTATTATACCGACATATTAATATTATTGTATTATTAATTCATTCAATGGCCTATTTCATTCAATGGCAATTAGAAAGAGAAAGATATATCGACAGCTCAAAGTTACGACCCATAACTTTTTACTTCACAGCGTTGTATACGTAATGGCGTCATCAAATCGAAGGCTACAGTCGAAGTCAAAAGGGCAAGGAGCAGGCTAGTGAACTGGACAGTGTTCCCTGCCCTGCTCACTGGACAGTGAGGAAGGCAATAAACAGGACAGTGACTAGGACAATAAGCAGGACAGTGACCAGTATAAAAAGCAAGACAGTGAGCAGGGCTGTGCACGCAAATCGACCCCACCCGTCAGAGGGTGGGGGAGGAGGCCGGCCTCCTCTGACAAGCCAAACCGAAAGACGAGCTCAACTCTCCTTATACACGTCCCGTAAAATTAAACGGCACCGTGCGCGCGCCGTCCCACTAGCGTGGGGAGGGGGACCGTCTCCCCCTTTTCGGTCCCAAAAATAAATAATGATAGGGTAATGCCCACAAAAATTCCGGTATGCTTCTTCCCATCTGCGGGAAAAAAGGGGGGTCTGTCCCCCTTTCGTCCACCTAAAACCTGAACAAAATGTCTTCCGTAGATCCGACGAACTGTAGGGGCGAGGGCAACAGCTCCGCCAACAGTAATAGGTCCCTCAAAAAAAAAAAAAAAAAAAAAAAAAAAAAAAAAAAAAAAAAAAAAAAAAAAAAAAAAAAAAAAAAAAAAAAAAAAAAGGGCTGTGCAGGGCAGATTGTAAACACGATTTTCGTAGTTATTGATTCCAGGCTTTTTTTTCGGAGGGACCTACTACTGGTTGGCTGCACTATTGCAACAGCCTCGATAGTTCGACTGACTAGCGAAGACTTTTGTATCTTCAGGTTTAGGGAGACGATAGGGGGACAGACCCCCTATTTTCCCGCAGATGGGAAGAGTTGCACCGGGTTGATTGTGGGCGTGACCTATAGTAGCTATTTTTGGGACTCGCACTAGTGGGACGGCGCGCGCACGATGCTGTTTAAATCGCGGTGTCGTGGATAAGGATTTGATTCCAGGACTTTAGGAGGTCATTGCTGGCATCGCGAAGGACAGCAGCAAGGGTCGTATTAATATTTAATAGTGCTTAATGCTTAACTCTGAATTAATATTCTAGGTAGGGTTACGTTCCAGGTTATAATCAGGTCGTTCAATTAATTGGTCATCGCATAAACTAAGGGAATGGGCTCTAGAACAATCTGTAATCGTAAAATTTACTCACACAGCCAAGACGTTATGAGGAATTTGAGTAATATACGATTAAAGCCTGCGCATTATGCAGCAAGTGAAGGTACTGGCGACAGATTCCCACGCGTGTTGAATTCGATCGCGTTGCAACACGAACGCATAATGGACACACGAGTCCGTCAGCAAGTACGCCATGTTGTTGATAATTGCGCCGCGCTTATGCAGTTTTATAGTGGCATCTGATGACAACGTATTTGAGCCAGCGCGACGTGAAAGAAACGTTTATTTTTTTGTTTGCGCAGTAATTATCTTTATAAGGGGGCGAACCAGCCAGAGCCTTTTGATGACTACCGACAACATTAACATCATTGTTCCGCAGAAGCGTTGCCGTGTATTCCCCCTCCTCCCCCCAAAATGGGCCACCGTTTATATTGTATTCTTTTTTATTCCATTGTTTTTATCTTATAATTAATACTAATAATCCGTCTATATATGTATATTTTTATTTAAGTTATTTTTTCAGTTTTGTTTTTTTTTCTTCCTATAGTTGAATATTTATTATAATTATTAAAAATTTTACGTGTAATAATTATTAATGAATCTTATATATAAAACAAATCATATTATGTACGCACCATCCACCATGGGGTAACCGGAAGGGTACGTTAGGCTAGGATCAAAAATCCCCTAATTAATAAAAAATGACGCGAGAGCCTTCGGCCGGTGTAGCAGAGTGACCCGGTTCTATCAACAACAAGACACTAGTGACTGGCCATTTTCAAGAGTCGGTCATCATCCTGAAATGGGGTCGATCCGGTTATTTAAGCCAAGTACGTTACTGCTTTACAGGATTAGGATCCCATCCCCTTGGATGTTAATGCCCTGCCATAAACAATTTTACAGCGGGGTCCTAACCCCAGCTGTGAAGTTATTTTATGGCTTCTGTTCGTTTGCCCTCGCATGTCACAAAAATACGGAATAATAATATTTATTGCATATGCATTGTTCATTATTTTCGAGTCGGTTATGTTGTTTGCTTAAATTTATTTTATCCGACTTGTAACTTGAACCTGTGACTCTCACCTCACGACCTGAACATGGTCACCGCTAGACCACGAGCCAGTCCATGGAGACGAGGTATCAAAATGAATTGATACGAGACATTGAAGTAAGAGGACACAGCCTCTTACTTCAATGTCTTCATGTAGTTCAATGATTTAACAGGAAAAACGTGTGTATGTACTTATGTGCGGTAGAAGCTATAACCTCTTTGGTGTAACAAGAGAAAAACTAAAATGTTGTCTATAGCTAACTTCGGATTCTCGATTTTTCGTGACCGTATGCGCTCGCATCGTAAAAATTTACTCTCATTGTTTTCCCCTGATGCGCCGAAAGAAGTATAACTTCAAAACTATAATGTTTTTGTGAAAGGTAATTTTATTATTTACATCAGATACTCACCTGGGTCTCTGACGATGCTTGTAACTTGCACTACGAGCATCAGGACCGCAAGGCAGAGGCATCTACTTCTTAATGTCCCCATGGCGAGGGATGTTACCTGTGAAACAATAATTATGTGCTTTACTTACAAATTAAATAAATGCACAAGCAAACGGGAAATCGGAGTATTTCTTTACCGACGCCCGTAGATCGACACCATTATTGTACTGCAGATGCTTTGCCCTCCTTTCATTCTACCTTCAAGTGGTCACTTTTGGGATAATCTTAATTTTTATTATAGAATAGAGGCAAACGAGAAATCGGAGCCTTTTTACGACTACCATGTTACAGGTTACATGAAAATAAATGGACTTTTGTGGGTAAAGGGTGTGTTAAGGGTTTAGTTAGTCTTTAAAATACATTTATTTAATTGGTCTTTCCATGTTCACATGAACAAACTTAAAATAGTACAAGCACAACAATAGAATTAATACAGTTTTTGTTATTGGTTAGTAAAAAGGTGAGGGTATGAAGTCTTATCTGGTAGACTCCCGGCTGCAACTTGGATGGTCTTTATATAATTATTTATTTTTTATAGGATAGGAACGCAATCTGTACCTTTTGTTTAAAACCGGCGCTCACAGATATCGCCAATTATGCTATGCGCCGTCCTTTCCTCCTCGCGTTCCGTGGGCCACCAATACCTCAGTCATTTTAGGGTGGTATCATATGAGGGAGAGGTACCTCCCCATACGTGCCGGCCCCACTAGGCTGCAAGGCGTGGCGATCCCGTATGAACTCATAAGAGATAACCCCCACTACTATTATTGATATTAGTACAGTGGTAGCTAAGTGGGTATGCCGAGCGTGTTACCCTTGAGGTCGGGGTTCCTCATCCCGCCTAGGCCATGAATGTTCATCTAGATGAATCATGACCTAGGCGTGTCACATTTTTTTCTATAATAAAAATTAAAATATATAACATTCCCTAAATTTATAAATATACATATTAAATATATTTCCGTTGCCTAGTACCTGTATTGAAAGTCCACATGGTACTTAACCACAGGGTTAGGCTAACGTGCTGTGATAAGTCCCCACATATCATTATTATTATTATTACATATTGTATCGCGCACAACGCTCTGTAACATTGTTGAAATAGGATGTCACGCACGGGAGACTCCTCGAAAGGTATGTGATCGGTATCAGCGACTACATGACTGCGAACCCGGTCCCACCATATTTGTATATTTCTAATAAGATATTCCGCCACACTGGATGTTTAAATGTGTTGTATCGGATGCCATTTCAAATAGTTTAGATTTTAGAGCACGTGTAACTATCGGCTAAAAACATGTGCACACCTAATAACAATTTGATGCCTTGCCTTGAGAACGAATGTCTAATTTTGAAATGACATAAAATCATAGATTTACACAAGAATGTAATATTCGCATAAAGTTATCGAAGAAAGGAAATGTAAGTTTTTTTTTATAGAATAGGGGGCAAACGGAACGATAATTATTATGCCGATGCGTTGCCCTCCTCCCTCCACCCCAAATGGGCCACCGGCTACTCGCGAACCGCACGAAATGTGGCACTGAGGATGTCACTATACGGCGGTATTATGTGAGTGAGAGGTACCTCCCCGGTAACTCCTCTGTCTGTTACGTTGCATAGGAGGATGTAGTGTCATGCACTATGCATGGTACTACCTCTTCCTAAAATATGTGTGTGGTCTTCGCATAAATTTTTACAGCCTCCGCGCCTAGTCAATTTTGTTATATTTTTACAGCCTACGCGCCTAGTCAATTTTGTTATATTTTTTACCGCCTACGCGCCTAGTCAATTTTGTTATATTATTTATAGCCTACGCGCCTAGTCAATTATGTCATATTTACAGCCTACGCGCCTAGTCAATTTTGTTATATTATTTACAGCCTACGCGCCTAGTCATTTTGTTATATTATTTACAGCCTACGCGCCTAGTCAATTTTGTTATACTTTTTTTTTATTGATAGGATCACTACAGACGTTTCCAAAGTTTGTCCCATAAAAATTTTGAAAAAAAAATCAAATTTCGTCGATTATTTATGCTCTAAACTATTACTTACAATTTTAATATGCGGTACTGTTTCCGAATTCACTGTACCTATATGTAACATTTACTAAGTTCTGTACCTCAAAAGAAAACCAAAATTTGGGATCACTTTTCATTTTACACTATTTTGTTTCGTGTACAGAGGGACTACAGTGTGCTCACTTCCCTGTGACCATATTATATAGCGATATGAACGGCACATATCTCCTATGCAGTATTCGTAAACATGATCAATATATCGATTTGTTATGAACCGTTATTCACATCGATTTCATTAGAGATCATATCGTAAATATTATGTCAGGTTACATATCATATTTGACAAATACCTATATATCGGACTTTTGATATCGGTTGATATGTTTATAAGCTCGCCCGCCGCGCCTGCCACTGCTGCGACGACATATATGAATAAATAATTTATTATTACATAGTTTACAACTAATAGACATAGGCAAGTGAATGTCACCTTACCAAGTATATTCAAAGGTGCATTCATTACTCTGGAAATTTTTGTACATCTTTACATATTACATAGGACACATGGCCGCAATGTGTCATAATTGGGCCAACGCTGCCGGTAGTCTCATTAAAGCGACATGAGTGGCTATAATATTTATGAAGGGGGACGGGTCCACACAGACACGATAGCTCGACGAGCTCGTAGACCCCCACGATAATGCATGGGAATTTTGCTGTCGCGCCTGAGCTGCCCTCTCCTTAAAGAGGAAAGTCGAGGCGGCCAAAATATTAATAGTTATTTTAGCTAATCTTAATAATACTAAATATTTATCTTAAATATTTGTGCCTACAATGGGAAAGGGGGGTCTCTCACTCTATCGACCACAATCTCACCTAGACCTTCGCCCGGCGTATCTTATAGTAGCCGATGAAGCTGCTGGACACTTCCGTCAGTATAACAAAGCTCTATAGCTTTAGGGAAGTAGAACCCAGTAAACAAATTGGTTTAAATGTTATGGTGTTTATACACGACTGCGTGGGGCGCTGATGTATATCAGCCCTAATTATTTAGATATATATTATCCCTGATACAGCCGGAACGGGCGGATTTTAATGTACGTCGTGAGAATTGCCTTGATAGCGCTAGTGACACGTCACACGGTGTCTTCAGCAATTTATTTATACGGTCGTGCTGTCGCATATCAATACAATTCTTAAGCTCGTAATACAACAAAAGGTGTTTCTTAAGAAAGGCCATACCAAATGCCCCAAGAATTTCAGTAAAAGTGCTTAGCTGAATAGTATAGTCATTACTTCGGTCAGCTTTCTTTTGAATCTATACATTTTAAACAAGTCCCGTGTAAAGTATCGTAAGAACTTGTGTTACGTAGGAAAACAAAAGCTACCGAGTCTGTCTATAACGTATTGTCGTGAATATCTATGACACTATTTAGGAGTACAGTGATTCTCGGTCTGTTCAGTATTATCAATGTGAATTTCCAACTATAACTTCAATAATTCAGTTCAATAATTCAAATCACTCACGCTTTACTATTTTAGCTGTAGATATTCTGTAGCAGTTATTCTCGACTTTATAACGGACTTCAGAAACGGAGGGCATCAATTTTTACGAAGTAATTAATTATTGGAATTAAAAATACGAACATCTAAGAACCTTAGGGCTTACAAACAATTTTTTTTTGTACTGATTTGAATGGAGTATTTCGGCCGCAGTGATCATGTCTGATTTCATTTAAGCTGTAAAACGGGCTTAGCCCACCACTTGTTCCCACTGCTACAATTGTGTTCATGATCTGATCGCAGGAAGCCCGATGGTAAAAGGCCTAAAACCGTCTTATCTTACCGAACCGAACCGAACTAAATCATAGCAAAAGGAGGAGTAAGAAGTTATTGTCATTTCCCTCCCTAATCAAAGCAACTAAAATGACATTTAATTTATCTTATCTCTTTTACATTACAAAGCCTACAATCAAATTCAATTAAGAAACTTGGCCATAACAAGTTTGTCTAAAAGTAATCCATGTTTTGACCTTTCCGTTAAAAATATAATTAAGAAAACGTACTAAGAGGCCTTGTTAGCCCATCTGTACCAGAACCGAAAGCAGGTATCTCAAAGATCTACACGAAATTACAATTATGGAAATGGGACTGGTCATAAAGGCGGAACAGCACTTGTCAGAGAACGCTGGCACCACACCGCTCAGCTGACTATAAACGAACCGTCTTTATCCCTTTTAATACGACGAACCCGCTTCATTACAGCCAAATTGAGCACACACTCTACCGCAAGGAAGCTGATATGCTGTCGTATTTCAAGAGATTTGAGAGTTTACAATCATACGCTTGTGTCAGCAATGATCAAAAGTTCGCAACCATTCGGCATAGTAATTGTGCTGATGTTCATGGGCGCCGATTGTCGTAAAAAGCTCAGATTGGTCGTTTGTCCCTCTATACAAAGTATAAATAAGTTTGGCAATACCCAATACATGTACCAGGATAACATAAGCTATAGAAACTTTTGCACTTGGTTTTGTGACTATGTATTTAAATTTTTTAATAATAATTTCGCCCTAGCCGAATTTCGGCTACAGCAGCCATCCCTATTAAAAAGAGCCATCTGCGCAGGACATTATAGTGTACAAGTGTTTGCGCGGACATAAGTGCACTTTCTATTCCTTCATTCTCTTATTCCGATGGGATGGCAATCCAACACGACCGGAGAAAACTCATGCGCAGGACCGACAGCTTAACGTGCTCTCCGAGACACAGGGGCGTAACACTGCCAACTTCTAAATTTCGGACTTTTATTTGAAAGTGAAAATTTGACCGGCTCAGGATTAGAACACGTGACCTAATGTCTGTTGCTGAACATTCTACCACTAGACCAGGAGGCAGTTGAATAAGCTATCATTGTAGCATCGCAATATCACGATCCCATCTTTACTGATTATAGAGATAAGTGTTATTTAAAATAATAGGTGGTATAACATAATTACAGTTGCGTAAGCGCCGCGTTTTTGACCCACAAATTCGGACAAGGCCGACCTACTAAATAGCCCGTTGTCTTACCCAAACCATCTTCTATCGTGATTGAACAATTAAAATAATCTAACTAATAGTTGGGTTTTAAAATATATACTTATATCCGACTGCGTAAGGAAGGTAATATTTTTGGAGCGTCTAGCTACATGTATGGATGTAGATTACTATGTTCTACAGCCTGAAAGACTTGACACATAATGCAAATGACAATGGGTTCAGTTCAAGTATATTTCAATGGTTTTATGTTTTTCAATTTAATGTTATTTTCTACACTAGTTAACTAGGATATTGACCTCTTTTTATTTAGGAAATTCTAAATAAGTGTCTCTTCCCGTACCCATTACAAATAGAGCTTATCAGTTTAGGAGTGGGGGTGTATTGTTTCAAGTCGAAATTGATCTCCTTGCAGTCTGTACAGGTTAAATCAGCCCCCCTACCATGGTACAAGCCTTGTCGTGGCGGTGGGGCTCAGTAGCCTGGGGTTATCCGTGACACCTTGGGCGAAGCCAATTGAACCGAGGAGGTGGCGGCTCTTAGTACACCTCCTATAAGAAGAGGGGACTAAAGAGCAGGAGGAGGTGCTGCTCTTTGTACCCCTCTTATAAGAAGAGGGGACAAAAGAGAAAAAGTGGCGGCGCTTTTGCGCACGGGGCAAGGGGCGAGGATGGGAACCTCACCCCATTGCACTGTCCCAAAGTCGGTGGGGTTGTCCTGTGGTGCGGGATAACCCCATCTGTGGAGGTAGCGTCGGTCTCTTCGGGGGCTGATTTGCCGTTGAGGTGCCCTGATGATTTGTTGTTCCGGGGAACCTCATCAGAGGCGGCACTGGTGACACTCGCGGTGGTTTCTGTGGGTATTCGGCACTATATAATGTGCCGCGAGCCCCACACACCACTGGACCCCACCCAGGGCCTGTGAAGGCGCGTAAATGCGTTTCCCCGCGTCAACAAAAAAAAAGGTTAAATCAGCCCACTAGCTGTTAATTGAATGCACCATATATCCAACATTGGGCCGATAAAGATTCATGATAATTGTGATATTATGTTATAATATCCAAGGGCTAAGGCACGCTCCACGGGGTGAATTGTTGCTTTGTTTTATTTTGCTTCTTGCTTGAATACTAAATGCTGTAACAAAATTGCATTTGCAATAGATAATGCATGCTTATTTATGCATATTGTACATTTGTGTTACAGTGTAATAAATCTGGTAAAGGAATATTTGACATCGAATAAGTGTGACCTTCGCTGCTCAGTACGATGCGTACGGCCCGGTCGAATTCGGGCTGTTTAGACTCTAAACATTGCGTATGAAATATTTGGCAATCGTGTATTTTAAAATAATACTTGAAAGACTTTTCATACACTACTAAACGTCAGTGCGTTTAGTAGCCTATGAAATAATATGTTTATTTTTTATCATATTATTACACAATACTTACAAAATATGACTATAAAATGCTTGTATTTAAATGGGGAATAAAGTATTTACTAGAGTGAGAAGGTGAGTATAATTTTCGGAAGGTTAGAGAACCATAAAATTTCAACTATAAGTATTACCTTAATTGTTATATTTCTTATGTTAATGCGATTATTCACTCAAAAAAATATTGTAAGGTATCCTAATATCTAAATAAATAACAATTAATATCGTTTCAAAAACTTAAAACGGCATTAAAATTTATAAGACACTATTAATATAAAAACTACACCGTGTTGGCTCTAAGTCCTGCATAGGCAGAATAGGCGTTTTGCTGGATCACTGGGCGACGGTCTGAGAAAGTTGTGGTCCATCCAGTTTAACTCGATTGGTTGGTGTGCTAGTTTTCCAGCACACCTCAACACAGATGTGTCTACTCCTCAAGAAGGAGCCCCCAGGGGCACCAGCCACGGAACTGCGTTTACTTGGCACCCAGTTCTTTGCTACCCAATGAGGAGGAACAATGCTGGGTTTTAGTAGTACGGTCTCTCGACCCCAAGACACATCATCCTGGCATGCTTAAGAGCAAGTGCCGAAAAAAGATAATTGCTTGGAATATTTATATTCATGACGATAAAGTAAGTGACTGTATGTACTTAGTCCGTTCATAAATACCGTTACAATTAAAAATAAAAATAAAATATTTCGTTTGAATTTGGAATTTGTCTTTTTATACGATTGTTCATTTGTTACAATAAAACTACTATTACCGATTTTATCGTGCTTTATTTAAATTATTTAACTAGCCCGAAGTTTCAGAAGCTGAAAAAAGAATGTAACGTCATCTTGTTATGTATCACGATGTAATGTGATCATGACTTTTTTGGCCTTTAAATTAGTTCTGAAAAGTCGATAAGCCACATGTGTGAAGAGGTTTGGACACAGGCTATCTAAATGTTTTTATACTTTTTGCCGTGTTTTGTAGTTTGTATTAACAGTTAACAATATTATACAATAACATCTGTGGACGTATCACACCACATTACCCAGGCCCTGTGCTGAGTACCGTAAGGACTTATGTTATGGTACACAACGGATATATATTTTACATTCTTTATAAATTTAAGAAATATTATAGGTTTAAGATTTTTATTATAAAAATACATATATTACACAGATACGCATCCATAACCAGTGTAGGATTCGAACTCGCGACCTCATGTTGTACCACATGCACGACTTATCCGAGCCATGTTAACTGCGCCATGGTCGTCATTCTTAGAGACATATTGTTGGATTTATATTTTCTTTTGAAACGGCGTTGAAGTATAAATTATTATGTGCGAAATATATGCCAATTAATGTTATCGACCTCAATTCTACAGATATTGTAATCGAGATACAAGTAGGTAGGTACACTTTTTTTTATTACGGTCTATTATCGCTTTGTATTGTTATTTGATATTAAATCCCACATGTGCAACAGCTAACAGTTGCTCTTAAAAGTCCTTAACAAGTTTCCAGTTTTATTTCGTATGTTTTGTTCACTATTACCTTCTATAGTTAGAAGCCGTATGAAGGGAGCCTAATTCAGAATTGTACAACGCTTAAAATTCCACATTCGGAATTTATCCTTACAGAGAGAAGTTTTATTGGTTGCTGTGATGAAAGGACTATCGATGAACAAGCTCTGATTTGCTTTTGCCTTATTTACTATGTTTGGTAATGATTTTAATTAGTTCACGCGTACTTTAAAAGTATAATAAGTATTTTATATGATATTAAACGAAAAAGGCTCTTTAGCCCGCCCTGTGGTACCATTTACGCATTGTTTATTTCTCTCGCGTTATGTGTATTATGTTGTTTTATACCAACATTATCAAGTTGTTAAAGTTTTTATATTCATAAGGTCCTATAAGAATAATTAACCATTAGAAATGCATAATTGATAATGACTAGTAAGAATAGTTCAACGAAATTTGATAATTTTAACAGGTTTTCAACTCAATTAAGGTAGTCAACTCAAATTAGGTAAGTAAAAAAATATATTTCTATTTTGTTCATCAATTCTCTTTTATAGTCTGTATATTTATTTTAATTTAACAAGAATTGCTAAAACTGTCTTGTCACATAAAAAATATGAGACTCTTTTAAAAGCTATATTATTCCCGATGCTGCTGAGTCAAATTCGATAAAGTAGAATGCTAACGCCAAATCAGTAATCTTTCCACAGATGTTTCTTTTTAGATTATCTATCTTCTATCCTTTTTAGGTTTCATAGTAATTGCATCAACGCAACATCGAAAGGGACAACGATATGGTATGCATAGTTACAAGAAGAAGCTGAATGGCGTTTACAAATTTCCATACATAAATGAGAAGGTGCTATACCTAGTCTTGCCATAAACACTGTAGCAAAAAAAATATTTTTAATAACATTTATTACTTTGACAGTGTGTTAGTCTTACACACAAATATAAAACAATTAAAAATATAAAAAGCTTAATTAAAATGGTCTCCATTGGCTGCAATACAGTGCTCTAAGCGTTGAGGCCAGTTATAAATAAAAGCACTCACTCTTTCCATGGGGCAATACTTCACTGCGCATCGCATGGATTGTTATTTTATTGTTGATGCCAAATTATCATGGTGTTCAGATCAAGCTGATCTCTAAAACTGATCATAAATCATAATCCAGCGTATTAAGTTCCGGGCTATACCGTATTTTACCACCCGATTCATCTTTAATTTATCAGTTAAGAAATGACCAGGGCGTCTCTTATGGGCTGCAGGTACTACATCATCTACACATACGTGACAGGGTTCTAGGTGTTATCTTCATTTCCCGAGATAAAATCTTTTCCTTTCGTATTATTTCCCTTACGGATTTGACCACCTTTTTTCGGACGAACACTGTGTGGACCGCCAGATCTTTCTCAATGACAAACAGAGCAAGTCTCATTGTTTATTACCTCCAAACCACGTGTATGGAGAGTTTCAAAAATTGCATTTGACTCCATACCTGCTTTGTGTAATGCAATCACGGTCATTCTGTTCTCTTTATGACCCCACTCCACTTTAATATCGTAAAATATTGTACAATGTGTCGGCTTTGTTTTTGTAGAATCGTATAAAAATGACAGATTCCAAATTCAAGTGTAGTATTTTTTATTTTTTATTGTAACAATATTTATGGCCAGACTAAGCATATATATGTATATATATATATATATATATATATATTATATATGACTATACGAGATGTATATATATTAAAAGTGTTATTGGGATCTTTCAATTTATAATAACAGTCCGCAGGAAGTTTGACAGCTTAACGTGCACGGCGGTGTGTGTACAAGCTGTCGGTCCTTGCGCCTAATTTCTCTTCAGAATTATCGAAGTATTGTCCCATCTGAGTAGGAGAATGAGGCAACTATAGAGATATCTATAGAGATGGCCGCGGTGGCCGATATCTAGCTAGGACGACATATTGTTATATATATGAGGGACGACAAACCACACGAAACGCGACAACCAAGATGTCTCTTTACGCCGATATCATGTGAGGGAGAGGCGCCTCCCTAGTCGTGCCGGCCTAATTCCGCTGTCACGCAGCATGGCATGAACTCTTATTAAATGTAGGCGATAGCTTTCGTAGTATTCATATGACAAGAATAAGCAAAAGAAAAAAATCCAATGCCAAACGCCTATATGCATTGAATTTTTGGCTTAAAACTACTTCTAACTAATTACAGCCTAAAGATAATGATAATGATAATTATGATGAAGAAGCGTATTGTAATATCCGGATGCGGATACAGAGCAACAAGGATGTCGCTGTGACGTCATAGGTGCACGCGAATCACGTTTTTTGTATAGTGTTCATCAAGGGCAGGCAGTCCGGCGATGCTAGTTTTTGTGAATCGTTTGCGATTCTTTTCTCTTATTCCTTTTTTTTTTCAGGCGATAATGGTTTTTATGTATTGTTTTTAATTAATAAAATGTAGGTAAGTTATTTGCATTGTACTTTCATTTAGAATGCCGCTTTCACTTTATCTACGAGCAGTGGGTAGCTCGGCTTTCTGCCAATCGTCATAAAGATTTACCGCATATGAAATGTTTTTTTAATAAGAGGACAAACGAGGCATCGGATCCTTAATTAACGCATTATAGTAATGCAAATGCGTTGTCTTCATTTCCTCCTCCTTTTTAATATACCATCGGCTACTCGAAAGCCGCACGAAACGCGACACGCATGTATCACGTGAGCGGGATTTGATTCCCCTGTAGTGCTGGCCCAATTCCGATGCAATACACGGAATGTGAAGACTTATTTCTCGCCTCTGTTAACACTTTTTTCTAGTTCAAGAGGGCAAACAAGCTGTCGAAGTGTTCTAGCGACTACCGACGTTCATGGACAACCGCATAGAGGTTATGCAGACGATACCCTCTTTTCGTTTTTCCCGGCATTGGGCTGCGAGTAACTCGCACGCACGCGACAGCAAAGTGTCTTTTTTGTGGTATTGTGTGAACGAGTGGTACCTAGCCTTTCCCATATACATATCGCTAGTCATAACGCATCGATTGGGTTTCAATTGCCTTAGTCGAGATATTAGCTCGTAGTCATCCATCACGCGTACAATGTACACACCTCTTTAATGATGCTATCTGTAAAACAAACCCGGATTCACTCGCATGTAAGCGTGAGCGTGTCGTCACTAATTTATCTACTGAATTCCACACACACACACACAGAGAGACGTTTGACATGTACTCCGACAAAAATAAGGGAATAAAGATTATGGCCCATTAGTGGGGAGGAGGAAAGGATGGTAACGCACCGGCATAGTAATTGTGCAGTTATAAACAGAAGAAAACATCAATAAACATTACAGTAATATACATATTTCTTTACATCTAAAAAGCCGGCGTGTATGCGCCTACTGCATATTTTTTATAGTATGTATAATTAAGCAAACGAACAGTCCGTCTTATGGTGACTATTAACACCAATAGACATCCACTTAATTGCTATGCAGTAAGAAACTATGAAGAGAAGCGCGCAGAATGAAAAAGTATAAGGAAAATAAGCGTATGAGATAGTAACCAGGCGAGCGTAACGCTTTACCGTGTTTATGCCGTTTACATAGCTACCGCAGTTTTCACTTCAGAACTATGTTCGTTTATAAGGATTAAACTCCAGTTGCGTGTCGCATTTCACACCCATTTTTTACTACCTTACAAATGTTGCACCGTATCTCTATGTACCATCAAGTTGAACGTGCGAATACTAAACACGACCGTCAAAACCATCTGCCGTATATTCATATTACATCTCATAATGACGCGATTGTCTCTGTAACGGCACTGAGTTACTTACGTATTATACAAATAATCATAATCAGGGCTGGCACTGATGTCTATGTAAGTTCCAACGATGGTCATATTTTGTCATTAGTAAAACACTGATTGTGGATTCTTTTGCTCTGACTCTAATGGTCTAATTTGTAATACGTAGCGTGATCTCATAAGGACCTTATGAGATCACGCGTCGTCACTAGCTAAGAATCTTCGCAACCGGCGTCTTTGTATGATGAGAATACTGAATGTGAAGGTAGTAAGACAAATCTGTAATCTGCACTGTGCCACGTGGCAGTTGGTTCTCTCTGCTTACCCCGTTAAAGAACAGATGTGAAGGGGTGTTGTTCTTATACATTGGCGTAACAAACATACTATTAGAACAAATCTATATTTGGCATAAAGATCAGACTAATCATAAGCTGGTTTTATACCAATTAGATAATATAATAAAACTTGGTCATTCGAAGTAAAAAACTGAAAGTGACATATAACCAGTAACCATGTCAGC
>JAFELO010000508.1:382676-397350 GCA_017140195.1 Eumaeus atala
GGGGGGGGGGGGGGTGTCAAATATTTGGCAATATCTTGCCACACATCGCGTTGTTACTAAAATGTATAGTCTGGCACTTCATTTCGCTCGTTTCGTTTGATTTTCGTCTTCAGACAAGCTACAAGACATTTGTCTCTAATTCTGGAACGCTATTACATTTACAAAGTTCATTGACCCATACCAATAATATAAATAAAATAATAATGAAAATAAATCTACACTAATAATATAAAGCTGAAGAGTATGTTTGTTTGAACGCACTAATCTTAGTTACTAATGGCCTGAATTATTTTCTTCTTTAATATTCCATTTATCGTGGAAGGTTTTAGGCTATCGCTATAACATCGTGACGCTACAGCTACCGGACCGGAGTTACGCTGGTGAAACCGAGGGGTGATGATAATGATAAACGACAGATAATATAACATTTTACAATTGACGGGTTTTGATGTAAATATATCTTATTAGTGTTTATGTGGCCGTTACTCCAGTGTAAAGAATGGTTGGAGCCTGTAATCGTCCAATTCTTTATTATGAAGTGATTTCATCGATATGTATGATTGTTTTGTGTCTATTTGGCTGGTATTAAAAAAATAATAAAGTATGTTTAGCAAAGAAGCTGGAGAACAGATGACAGATGGGCCAGTAAGGCGCTGGAGTCTAGGCCGCGTTTAGGAAAACGAAGTGTTGGTCGACCGTTCACCAGGTGGAAAGACGATCTCCGTGCTATCTGATCCGGGATGGACGCCAGTAGCAGTAGATCGCTCGTCTTGGCGTTCATTGAAACAGGCCTATGTCCAGCAGTGCGGTCCATAAGCGATAATGAAGTTGGTTATATTTTTTTTATCACCATCAAATTCGATGTATTTTTGCCATCTCCCATTTAAAGCAATTAAACCGTTGAATAAAAACGATTCTTCTTTAGAGTCAAAATATGGTTCCACTACTGTTCTGACCTCTCCATTTGTCAAAGATCTTTGACCTCCAAAGTGCTTTTTTAGGTTAGGGAATAGAAAGTGGTCTGACGGTGCCAGATCAGGTGAATAAGGCGGATGCAGTAATAGCTTAAAGCCACAATTGTGGATTACAGCCATTGATTGTACAGAATACGGGCGTTGTCTTGATGAAACAGGACTTTTCCTTGGAGCATTCCTGGACGCTTTTCTTTTATTTCCTCTCGTAGTCGACGTAGACACCGTAGTTATCCGAGTTTATAGTCTGACGCCTTTCAAGATAATCAATCATAATCACACCCTTCGAGTCCCAGAACACTGAAGCCATTTCCTTATTTGCGGACAAATTCGCCCTAGCCTTTTAAGGGGGTGGTGTACCAGGTCTTCGCCACTGTTTCGATTGTTGTTTTGTTTCCGGCTTACAGTAATGAACCCATGCTTCGTCCATTGTAACAGACAGATTCAAAAAACAACTAAAATGTAATTCAAAGCTGTTAGAATTGCGGATTTGAATACAATGTACGTTACATTTCAATAATCATTGTATTATCATGTATTCAATCTTTGGAACAATCATGTATTTACTACAAAATTAAGTATTCACATATTGATTTCGTAAGTTTCTTCGAATGTCACTTCGTCCGCATGAACTTAAGAAATCAGTATATTACCTATAAAACAACTTTTAACATTAAAAATACAATTTATTTTATCAATCTCATATCCCTCTATATACGACAAGTAGGTATACTGTACCTACTATTACCATACACACTACTGTAGCTATTATCAGGATTCAAAAATACCGTGAAAGTGAAATACCACAGGATATATAATAAAAATTAAAGCAAAAAAAAACCTAGATACGATAACCTTTATATAAACTATGGTGACAGCCCTAGCGGGCATTGTAATAGGTCATTGGCAGGATATTGTAGATCCTCAATGAATCATGCGTTTTTGTAGTACCTCAGTGGTCTCAGGTCCGGGTGGTAATATAACGCACATTCCTTAGTAAATTGCATCTACGATTGCGGTAATCTGTGCCAATCTTATGCTATTACCAATATTTCCCCGCGAATATGGCTTCAAACGACGTAGTGACATGTAAATGAGTTGGTTATTAATAGAAACTCGTCTTAGTATGGATAAGTCCTTTCCGGGATGAATGTTCTTTATTGTTCACTTTTCTGGAAGATTCCTAAACCCTTTCGGTCTCGAATTATTATACTACTGAGGATGGCAACTGGTAACTGGTTGCACAAAAAAGGGAGTGCGTGGGAGTAAGTTCCGTTTAATACGAACGGTAGTCGACTTCAAAATGTCACCGGTGACGGGGTAATTTCGATTTGATTGACAAGGAAATTCTTCCGCGCAGCACTTATCGGGATGATACGTATTCCTTAAACGCGTTTTAAGTCAGTCGTTTAAAATGAAGGTTAACCACAAGCCTACCCGACAATCTCGTGTGATGGACCTGCCTGTACTTATTATAAAACAAATTCTCCAGAAGCTGTCTATTGTATGTGATAGATGTATATTTTGTCAAATTCTATTGAGCGAATTTATATACGGTTTTCACTTATGGATGGAACAATATAGAAGAGTTTTAGTGTCTAGTTTGTTCACAGGAGAAGGTGGAACTGATCCTAGTTATATAATATTTTTTAAGTCCGTAAAAATGTAATGACAAATTTTGTTTGATTATTATATTTTGGGAAGAGGTAGTGCCATGCTGCGTAGGAGGAGGTAGTTCCACGCGTGGTGCCGGACACTACATCCTCCTATGGAACGGATTTGGGCATGGCACGGCACGATCGGGGAGGTACCTCTCGCTCACTTGATACCTGCGTAAAGTGACAGCGTCAATCATGCGAATGTCCATGGGCGTCGGTATTCACAAAAAGGCTCCGATGTCTCCTTTGTCCACTTATGCTATAAAAGATATATATTTATCTGTTAAACATTACCCTTTCACTAATTACCTTGTATTAAATTGAAAACTATGGAACCTTACTGTTTAAAATGTACTGTAATGAGCATTGTAACTCTCGTTATCAGAACGAATCTTAAGACATTTCATACTTGACAACCATCAAGCTGCACAGGCTATAGCAGGGATATAGACACCCACACACATATACACACGCCCTTTTTTTTTGGTGACGCGGGGAAACGCATTTACTCGCCTTCACCGGCTCTGTTTGGGGTCCAGTGGTGTGTACGAGTGCCACCAGTGCCGTTGGACTCTGTTTTTCCAGTACTTCATCAGTGCCGCCCTTGGTGAAGTGCCCCGGAACAACAGATCATCATCGTCCCTTGCCCCGTGCGCAAAAGCGCCACCTCCTGTTGCTCTTAGGTCCCCTCTTCCTATAAGAGGGGTACCGAGAGCGATTTCTCCTCCTGATCTTTAAGCCCCCTCTTCTCATAAGAGGGGTCCAAAGATCCCCCTCGGTTCAATTGGTGGGGATATACACACGGCCTAAAACAGTACTCTTCATTTTGTGCACTCGGGCAAAAGTGGTCTTGGTAATAACTTTCATGGATTCCAGGAATGGGGACATATTTTCAATACATATTTAAGACTACACGAGTTAAACTGCATAACTAATATAGAATAACATACTTAATATAGCACAAACTGTCGGCACCAGGGAGGCCTGGAGCCCGAGATACAGATCTTAATCTAGTTTCCACAAATGTTTCTCTCTAAATAACACTGTTTAGCTACTAATATTTATTAAATAAATATTTTTGTACTTCTATTATTGATTTATAACATTTAATTTTATTTTCTCGTGAATTGTGAAGGACTATAGTTACCTGGACGGAACGATTGTTTTGACTAGGCAAAGACGATGGAAAAGAATAATTTACGTATTGAAACACGTCAGCAATTTCTGAAACACCAGATGAATTGACAATGAAATAGACAATATGACATGGAATTTCCGGCAAACATAAATATGTTTATAAACTATATTAGGGTCAATTCATACTAGCGCAAAGTCGAAGCGCATCGAAGCGTCAATCCGAAACTTAATATAGCAAATTCACTCTTATTTCCACAATGTAATGCACATACTTCTTCCAAGGAAAAAAAAAGACGCGCGAAGTCACGCGCACTGGAGGGAATTCGCGCGCCTGCGCGCGAGCAACTCTGATTGGTGCGCGCGCATTCCAAGCGGCTAATATGCGAACTACGCGCCGTCTGGTCAGTAATAGGCGAACTACGCGCCGTCTGGTCAGTCGGCAGTCGGAGCGGACGGAAACTGTCTTGTGTCGAAGTGAATCACAATGGAAAACGACGAGAAATTAATAAGCAACATCATAGCAAGATCAATGTCAATCATTTTATACGAGTTACAACAACGAGATTCAACTGGTGTCCATCACAAATGCCACGAAAAAGCGCGCATTCTCGCGCTTATTCACGCGAATACGCGCGTATTCGTGCGACTTCGCTTTGATTGTGAGGAATTTGACGCTTCGATGCGCTTCGACTCTGCGCTAGTATGAATTGACCCTTACTTAGTGAATAATATACTCACATTTCAAATATTAGGCTACGTTTACAAGGTGAAATACAATATAAAATAATTTTATAAATTGCAATTTGAAATCAAATTATAGGGTAAAAATAAGGATTTATAATAATAAGATATAACATTTATTTTTCATCGTTTCGTATTCTTGAGATCAGCTCACGAAGTGTTTCGCACCATTATTTTTAAAGAACTGCAACAAAAACGTTGTGTGGAAACCCGCCTAAATCATTATTTATTCTATCTTTTAGTGTTCGTTGTTATAGCGCCAACAGGATTATATCATTTGTGTAATTGTCACGGAGCATGAGATACAGCCGACAGTGAAAGACAGACGGACACCGGCATCTTAGTAACCTGTAATAAATGTTTCGTTTTGACCCTTTGGGCATGGAAACTACTATGTTTAATATACCTCTCAGGTTAATTTAGAACATATAAGATAAATATCTTCTGTCCCGCAACTGTAATTAGTTACATCGATCAATGATTGTAGAAGCCTCAATTTGTCTTAGAGGACCTTCGCAATATTAAAGCCTGGTGTGCGTGTACTCACAACATCTAAGTGGGCATACGAATAATGCGTTTAGGGTTGCTATCTATTCGAAAAAATGGAACAGACGTGTTAACTTTTCATCCTAGATTACTAGAATATATTTCATTCACTGGAATACTAGAATGCCTATTTACCATTTTAACAAATCTATAATTATTATAAAACAAGGCCCTCAAGAACTGTCTGTCTGTATGTGAACGGTTTTCTCAAAAGCTCCTGAGCGGATTTTTATGCCGGTTTCAACAACGAATAAAGCGATTTCCGAGTGCTAGTGTAATAATACGTTTTAAGTCCGTAAGGAAATAATGACAAATTTTGTTTGTGTAGCATGTAAATCCAATTGAAAACTTACACGGACGGACAATTCAATGTTTGCTTTGATTTACAAGAATATGTTATGTTGAAGTTATTAAAGAAATTGTACAAAAGATAGACAGGAAGCGTATACAGGGTCAAATTTAAATAGAACAGTTTTATAATATACAACTTTATTTTAAAGAAGATTTATTTAGTTAAAATAAAAGATTAAGCAACAACACGCTCGTTTATCCTATTATACTAATCACTTAATCGTATACTCTATATTAAAATTATACTAATTAAATATAATTGTAGCTTCTAATTAATGTAATAATACTAATTCATTAAATATTTTATTATTGTATATAATAACTAATAAATCCGGTGTGCCTAATTCAATGTGTATTTGACTTTTTCAAGAGCTTTTCTATACAAGCTTCACTTCAGGGATTTGTATTTGTCCATTTATTTTTCACCGAATATTAAACGATCTTCATATTTTAAAGAAAACTTAAAATTCACTTCATTGATGAAAGACTTAAGATATGTTTCACAGCTTAGGTGAATACTCCAAGCATTAGGGCCTTAGGATGTACTTCGTAAAGACGTCATTACATATTATCCCTAGGCCAATCAAATCTTGAAAGTTGCATAAGTTCACACCATTTTGTAAAGAGATAATCATAGGATTAGTTTAATTAGGCTGGCAGTGTTCAGGCATCAGCTTGATCAAAATCAAATTCACACCAATATCAAATCCAAATCACATAATTGACTATTATGATTAGAGATAAGAATCTTCAATTCAATATCACGGAGAAGACAGAACGTGGTCTTTAAATATGTTTTCTATCTAGAGGCAACATTTAGGTTAGGCTTCAAAAGTTTGCAATAACTCAAGGTGCCTTGAAACGAAGTATACTGGAGTCCACCAAGTATACTTCGTTTCAAGGCACCTTGAGACGAGAGCACAGGAGAAGGAAAGTCATGGTTAAATATGTTGAAGTAGCAGTGGCTACCACCAGCGGGCTGACATACTGAACAGAACTGAAACTTGAGGTACCAATAATGTTTTAGACTTGAGTTCAGTTCAGGTAGGAGACATGATGTTTGACGATAACCGGGTTTGATGGGATGGCAGGGGACTTGCCTGGTGGTTCGTGGTATCGCAAGGCCTCAGGTTCGAGTCTCGGCGAGACCATAGTGTTAATGGGATTTTTCAATTTCTCTTACAAGGCCGAAGTCAGGAAGTTGGCGGTGTTACACCTCCGTACCTCGTAGAGCACGTTAAGCCGTCTATCCTGCTCCTGATTTTTCTCCGATCGTGTAGCGACTGGCACCCGTGATGACCCGTAGGGATATATTTTGCTGGGCTTGCAGGCGTTTCCGCTGGGCCTGGGAGGTTTGCGCGTACCATGCGGGGGCGGCGTAAGTGAGGCGTGACCGGATATATGTCTTGTAAATCCCCAGTTTCGTCCGTGTAGGAAGTCCGGACGCTAGTACCGGCCACAGCAAAGCGCGGGCTGTTCTCGCTTGGTTGACCGCTCGGTCCACCTGCGAGCCCATCCGCAGCGCGCGGTCGATACTGCATCCGAGATACACGACTGGGAATTCCCAAGACACATCCTGGCCTCTAAACTTTAACCGCCCCGGCATGGAGCGCCTCTTGCTGACATATAGCGCCGTCGTCTTATCCACGTTGACGGACATGCGCCACGTGTCGAGCCACTCCGGCAACCGGTCCAGCATGCACACAAATGTACACTATAACATGTCCTACGCAGTTAGCTAATCCCTATAGAAATGGCCACCGTGGCCGAAATGCGGCTAGCACAACATTGTTATGACTGATTATAATATGTGAAAGATACTTGACTGATGATGATTATGAATCATCAATATCTATATTATATGGAAGAACGAATGCGTGAGTTTATATTTAGATAACTATTTTTCATTTTTCAATCAGATTATGTAAATTCGGAATAATTAAAATTTATATATTCACAAGTACCAATCCAATGCTTACACCAACGGATACAGCCAGCAGCAAACAAACATACTTTCAAACATACAAAACAATAACTTAGTATTCTCAAATGAGGGTACTTTTGGATTCGAAGTGTTTTATCTCTAATAATTTTTGTGCTATCCATCAGTAAATACGAGTGTAAAATTGAATAAAGTTTAACATTACAAGTTAGACCAACTATTGGCCTTACTTTTGGTAGTCATACTGTCAGCTGATCTTTAAATGTCAAACCTATTTGATTGCAGAGCAATGTATGATTTTAAAAACTGTATTTCGTCATTTCAACCTTTGAGCGTGAAAAGTATTGTCCCATTAAATTAATGTAAGTTAGCGAACGGCAGAATTTAATGTGTATTATTTTTATGGAATCCTATGAATATTGTAAATGCGAAAGTTTGTATGTTATTCTGTCAATCTTTCACACAAAAAACAGAATCGGATGAAATTTGTCACACGTACAGATCACAATCTGGAATAACATAAATAAATGAATAGTGAAATGATTTCCTAAGTATGTCATTTACGTGGGTAAAACCGCGGGACACAGATAGTTGGTTATAATGCGAAAATATAATTCTTAATATCACGTAGTCCTATTCTCTAATGTAATCTAAATCATAAACCCGTACAGTACAAATTACCTTTTCTATTTCACAAAATAATCATCTTTAAAAAATGTAAAACCAATCATTTCGCTCGATCGGCATTTTGTTAAATATGAGCATAGCTTTCATAGACCACGTTGATTGCAAACACAATGTAACAATGATTGATGAGAAATTACTTAATCAAACAATAAACTCTTATACGATGACTTAGCCTTGTGTCCTTGCGTTCACCACGAGGCGCTTATCGTTAAAAAAACGCCAACTTACCATTAAACTTTGCAAAACATGATCACATTGACACAACACGTATTTATAAACGAAATGGAAATGTGTCTCGAACACGTATCGTGCGAAAGCGAATACGGAAGTTTGTGAGGCGGTGCGCTCGCCAGCGGTGCGGTAACGACTCGTGAGCGGTGGGTTTCTCTGGTGATGTCGCGAAGAGAAAGTCTCGACCGTGGTGTGCGCTAGTACGCCGTGGTGGGGAGGCTCGCGAAACCAAAAGGCACCGCACATCATCTAGTGCACATTTTTTGTATAACACAAGTTATGTCAATGTGGATTTTAAGGCACTTGAAGATATTCTCAAATGGCTTATTAAAATCTGTTGGACACGTGCTTAAGCACGACGTTTATAGTATAGGGGGCAAACGAACAAGCGACATCTGCATTATTGTCATGCAGATGCATAGCCTCCTCCTCTCCTACAATGGACCTCCGGCTACTCACAAACTGCACGAAACGCGACAGGGTGGCTGTCACGTTATGCCCAATTGGACTGCATGGCACTACCTCTTACTATAATTTTTACGTCATCATCAGATTATAACAGGCAAACTTGCAGGCCATAGAGCAGTATTGACAAAGGAAGTTCTGGCTCCGCAACATCGGAGAGAGAGTTTTTTTTATTCTATAGAATAGGGGGAGGCAAACGAGACCTTTTTACGATACACAGGAGGATGTAGTGTCATGCACTATGCATATCACTACCTCCTCCTATGCAGCATGTCATTACCTCTAGAGTGGAATAAAATGTGCAGCGGAATAGTTCAACCTCGCTAAAGAAAATGATGAAGACATATGGGGCTGACTGCTAATTTTCACCAATTGGAGAGACGCTTTAACAAGAAGTTGTTGGTGATGATTATTGGTGAAGGATTTGAACACGAGTTGTAGAAACGAGACAGAATTTTCATCGTGTCACAACAAAAGGTTGTAATTGACTTACAGTGCTATCCTTACAGGTTGAAGTAGATAAATTAGGTTATCTTGTAAACTCCCTTTCACTTATAAAACCAGGCTCACCTAGAGGCCGCGGTCAAAAACTTTGAATGGCAGTTCAGACCAAAGCAGATAACAGTCAAAACTTTAAAAAGCTGATGCAATATCGTAATCATAAGGTCTGTATGTGGTAACTTGTATGTAGTTATTATTATAAAAATACAAAATTTTCGTAAAGCAATCAAAAAAAGTAGATTACGACTTATGAGTACAGACTAAACTAAAGGAACCGGGCAAAAGCGATATTTTTGTTTTTGTATGGAGTATCACTTGTTTAGATTGCTACCGCTAATTTTATTTTTAAAAATCACACCACATCACATCAGTTTGAAGCAAAAAAAAAAAGGAAATTCAAAGCACAGTAACCATAATCTCCTAGTGAAACGTCTGTGACGTACGGACCGGCGGTCGCACACACAGACGGACATGCCGAAATTATAAGGCTTCCGTTTTGCCATTTGGCTACAGAAACCTTAAAATGAGAATAACTCGTTGCTAGTTTTTTTAGAAAGTGGGTGTGTGGGTATAGGGTCAAAAGTAAAAAAAGAACCACACAGAAGAATAGCAAATTATCTTACAATACAAATTAAAATACCTAAGAATATCTGTGGTCCTTTGTAAAAAGGATTTGAGTCTAATGTGATTATAGGTTAATCTTAATCTAATAATAATATCGGCCTAGGCAAAGTGATGTGTTAGTGGCCTAGGAAAATTTTACTCCGGGCTTCTACTCGGTGGACTGACGACTTCGTTAAGGTTGCGGTGAGCCGCTGGATGTGAGTGGCTCGCGATCGTGCCCTGTGGTGCTCTATGGGCCCCCCATGTCCGGAAGTGGACGTCGTCCGGATGATAATGAAGATAATTTGAATTTAGAGTCCCCATTGAATACCAAGTCATTGAAAGTGAAATACTGTCTAAATAATTTTTACTCATTGTCATGTTATTTAACACTTCATCTGCCAACATCTGACGATTTAGTCCATCGTTTACGTGGCAACCTTTAATTTAATTGTAACATTTTTGCCCTCGTGGATTTCAGTTACATTTAAGTTAGAATCAGTGGATGCGCCGCAAGCGCAAACCCCTCACTATCCGCATGACACAGAAAAGCAACGGGCATGGATCCTCCGGTTCGTATCTGTGTCGTATCCGCCCGGCTCCAAAATCTGGCCGAATGGTTTCACACAGAACAATTTACCCCCTTCCGTGCTGCAAGGGGTGAAAAGTCTGCAAGGATAGGACCTGTGATCAGAGATGGTGCTCACTAGAAAACGAAGTTGACGTGCATCTTCTAGTGTCGGACTATTGACGACGAGGTCCAGCACTCCTTTGCTTTGTAACCTAAATGAGCCATGCAGCGCCACGTTTTGTCAGCAGCGCTCTGAGGGACGGAGATGGCCTGTTTCTGCGACAGTGTAGCGGGCCAGAGAGGTTGTGGCCCGGCTTGCAGACTCTATGCCTCGCATGCCGTCAATCTAACTAGTACCTAGAGGTTAGGATGGGAACTGGAATTTAATGCACGCTCCTGAAGTTAGTGGGGACTATCATATTGGATTGGGGACTATCATCGTCCAGATGCGTTAGCATTGTGTAAATGCAGTTTACACGAAAAAAATGATAAATAAGGCAAGAAGAAAACTTAACGATATATAAAAATTAATGGACTACCACTAAGCGGTTCTCCATAGCCAACATCTATCACCATCATATAGCCAAACATGGGCATCACTCAACTGGCACCCACAAAACTGATGTCGAAAGTCTTGAGGAATTTATTAATTACATTTCATGGCGTCATTGATAACCGAATACATACGACCTTTTTGTAGAATTGAAAAAGAAAAACAGTGATTGCGATCGATACGCTCGCTCACGATGGTGTTATGAGTAAGAGAGTGGTACCGTCGTCGTGCCGGTTGATAGGATTACAAGGCTGCAATATCTCCATCTTTTACAAACATGAACGTAGTACAACAAAGAATTGTGGAGGAGGTAGTGCCGTGCTCCATAGGATGTATAGTGCATGACACTACATCCTCCTATGCAACGGAATTGGGCCAGCACGACCGGGGATGTACCTCTCGCTCACACAATATTTTTTTCGCCCATTCAACGCATCCGCATAGTAATTACGTGGATGTTCATGGACATCGGTAGTCGGTAAAAACGGCCCGATCTCTCGTTTGCCCCCTATTTTATTAAAAAAAATTATAGTAGAAAAAAGTATTATTAACTATTTGCTCTTGTGATGATTATAAGTAATTCAATATGTTAAAATGGAAGTGTAGTAGTGTATGAAATTAGATTAATAATTATAAAAACCTTTTTGTACGTGTTTAATATAAACTAAATGATGACATCATTTAGTTTATTAAATACCAGGGTGGATTGAAAAGTACTCGGCTTAACACAGATTTAGTCAATTCCAAAAATCAAAACTACCCACATTATTTAGTTCAGTTCAATGTGAAGTTCGAAACGTGTGCGATAATTTGTTGTGATTTTATAATTTTTTTAATAAAGCAATCGGTCATACTTTCTGCAAATGGAGCAAATCGAGCAGCGTGCCGTCATTAAGTGCCTCCATATGAAGGCGCTATCACCGTAAGCCATCCATGATGATATGGTCAGTACTTTAAAAGATTCTGCTCTGTGTTATTCATCCGTCAAAAAAGGATAGTCCCCATGTCCTGAAGTGGACGTCGTCCGGATGATAATGAAGATAATTTGAATTTAGAGTCCCCATTGAATACCAAGTCATTGAAAGTGAAATACTGTCTAAATAATATTTACTCATTGTCATGTTATTTAACACTTCATAGCAGAATTCAAGCGTGGTAGAGAGAGTGTGAAAGATGGAGCCCGTCTTCGACATCCACTACTTACGCAAATGTTAAAAAGTACTTGATTTAATTATGGGAGACCGCATATTAAAATGAGAGAGATAGCCGAAATTATAGGCATCTCTTATGAACGAACTCAAAATATCACAGTCAACGAAATGGGCTTCCACAAGGTGTCTGGGAGGTGGGTTCCGCAGCTTTCAGTTGTACAAAAAAGACTATCCTCACGTGACCGTTTGGAGCTATTTGAAGCCGAGCCCCACCATGGTTCTAGCCTTGTCGTGGCGGTGGGGTTGTCCTGTAGTGCTGGTCAACTCCATCTGTGGAGGTGGAGTTAGGGCCCTGATGATTATTGTTCCGGGGCACTTCACCAAGGCCGGCACTGGCACTCGCGGTGGTTTTTGTGGGTATTCGACACTATCATGCGCCGCGAGTCCCACACACCACTGGACCTCTCCCAGGGCCGGTGAAGGCGCGTAAATGCGTTTCCCCGCAAAAAATAAAACAGCCGATGCAGATGATTTCTTGAATCGGTTTGTTACAATGGACGAAACATGGACTCGAAGGGTGTGGGGCCGTTCAAGTATTACGTAAGCAGATTTACTACAATCATTTATCCCTCCATCCCCCTTGTCAGCAAAAGTAAGCAAAGCTCTTACCCCCTCCTCCCATGCTTACGTAAACATTTTTAATTAATGTACTGTTTTTTTTTATATTATAGTTATAATGTTATAATTATAATTTTAAAAATAAGAAAATAGATTTAGTATAGATTTTACTAATACGATATTCAACATAAAGTAAGGGACCAAAAAATTATAATATTACGAACATAAAAAACTTATTTTAAATTTTTGTACACAAATTCAAATTAACAATCTTCAGTCCATGAAAACCGAATCCATGATTTTAAGTTTTCGATGATATGGGATTGCTGCTCAGTATTGTGAGTCTGTTCACTTCTTTCCGATTTTGGAATGTCTGCATCGTTCTCATCGAGCCATTCAACATCATGGTGCTGGAAATTGCGAATAATGCTCATCAGTTTATTTGCACGACGAGCAGCGAATCTTACAGGTCTAAATTTCCTATCAGTGTGCATGTTTACTTTTTTATGGATCTTTTCGATGTGATGATTTAGTGACTTGACTGAAGCATGATAAAGACCACACATTTTGCGTGTTCGACTTGATAGCCTCAATTTTACCGTCGGTCAAAATTGAACTCCATACTTCAGGTAATACATTTCCTGCAGCACCTGTGATAGGAGAAATTAGATCTTTCTGAATGTTCGTCATTGTAACGCCACGTTTATCCAAATGAGACCCAAAATGATTAAATGTCCATGAGGCAATATTAAACTAGCGAATTCCCGACTAAGACGAGCCATTCTCCGCTCTACTGCGCTGTTTTACGGACTTCTTCCAGGAGCATTGGTAGCTAAAAACAATGCATCGAGATCATGTCGCTTAAAGTGTTGTATAGCAAACCCTTTGGCTTGGATTTTCTTTTGGCCCTCCATGGACCGTCATTATTACGAATGGTTTTATTGGTCCATGGTCAGTTTTAGCTAATGGTCGAAACTCCTCAAGTTCGAGAAGCATCTCGATATCCTGAGCATGAGTATTAGCATTACATGAACTATGCTTTCCACTTTGAATAGCGATGTATGTTGGTCCAGAATGTCCAACAGCTTGCGGTTGTTCTAGATTACAGGAAGTGATTTTAATACCAGCATAAATAAACAGATGGTATTAATTTATGACGATCAGCGTGTACCCAATCGTGATCATGCAATTTGATTCTTAATTCCATGTGTATTAAAAGAGGTGCTTGCTTATTTGCTGTAGTTACGCCAATAGGGACTCGAGCTTTATCATCTTGAGATATGAAAAATACTTGATCAGGTCCAAGTATGGATGCTATATTTTCTAAGTAATGGATTGATGTTTCAGCGAACTTGTTATGTACGTGGCTCTTGTGGTGATCAGTTTGAGCTCGAATGAGCTTAACAGGAACTGTCGATACATGTCTTCGTCCCTCTGCAGAATTAGATTTTCTACGAATCGAACGAAGATATGTGCCACTGCGACCAATGTCAAATCCAATTTTACGTAACTCTTGTGTGAGTTCATCAAAAAGCTTTTACGCTGCGAATAGATTCCGTCCGTGTTCTATCATCTGCTGCACTCCCAAATAAAGCTATATGCGTAATTGTTTTCAGTAGTGATGGTTGATTACTTTCAAGATAAGGACGGCCCACTGAATCCCTCAAAGTTATTTTTTTTAATTTCTGGATTTTCATGACAAATATCTTCTAACTTTCTTTTCATACCATGCCTGTGTTTCTTCTAAACAACTGCGTTTTGAACCTTTCTGTTTAAATACTCTTTTGCTGTTTTTCTTTCCTCGCGTAACTTAATAATCTGTTTACCAACTTCAGCCCGGCCTGGCATAGTATCTCTGGCATAATACAAAGCATTCAGATTTTTTTCGTAGCAATCTTATTTTTCATAGCTGCCTAAGAAGGTTTTGCTCTCTGTTTATCTGCATTTT
>JAFELO010000508.1:397461-433503 GCA_017140195.1 Eumaeus atala
TTAATATTTCTAGTACTCATAGGTACCTAAAATGATTTCGTTACTCACCTTTTTAAAAAAATTGCAATAGATTTTATTTATTCTTAGTCACCGCTTGCAATTCTTCTTCAATTCTCTTATATACAATAACATCTAGTTCCTTATAGGACCTTGTTTGTAATTTATAATTTCGTCATACTTCGTTGTATAACTTTTGTACATTTTGTACTTTCGTACTAGTGTGAGATTTTTTTTAAACTTTCAATCAATTTTTGGTATAACTTAGATTTGTCTATTTGAAGCGACATCTTAATTTTTTACACATCAAACTTTGGCTAATGGAATCAACGGTAACACAAAGGCTAACTTGATTTGCTATGCCTACAATACGTCTACTGGCTATAGTATCCAAACGAAACAATACACTGACAGTGGAAATTTAAGGCAGGTGAATAGCTCGCGGTTGTTCCTCTACTCGGTTTTAAAGCGAGTGCCTAAACGTATGCATTATTTGCGGGAATCCCCAAAAAAGCGCTTCGTTTTCAAACAAAGAAAATGTGAGGGTTGCCATTCGTGTAAAAAGGTAAATAAGTACCGATGATATAATCATCACATAGACTCCCCTACGCTCATGTCATACAAAATAAGCAGAGCAAAGACAGAGCAATTTTATGATTGATAGTGTCACAATTTGTGTATTAATTAGGGTTTAAATCATGATAAAACCGTTTTTTAAAGAATTGACCGAATAAAATTTGATACAGTTCAATATTAATATGGAGATGTGCAGAAGGCTAATTCTTTTGTATAATGTATATTTTATGTATCAATAAAACGATATGCACATTTTATGCATGTAAGTACTATGACACTGTCAAACACATTATGACACTTATTTTTTATTAAATACCTACAAAAAGGTTTTTACAACTGAGATGTAAATTAACTATCGTGCGACCACTAATACACTGTTGAAACACAAATTGGATCATCCTGCTGTTTAGACACGATGGTACGATAGGACATCACAGATTCGTTGAAACACAAATTGGATCATCCTGCTGTTTAGACACGATGGTACGACAGGACATCACAGATTCGTTATCTCACTGCCCTATAACTTCTAGATACGGAACAATGCAACTAAGAATGTTTATTTCATCATCAGGATTTGTTGCAGCTAGTGCGCGCTCTCTCAACGTCGGATTCTGCCCTACCATTGTTCAAGACGTGTCTCGGACACCTTAGACGAATCCGATTGAACTGAGAAGGCTGTTTTAGTTATTTACGCCACATGAAAATTTTTTTATGTCAGATGGTCAGCTAAATTGATAGCATCAGATTCTTTAGTAAATTTGTATACCATATTACTAATTTAAACAATACTGATGTCTTAAGTTTACGCGAATGTTACTCATTACAACAAAACGAATTTAACGTATTTTTTCGCGTTTCATTTATATTATAAAATAGTTTCATAAATCACGGTAAAATCCAAGGAAGATTAGTCGTTTGGCGTAATAAGCGGAAAATGGCAATAAAACGCAGTTTGAGAGATATCCGCTGCTGGGATCGATATGTCCGTCTGTGTGACCTAATCTCTGTGTGACTAATGATACTCTAATCACCAGATATCCAAATGCTTCATATAAATCTTTGCACCTACATTTTTTTATAGTATAGGGTACAAACGAGAAATCGGAGCCTTTCGGTGACTACCGACGCCCATGACATGCACCATGCACTACACAAAATATTAGTAAGTTATTAAATTATACATTAAATATGTATGTTCGACCTATCCCGGGTGTTAAATCCCGGGTAGGAATATCGGGTCGGACTGGAAAGTGTCATAGAGATTTTTCAATTTTTAACAAAGTTCCAGAGTCAGAAGTGTTGTTAAACTGTCGCTGCAGCGCTTGGCTCCTCACCAGACTGCCGTCCCATCGGAACAGGAGAAAGAGGGAATGCACCTGTACCTGCTTGTACACACTTGTGCACTTTAATCTCTCCCGCGCAGTTGGTTTATTTATTTATTTAAAAAAACAACAGCGTGGCTTATAAGTGTAACATAATTAAGTAATTGCAATGTTAAAGCTAATAACAGCTTTTTTTCGTTAATCCTTATATATGGCCGCCGTCGCCGAAATTCGGCTAGGACGACATTATTATACAATTATATCTAACATCATATAACACGTTATGTTAATAGACTTATGGTTTTCATATTCACTGAGCCAGATATTCGTGCGAAGGTTGATATTTTTAATGAATATATATCGCTCGGCAGTAGTCACATAACTCAAGCAATTAACTCAGTTCCCACGGAATATTATCCCTTGAGAATATCTAGCGCCATCAGATTGAGGTGGTGATTCTGTTCGAATCCTTTGGTATCAGCGGCACAGAGCTGTACAAGTGAGTAATTCTTAAAACACATTTGATATATCTAAAAGAAAAGATATGAAAGATCCTAACAATAAAAACCAAATTGATTATGAATAGCCAAATTCATCGTGAATTGTTGACTGTTGTGCCCCGTATAATTAAATTCATTGAAGTACTTGAAGGCTTTCGGAATAATCGATGAAATACATGTTATATATCGTCATCAAATTCTAGTTGCTCATAATATTTTAGATTATTTTTGTTTCTAATCCTAAATACTAATATTAAAAATCCGAAAGTATGTACCTACATACAATCTACATATATGTATGTTTATTATGTATTTGGATGAAATTTGGATATTTTAGCTCTGGAATAGCATAAAAATTATTCTTTATCTCAGATGTACATGGTTCCTTTGGAATACATTTTAACCATGAGCGAAAGCACGAGGCAGAAAAACTAGGTACACAATAATTGTATTATACAATAATGATTTCACTGACTAAGTTGAATTCCTAAAGTTCCAGCCGTTTAGGAGTCCACCGTGAAGGAACACACACAAAGATATAAAGTTGACAATCAACAAGACGATTAAAAATATTTACGAGTGCAGTTAGCTTATACAAACAGCGACAAATTGGGGGAACTGCGTTTTACGTGCCCGATGACAACTCGCTCGGGGGACGGATTTAAAACTTAATTTTTAACTTGTTTATGACGTCAAACATCATTATGTTAAAGAAATTGAAATATACGCTTACACCAGGAATAAAAGTTGCTTTCAGTAAGAGGTAGAGCCATGCTGCATAGGATTAGGTAGGCGGGAGTGCCATGCATAGTGCATGACACTACATCCGCCTATGACACGGAATTCGACCGGCACAACCAGGGAGGTACCTCTCGCTCACATAGTATCGCCGTAAAGTGACATCTTAAGTGTCGCGTTTCGTGCGGTTTATGAATAGCCGGTGGCCCATTTGGGGTGGGACGAAGGAGGGCAACGCATTTCCCGCGCATCGGCATAGTGACTATGTTGATATTCATGGGCATCGGTAGTCGTAAAAAAAGGCTCCGATTTCTCGTTTGCCCCCCCTATTCTATAAAAAAAAGAAACCTTACAACGATTAAACAATGATGGCAACAAAGATTATGAATTATATTGTTTAAGCATTCTCAAAACTGCATCTGAAATGAAATCCACAATTAAGTTCATCATCGAAATCAACCTATCTTTGGCATTAGACTCCCGTGGGTGTTCCCCTCGGGGACAAGAATCTATCTTTGGCATTAGACTCCCGTGGGTGTTCCCCTCGGGGACAAGAATCTATCTTTGGCATTAGACTCCCGTGGGTGTTCCCCTCGGAGACAAGAATCTATCTTTGGCATTAGACTCTTGTGGGTGTTCCCCTCGGGGACAGGAATCTATCTTTGGCATTAGACTCCCGTGGGTGTTCCCCTCGGGGACAAGAATCTATCTTTGGCATTAGACTCCCGTGGGTGTTCCCCTCGGGGACAAGAATCTGTCTTTGGCATTAGACACCCGTGGGTGTTCCCCTCGGGGACAAGAATCTATCTTTGGCATTAGACTCCCGTGGGTGTACCCCTCGGGGACAAAATAGCAAAATTGCTGACAAATATAATTTTTTAGGCGTGGGTTCACTCGATTTTGTTTAAAATGAACTACAAATATTCAATTTCTTATATTTGACTTTCATATCGTCATCATCGCCATTATCAGCCTCTATCGGTCCACTGCTGGATATAGGCCTCTCTCAATAAACGCCAAGACTACCGATCTCCTGCTATTCGCATCCATCCCGACTTTCATATAATTATATCTAATCTATTTAATCTAGTTCCACCACGGCAACTGGTGCTCGTTATTAGATATCCATCCTAAAAATATACGTAACATTGTTGCTACGCAACCTCTACTTGTTCTATAATTGGTCTGGCAGCCCCCGTAACCCATTAAAATTCGTTAACATTTTAAGAATTTAGTACCGATATATGTTTTACAAGTATTGTGGCATATTGGAGGGGAACAGAAAAGGAGGACAAAGCATCTGCATGAAAATAATCCAGGCATTGCAGGGGTACTCGTCAAATTATTCGTTTGCCCCAAATAATAATAATAATGTGTAGTGTCCATTCGGTTTTGTATGTAATGCAAAAGCTACTCTTTTCCCTTTTTTAAGAACAAATTGTATATGTGACGTGACCACTATGTAATTTAATGTTGACGTAGACATAAACTTCATTCTGGACGCTTAGGACTAATCCAGTGAGAGCGAATATAATTTTAACATATTGACCTCGCCAGAATGCGGCCCTGTGCGATCATAAGGCATCTGTTTATACAATTATCATTTAAGAGACGCGCTCTGTTCTTCCTAAATGAATCCTTCTTGTAGGAGCCACATCGTGGATCAGACAACGCTCTGGTATTAGTCAGCATTCTGCTCTTGAGTCGATTGGGCTAATTTATTTCTCTTAAAAACTATCATTAATATTGAACAGTCCTTTTTCGGTTGTGAACGTTAAGTTGGTGGACGGAATTTGAAACATTATTTAAAATGATAAGTGAAATATGAAATGTTAAACTTTTTATTGTTTAATTATCAATTTAAGGGTAATTTGTCACTAGTTTCTAGAATAGAATCTACATTAAGATGTGTAAAGTAGTTGATTTTAAATGTGAATTACAACCTATAATTACGTTTTTGATTTAATTCAAAACGCGTTACATTGAAAAGTGGCACGATGGATTCATGTTCAAAACCGAAATTTGGCCAAAAAAGCTGGGAGCAGCACGTATATGCAGTATCGTATAGAAACCGCATTGAGCCTGTACCGTCCGCAAAACAACGTTGTCAAGCGAATGCACGTGAAAGAGACAGAACGCAAAAGTTAGTATTAATTTTAGTAAGAGGTAGTGCCATTCAGAATCGCAGCCGAATTGCGCCGGCACTACCGGGGAAGTACCTCTCGCTCACATGACACCGCCGTATAATGACAGTTGTGGTGCCGTGTTCCTTTTTTATAGCATAAGGGTTTTTATAGCATAAGACTTTTGATGACTACCGATGCCCATGGACATTCGCATAATTGTTACGCAGATGTGTTGCCCTCTTATTATGCCCGGGGGGCCCAATGAATTGGAGGGGTCCAATGAACCACCGTTTACTCACAAACTGCATGAAACGCGACAGTGACTCTATTATTTACGCCTGTATTAAGTGAGCGAGAGTTACTTCCCCGGTCGTGCCGGCCTAACTCCGTTGCATAGGAGGATGTAGTGTCATGCACCATGCGTGGCACTTCGTCCTCCTATGTAGCATGACACTACCTCTTCCTAAAAGTTCCTAAAAGTTTCGTGAGGTTTGTGAGTTGTGGTGAGGGTGGAAGGAGGAAAGGATGGCAACGCACATGACAATTATGTGTGTCTATGCGTCGGCAGTCGTCACAAGGCTCCGATTGCTCGTCTACCTATAGAAAGAATATAAATAAGCGTGACAAACGTGTTCATCTTCAATATTGATAACAATAGTCTTCACATTTTAAATTGTTGAAAATTTGTCTATGCATGTGCTTGGTTTTCTCTAAATATACTAAAGGATTTTCATGTGGTTTCAGCCCATGGTTATACTGACTCCCGAGGAAAGTCCTAGCGAAGCCGAGGCTGAAACTAGTATTCTATAAGCTCTTCACACTTTTTTATTTTCTTTATTTCATGAGGTATATCTATTGATGATTGACAGCGAAACATACCTACACGTTTTTTCTTCAATTCCCCTGTCTAGGTTTGAATGGGGGGTATGGGCTCCCAGTCATGATCCTCTCTATCACCCAAACGTTCACGTCAGCGCAGAGGTCATTGTAGCAACCGCGCGCGAGCTGCCCCAGACGTGAGAGTCGGGAGAGCCATGATAATAATAGTTAAAATAGCTGCTACAAACACTCTCATATCGCGGGCGAGAGGGGGCTTGGTCCCTCTTTCTAACCTAACCTTATCATCATATAGGTTAGGTTAGAAAGAGGGACCAAGCCCCCTCTCGCCCGCGATATGAGAGTGTTTGTAGCAGCTATTTTAACATCGACAGACTCATAACAATCCGAGGAAGCTGTACTGTGCTTCTCTTCGCTACCACAGCATACGTTCAGGTCCGAAAAAAAAAACCGACACATTGAGGAAAGTATTCAATTTTCCCTCATAAAATACGAATGTGATGTTTGTGATGGAACAGATAAGTGTCCACTTACTATGGCAGTATTACAAATTTGAATGCCCACAGAAGACAGTTTGTAATCGGAACCGTCTGTTTGCCCGCTTAGCTCTTATACTCTTAGCAGAAAATCTTTTTAGTAAGAGGTACTGCCATGCTGCATTGCAGTGGAATTGGCCCGGGAATACCGGGGTGGTACCTCTCGCTCACTTGATACCATAGTACCTACGATGTCGTATTTCGTGCGGTTTGTCAGAAGCCGGTGGCCCATTGGCTGGAGGTGAGAATTAGGGCAACGCATAGGCATATTAATTGTGCTGTTGTTAATGGGTATCGGTAGTCCTCGAAACGCACCGATTACTCGTTTGTATATTATATTATAAAATAAGAATAAGAAACTCGGAAATAAATACAAAACTTGACAATTATTACTTTAAATTATTTTTTCGGTTCGTTGAGTGTTTCAAATTAGTAGCGCCTTTATCAAAATGGTATTTTCTATGTAAGCAGCGTGAACATGGCTTTCAATACTCTGCGGCTCCTCATACCAACGGAGCCGCGCGACAGGAAACTGAGCAAAATCGAGATCCTACGCCTTGCCACCAGCTACATCACGCATCTCGACAAGCAGCTCTATACAGGTATGTAGCAGTTAAGTGATTTCATTGCAGGATACTGAGCAAAACCGTGATCCTACGCCTTGCCACCAGCTACATACAGATAAGTAGCAGTTTAGTGATGTCGCTGCTGGAAACTGAGCAAAACCGAGATCCAACGCCTCGCCACTATAGACAGTGTCACACATCACACTTGTCTAGCATCACACATCTCGACAAGCAGGTCTATACAGTTATGTAGAAGTTTAGTGATGTCATTGCTGGATACTGAGCAAAATCGAGATCCTACGCCTCGCCACTAGCTACATCACACATCTCGACAAGCAGGTCTATACAGATATGTAGAAGTTTAGTGATGTCATTGCTGGATACTGAGCAAAATCGAGATCATTGCAGATATAGATAAATGAGTGATGTCATTGTTTTAAAGTGAGTGCGATGCAGAACTTTCGAGTTACCCCCAGCTAGATCTCAGATATAGACAACACTGTAGACACTTGGTATATAGTGGCTTTTGCCTTTTCAAATCTTTAATATTGTACTTAAACTTTACGATTTAGCTTTATCACTTGTAATAGTCCATCCAGATTATAATAATTTACAATCCAGAGAGTAAGGTGTTACGAGAAGGATAAACAAATCTTAGTCACTCCAGCTTTTGTAATACTTATTCTGCACTTCCATTTCTACTAGTGCCTGACAAATGTAGCGTGCCGTACGCATCCCCAATACATTGCTTTATTTTGCAGTAGCCTACAATTGCTTTTGTAAGGGGATGTCATTACGCTTTGGTAACCTCGCTGACTGTAGATATTCACACTTCCAGCATTAATGCACGTGAATACCTCTACAAACCACATGAAATAAGATAACAAAGCCTTCACACAATCATTTGTCCTTCAGCCTAGCCCGTTGCGTTGGGTTGTAATCGAGATAATTTCTGGATCAACATCTCAGTGTCGACAGAAACTGCCATTTTTTAACCAAATCCTAAAAAAAACCACTATACAATTATAGGGGTGTTTTAGGATTTCGTAGTCAAATGGAATAAAACGGAACACTTATAGTTTCATCGGTACCGTCTGTTTTTTTTCCCTTTGCCAGTCCGTGTGTTTACTTGACTAGACTTAGAAATTATGGGTATAGTACACTTGAAATTCAGAAGGTATTTTATGAACCGTTACAAAGAGTTGTATTTTTTGTTCCACATGGCAAAGCCGTGTGGCGGTGTCATAACACAGTGCTGTGTTCTCATGTATGTTGATGCGTTACGTCAGGATGACATTTGGAGGGCTGTGTGACCCTCCCAAGAGATGGACTCTAGCTGAGGAGTATTGCGTGTACGATGGCCAGCAAAATGAATATTGTATGCTTCTAACACAAGCATCGGCTGTCACAGCTGTCATCACATTACAGCCTATGTAAATGCCTTGACAGATGTGCAACAAACAGGCCTTTTTATAATCGTGAGTGATAGGAAATTACAGATGGTTATAGTGTAACGAACCTAAAATAGCTCCAAATCGTTTAAACGGCATGTAATAAACATATTAAATGTAATTACAATAAAACTACTTTTGCGGATTTCATCGCGGTTTATTTAATTATTTATCTAGCCCGACGTTTCAGAAGCTTTACAGCAACCATCCACCTAAGCTTCTGAAACGTCATGCTAGATAAATAATTAAATAAACAATATATATATATATATATATATATATATATATATATATAATTAAATAAATAAAAATAAATAAAAAAAAGGACTAATAATTTCGTAAACTTAAGACATCAATATATTAAATGTCACTTAATTTATACGAGTTAAGTAATATTCGAGATAACCTTAGAGTCTATTGCAATCATAGAGACTAAACTCTTCAAAGATTTCCATTACAATTTCAGGGAACATGGAACAGCCGTGCCTAACAAAAGACGCCAACGACTGCCCCAATACCACATTATGCACTTTTTGTTGGTCTTCTATTAAAAATGTAAGTTCCATTTGAATATTCTAGAACTAGTAGATAGTGCATTTGCCTTGCCGCCGAATTGAGCTGGCGTGACATGATACTCACACAATACCGCCGTATAATGGCATCTATAAATAACGTTGCGTCGGCAGTCACCAAACGGCTCTTACTGTCATCATTTATCCGCCTATACTATAAAAAATATAAAACCTAACGTAAAATTTAATAAAATTAATTGCATTTTTTAGGACTTTACTACCCACTGAGATACCGTCTGGTAATGGCATTCTGAAGAAAACTTCAAAAAACACTATGTAATTTATTTTTGTAAGGTGAAAGTTGATAATTATAACCTATATAAAATACTAATTTTCATTATGGATTAATTATAACTTATAATTTTATGTATTTATTTCAGAAGAAATCTACAAGTTATACAACATTTTTGTAGACAAAAAAAAATAAACAATCGAAATGGCACCATTCATTTATTTCATTACGTTGTTTACATCATGCATTAACAGAAAGTTGTTAATTATAAAATCACAACCCTTAAGTAGTTAGAGTTTATAATTAAGATTAACTCCATGCGTTAAGAATTCCCAGAGAACTTGTTAACCTTAATTGTTGTTGCATTTTTACCGTATTTTTTTTATTTTATCAGACTTAACTTAACTTTAACGTAAACAGAAAACGTGAACTAGTCCCGGTTGTAAAAAATTCATACACTTTTCAATGCGACTTGCGTAATTAAAAAAAATCATTTGTTGGAAAATCATTACACTATAATTATTAATTATAATATAGATATTGATGGACTATTACTATATACATACTGAAATGCTATAGTTATTACTAATTATGTGTAGTATTAGTGTAGTGATTTTCAAGTAAATCATACCGACAGTTCCTGGGATATTTATAGTGATGAATACCTCTGTTTTTGTGTGTAAGTTTAACTGATACATGTTAAGATTTCGTATACTGTTGTGAAGTTATTGATTTGATATATAGACTAGTATATAATATGTTATATATATGTGATATAATAGTTATTTTTTTAGTGTATGGAACATTTCTGCCAAAGTAGCAGATATTAAAGTCCATTAAGCTATATTGAAGTTTGGACAATGTATTAGTATCAATACATTGATGAAATTAATTTATTATTACTAATATTAATTGTTAAAAGTGTTTTTAATGTATTGTAATATTTAAAGAAAATCCCCTTGAAATTATTTAAAAATTAATAGATATTTGAGCTTTTGATGCATCAAACATATTAAACCTATCACGATGGCAGTAGGTAGGGTGCGTAGTTTTAGTTTTAGTGAAATAAAATAATGAATAATGGATTGATTAACAAACACTACACGAAAGTTTGCAATACAAAATTTTAATTCACAAACATGGGAAATTTAAGAATGGCCCTCGACGATGCGTCGACTCCGTGTTAAAATAAAAAATGAGCGATAGTAGTGTATTTTGTAAATACACACAGACACTTAATGTTAATTTAAGTAAAAAATCTAATTATAAATACTAGATAATAATATGTACATTTTTCTATTAATTATATGGATATTTAAATATTTTGTGTAACATTTAGTGAAAAAGATTTTTGTACAATTTAGCAAAAAAAAAAAATAGCAAAAATAGAATTTTAAATCCAAAATTTTTTGTAACTTTTTAAATTTGGTAAATAAGTTGAAAACTGGAATTTTGAAAAAATGAAATAAAAAAGTAATGAAATAAAAAAGGGATTTATAGAAAAAACGTTAAAAAATAATTATAGGCAGTACTTGTGTACTGTGATAGTACTGTCACCATCATAGAACATACATATAAATCTGACGTTAAACGCCAATATAATTTAAATTTATAACTATAAAAAATATTGATGCACGTCATAGTATAAAAAATATTAAGGGAAGGCCACACAAAACATATTTATTTATATTGTTACATAAAAAAACATGAAGTATACAATTTCTTTAATCAGCCCTGTGTACTTTCATTTCATCATTTTCTATACAAGTTTGATACTTAAGTGCTAAAAGCCAAAAGTAGCAAAAGTTTGACATTTAAGTACCGGAATTTTAAGTAGTTTATATTACTTGTGACTATTAAATATAAAACCATAGGTTTCATTTACTGACTAGTAAAAAATCTAGTCACCTAAAGCTAACGTATAAATAAAGGCAAGTACTTATTTACAAAAGTTATCGAATATATAAAAACAGAAATGTTTCTTTTTATTTCTATATTAAAATACTAAGGAAATGCAAATAAAACAATAACCATTCTTTAAGACATGTTCAACAACAAATATAACATGCCGTTCTCACAAGCATCACATACTTAGATATTTGTTTATTCCACTGAACTCATATTCAAAATATTTTTGTGATGTTATTATGAGGTATGTTTCACTTTTTGCATATGCCTAGCAGAAACAGGATTTAAGGCAAATCATTTCTGCGCAGATCTCCTATTTACATAAGACACATGAATTTTAAAAGTGTAAAATTATTTTTGTTTAACTACGGTAGTCGAGTTTTTGCTCTTTCTATCTATTTTAATGAACATAACTTAACAATGGTACTTAGTCATAACGATAAAACTACTTTTGCGGATTCTATCGCGATTTAATTATTCAGCTAGCCCAAAGTTTCAGAAGCTTTACAGCAACCATGGTCACGGGTGGACTGAGTCCAGTAAAATTAGTTTTATTGCAATGAGTAACATTCGCGCAAACTTGTCTTAAGTTTGCGCGAATGCTACTATTCAATGTTACTTTATCATGATTAAAATAACAATTAGGTACCTGAATTTTTTTTAGTACATAGAGTTATAGTGAAATAAATCAAATATTTTCTCTATAAAGACATCACAGTCAGAGGTTATTATATACTTATACAAAACATTTTGCGCACAGTGCATTGTTCAGGAGTTCGGCATTGAAGGGCCACACAATTCAGTCAGATATGTTCACTTTATACTTAAAAAAAATTACTACTTTAAAAAAGATGAAACTTTTAGAAAACGATCAATTGAGAAAATTCATTGTGTCTAATGATGTGCGCATCCTAAAATAGTAAGTAGCATAGACGAAGTGTAATGGACGATCCACTAGTCAAAAACACGTTGTGTTTGTATCCTCTTGCGCCCCGCGCACACCATCAAAGAGACCTAATCAAATACGTTAGTACATTTAAAATATTTACCGATCCTTTGAGTTATTGATCCTTATTTTTAATTTGAATTTAGCTGGCGTTTTCTATTCGTTAGTAACATTGGCCTTACTTAACACTGTGCGCACAAAAAGACTAAGCTCTCTATGTACACACTTTTTTACACTTCAGTTCCTAAACGTGGGCGTAGAATAGCCCCTAGCTATCGAATACTGTTTCTATCCCTACCGATGAATGGGCTAGACTCATGACTATTTTTCTCCAGATTGCCCGATAAAGTTGGATCAGGTCTACTTCTCTTAAAAAAGCCGAGTTTCCACAGAGCAATGATGAGTAACACTAGAACTATGAGTCCAACTATAACGGATACTATTATAACCCACAAAGGCACTTCTGAAGGTTCACTTATCTTCAAATCTGGATAAGCCACAGTTTCGACCTGAAAAAACAACACTAATTACTCTGTCTGTCTTGATAACGCATATTGCATGCGCGAATATGTATGATGTCATAGTAATGTTACAAATCGGCGGAGTCTGTGAGCGAGAGAGCGTAACAAGTCGTCTCTTTCATTCCATCGGGCGCTGCGTCTACTGTAATTAGAGAGCCGTTATCATGTAGAATTATATAGTCCATGAACCAACTTACAGACAACAATTTTTTATCGACACAAATTGAATTTGTTGCAATTTAAAGTACAGTGATGAGACATACGGTAGCCGTGTCATCGTGGTGTTTGTTCTGGTGTATGTTGTAGTGGTCGGGCACGTATATGGATGCAGAGGAAGCGATGTTGACGTGGCTGACACGCGGGTAGTCCTCCACCAGCGTGGAGTTCCATAGCCGCGCTCGTATGGTTATGGTGGTAGCCTGCATTCTGCCCAGGCGGTAGATGACGCATTGGAATTGGATACATTTCGCGGTCTTCTTTCGACAGTTCTGTAATTATATAAAAATTAGTCAATGCAAAGTTGATATTTATTTTATTTTTGGAGTTTATTTACAAAAAACGCTAAAAGTGGAATTATAAAATTTAAGGATTGAATTCGTACAAACACGCCGGTTGCACACACTCTTGACACCACATTCGGATTCTATCGTGCTAAAATCTAGGTAAACCTCTATAGCATATAGTTAACCTATGTTAACTATGGATTTTTTGTAAATTTGTAATTCTAAGAGATGATTCACGGATGTCAAACCTTTAACTAAAACAAGGCATATCGACAAATGGAAGTAAAAAGCAATTTAAAAAAATATATTTAAATAATACAACCGATATTATTTGATTGAGCTACATACCTAGGTATCTGATAGTCACATGTACAGAAATCAAAAAAAAATATATTAACTACATGGATTCTTTTACATTCCGTAGATAAAGCACCTTATTTTAAGTTACTTATTCATACATAGTCATTAATTTATCTACGAAAGTTAATTAAAAAATATAAAACACAATTAATTTTAGGGCTAATAGAAAGCTCAGAGAACCACCCACCATATTCACTACATGTTTTCGCTGTCCATCTTTATCGGTATAGGCCTCTGCTTTAACAATATCGTTCTCACGTTTCCTTCGTATTTTGTTTTCATTTGAAGTCGTATATTCCGTAACCCTTTTGTGTGTGGAATTCAATTCTTTTTCACTGGAACTGGCACTCAATTTCCCGACATTGAGGAACGGGTCCATCTCGAGATTGTCCAGCAGAGGTTCAGACGTGCCGGGTCGAGTTGTGAGCTTCAGCGGGTTTATGGCGCTCTCCGATATAAAACATTCGCCGTTACTTTGATCTGCGAAATAGACAACAACTAATATATGTGTATACATGACATGGGGATAAGGAACAACCGTCTGAATATCATATTTGTATTTGAGATAATTAAGCTAATAATGAGAAAGATGCAAGGTAAACCATAATATTTAAATCCACTAAATCCAACTCATCATATTTTTTATACTTTTTAAGGTTATACACATTATTGATGAGGTTGTTAATCAAAACTATGTTGTTATTACTAGTGTCCAGTTATTTGTTGTTTGGGAATTATTGTTTACAAAAACAGATGCTTTTTCTAATAATAAAAATAAACATTATGTTAAGAAACATATGTTTAAAGCGATAAAATATATTCATAGCCTTCATTGTTTAAGTGCCCAATTAGTAGGTGATACTGAAAGCAGAGTAATATATAGTACTAAGCGGAAAGGCTTCAACTCATGGGTGATAGATTCATCGAGAACCGATAATAATTCACAACTGTAGTACCAGCTTCTCCGTCCACAGTTGGCACGTCTTCGGGATAGAGGAGCCATTTGCCCTGCTCGCTCTCGGAGGTGACCTGGTGTGGCCACGATATCACCACTTGGACTGAGGACACGCGCCACGGACCCTCGTTGAATAACTGAAAGTTAAATTTTAAAAGTCTTAGAATATTGCCATGGTTATGCAGTCAGTGCAGTCTTCTCCACTACCTGATGTCCCTTTCAATCGGCTACTCACACAGGCAAGAAGAACTTAAATTTTATGATATTTGTGTGAGCGAGAGGTAACTCCTTGGTCGTGCCGAGATTCGATCGTTGTGCTGTAATAGAATATCCTCTTGCACTGTTATTAATAATGAGTAATATAACTGTTATAAAACAACATTAAACTATGAGGAAATTGAATGCATGCATGCGCAATCAGCCTCTATTTGTCTACAATTAGAATTACAATTTTGGTTATTTTCTTATGGGATCGACTTTGCTATCTACTCTATTAATTAAAAACGGATTATCAAAAATGTACTCTAAAACGTTGTGCGTGGCTTAACATAAAAAGTATACGTGTTGGATTGAGAGCCTCCTCCGTTTTTCCGTCGGCTAATTAAATAACTAGGGTTTTTGCTTGCTGATAATGAAAGTAATTATGAACATTACCTGATACGTATGGACGACTCTTGTACCGACGTCGTCGAAGTAAGTCATGGCACTCTCTCCCTTCACTTCGCCACCGTAAAATACTTGCTCTGGCCGGGCGGCTCTGTAATCAGAAGATTCTTTATAAAATAGCAGCAGTAACTAAAAATATCCAATGCATTCCTAATACAAATTTATAACTTTTTTGTCCGCTGAGAACATATTTCCGACAGAATTCGTAACGAAGTCATAAGGCAGAGAACTAAATTATCCGATATCACGCGACAAATAGGCTCGTTGAAGTGGCAATGGGCTGGTCACACACTCAGAAGAACAGATGGCAGATGGGCCAGTAAGGTTAATGAGTGGAGGCCGCGGTTAGGAAAACGAAGTGTTGGTCGACCGTCAACCAGGTGGGAAGACGATCTCCGTGCAGCAGCCGGTTCGGGATAGATGCGAGTAGCAGGAGATGGGTCGTCTTGGCGTTCATTGAGAGAGGCCTGTGTCCAGCAGTGGACCGATAGGGGCTGATAATGATGATCGTCATGATGTAGAGTGCGTCTTTCATGTATTGCTTTACTCACAGACACTCTCTTCATGTATTGCTTTACTCACAGACACTCTCTTCAGATGATTTGCACAAAAAAAATTCGTCTTGAAACTGTTATGATACGGAAAATTTAAAACTCATTACATTTTCTTATAGGTGGATCCCCAAATAGCATTATATAACAGTAGCTAAACGCCATCTTGGAATGGGGTATGACATTAGTAGTGTAAAGGAACTAAATATTTTTTTGGAATAAGGGAATTTGTATATTTATATTTATACAAGGAAACCAAATATTCAGATAAATACTCCGACAAGTCACTAGTCTTGTATGATGAAATGCTATATTCACAATTTCGTTTTGTAAGTTTACAAATAGTAGATTGCTTTATTCAGATGATAGATGGCGCGACTAATATTTTACGGCGAAAAAAATACCATGAACACATTAATCAGCTTATGAACGTATATAGATTATGTAAGTATGTTTTATTTATTATTCATTATGTTTCTGAATTGAAGTGAATTTAGCATAAAATAACTTGTATTCATCATAATCAAATATTCATTAATAATAAGAAAGTATTCGATTTAATTCATAATTATAAAGTACAGTTAACCACATTTGTCGCATAACATTAGCAAAAAGTACGAAAACGAAATAAATATATATAATATGGTATTATTTTTAATAATCTCATTTATCATTATTAGATGTTCATTCCGTTTTTAGTTGAACCATGAGCCATGTCTGAATAGGACACACACTCTTTTGTGTTCGTACTACTCACCCTTTTATCAATAATTCAGCATTTTTAATGACTAGTGCCTCCACTACAGCTGGTTTCTTGCCCGGGTACAGTTCTTTGGAGGTGGAGTTAGCCCATACCGTAAAGACCACAGACGGTTCGTTATCTTCTAGAGCCCTAGCGTCGAATCTCATGGTAATGGGCAAAGGCCCATCCGCCTGCTTCTTGAATGGGTTCTCCAATAAACAGGATACTGTCGTCTTGTTAACACTCGTACAAATCATGTGTTTTCCCTGAAACATTATGCTCACAAATTATGTTGCTGTTTTATATCATCCAGTCGGTATTTAACTAAACAGAGTAGAGAGTCCTTTGCCCAGCAGTGGGACACGGTAGGCCACTAACAATAATAAAACTAATATAGTTAACTGTTCTATGTTTACACAAGCATTATTTTAAAACTTTTAGATAATTAGGTGTTATCTTTTATTTTCATCATAATTAACATTCAATCGTCTACTCAGATTAGGTTTGGCGGAACATGAACAAATTTTTATGTATGAATGCCTTTAGGTCCCACCGGCACACCCTGGATTTGCAGCCAACCAATGTTCTGAACTCCCTCGTTTGAAAAAAAACTTCACAGAGTTCACAGAGTCAGTTACAAAGTTCACAGAGTTGCTTAATTGGATGAGTCCTTAATTATGTGCCGAAGATGAACCATTCCATGGTTTGCTCAAAGTCTTTATCCTTTCTGCTGCATATCTATATATTTTCGGGACAAAAGTTATTTATATGATATTCTACATTGTTTTCTATATTTGTGCCAAATTTACTGTAAATCTGTTTAGTAGTTTTGGCATGAAAGAATTTTTACATACTTTCGAACTTATGACATTAGTAGGGAGTACAATAGAAGTTTTTTTTTTAATTCTTACAGTTATATTAGCGGCAATGTAATGTAGGCTCGAGTGATGGTTGACGAACAGTTGCGCCTCGTACGCCGACTCGCCGTGGTTGTCGACGGATACCGTCAGTTTTATCTCCTCCTCTTGTCCCAAGGTTAAAGCATATGCTTTGCCGTCTTCCGCTGGAAATATACAAATATACTTATTTTAGATACCTTTACGTATTACAAAACAAAGCTCTCAAAAGCTGCTTGCTGTATGCGATTGATTTTCTCAAAGTGTATCGCACGGTTTGTCGTACGGTTTTCACACATGGATAGAGCGTCAGCCGAGTAAAGTTTAATATATTAATACATATTTGTTGATGTAACAATCTGAACCGTTATTCACAGGCGACTCAGGGCAGATCTACAGGGCGCTAGTTTTGTTATCTGCCGATAATTGTTTCGGAACAACTTAGAGATTAATTTCATCTTCCCCCAGGTATAGATTTCACAAAAGCAATGAATTTCACAAGCAAAATATTTAATTTACTAGACTTATTTATTTTACAAAAGTAGATGTGTATTTCGTGCACATACATTTTCCGTGAACATCCATACTGATAATTGAAACATAATTTAACTACTGGTAACATATTGGTGCCTTAAGTTCACGAGAATGCTACTCATTACGGGTCCACATTCGACCATGGTTGCTGTAAAGCTTACTAAATAGACCGTGATGAAATTCCGTAAAAGTAGTTTTATTGTACCGATAAAACTTACTCTTAGGCAGTTGTAACACTGGCTCCACTGTTAAATCACTCTCGCACACGCCGTCCACTCCGCAGTCATTCAGGAAGTTCGCACTGAAAGCGGTCGTGGCCGTGGCATTCAGTACCGGGTAGTCGTCGATGTTAGGTATCTGGCCCAGAGACGAATACTGGGGCTGAACGTGGACTATTTTATACGTCACTTGGAACTGTAAAAGAACATTAGTGTTTTACATCTTTTTTTTTTTCGGAGATTAATGTTTATTACTGATACTATTGGGCTGGTCACACACTCAGAACAACAGACAGCAGATGTGCCGGTAAGGTTCGGGAGTAGAGGCCGCGTTTGGAAAAACTAAATGTCGGTCGACCGTTCACCAGGTGGGGTGGCGATCTCCGTGCAGTAGCCGATCCGGTAGATGCGAGTAGCAGGAGATCGATCGTCTTGGCGTTCACTTAAGAGACCTATGTCCAGCAGTGGACCGATAAGGGCTGGTAATTATGAATGACTGATACTAAATTGATTATTAGAATGTTTTAAATTGTTATACTTTAACATACGAAAGCATTATTTATTTTCTCCAAATAATAGTCACAAAATGGTAGCGTTTTGTGATTAAAATTAAACATTTTGTTTTCGTTCCAGGTTAATTTCCTGGTTTAAAACAACATTTTATAGTTAATTATTGCTATATGCTTATGAAGTGTTGGTCGACCTTGGTGGGAAGGTGGGAAGACGATCTCCGTCCGGTGGTCGTCTTGGCGTTCATTGAGAGAGGCCTATGTCCAGCAATTGATCGATAAGGGCTGATATTGATGATACGTATTTTATTTATTTTTTGCGTTCAGAGTTTGTTTATTGTTGTGGATGTATATTGATGACAACAGTGTTTGAAAATTTAATTCTCTCAATGAATGCCTTCTTATTCTTATTCTTAATAACTGCTTACTTTAATAGGCGTCTGAATATCTCTTGTATTATTTTTTAAATACACAATATGCGCTGTACAATGTTCCAGATCTTTCGCCAGGTGAATAGTTTTGTCGATCATGTTACTTTTCTCTGAATCGAAGAACACTCTCGAATATTTCCTGCCCCCGGGAAATGTTTCCGCTTCGACTATGTAGTTGAGTTCATGAGTGTTACTCTGTGCTGATCTGACCAGAGATTTGATAATGCAACACGCCTCAAAGTGGAAGCAAGTGTAGTTTGCGTTTGGATGCCGTTGACAACCCTTGATCGTTGGGTCGATATTTATAATGTTTGTCGATGGTTTTATTGAAGTTTTAATATCAATAATCGGCTTTGTTCGGATGAGCGCAATGCTACTCTGTAACAAAAAATATAGCTCGGTAAATCGTCTAAAGTCAATTAGCAGTAATAAAAGAGTTTATTAATCAAAAACCTTTACAATCAATACTAACAAACGTTAGCACTTTTGGAGTCATAGTGTTTGTTTATGAAACGCTTTCATGTCTATTTAGCATTAGAGTAACTATATTCTAACAAAATTTTAGTTATAAAAAAGATTCTGAGCGTTGCTAATTTTGGTCATCTTACATTTTCATATGCACCAACGAGTAAATCTGGATAACCGTTTTCATCAAGATCCATACCACCCGAGAGAGAATATCCAAAGGTCCTCATTAGTGTCGGCAACGATTCAGCGCGTATTATTTGATCTGGTTTCGTGGTTATACCATTCTTCCTATCACCCATGTGAATGTAGACCACTCCATTGCCTTCGTAGGGACTGCCAATAGCCACATCTTCGCAGCCATCTTTGTTCAGATCTCCTGTGTTGGCTATGGCGATCCCGAATTGTGATTCTGGTTTTCCAGTCAGCTTAAGAGAATATTCAGTTGGCAAATTTTGATTTTTATTGAGGTATAAATAAACTGCACCGCCTGCGTCACGTGAAAAGTAAAACGGCGCACCAACTAATAGATCGGGTAATCTGAAATAGTCACAATACATTTAAAATAAAAATTTCAGTTTATGGGACGGAGTGCTAAGACTTGCTTCTTCTTTTTTGCGAAATTATTGTAAATCGTCCGATAATTTGGCGACAAAATCAGTTACATAATTTGCCATAAATAAGATACTGGGGACTGGTTATTATGCTTATTAATTAATCAGTCCCTAGCAAAACTTGCTTATTCAATTCTTTGTTTTTTATTCAAATGTAAATAATAATATACATTTGACATATAATTTGACCTACCCGTCGCCATTGACATCAGCCGACGCAACTTCATAACCAAAACTAGAACCAAACTGCTCTCCAGAAAGGATAAGTGTAAAGTTGAGGAGGTCCACATTAGTCTGGGCCCAATCGTTGATGACATTTTTACTGAACAAAACGACTTGTCCAGTCCCTCGTGCCCTGGGCGCACCCGCTGCGTAAGATGGCTGAGCGCCAAAAAAGCTCGCTCCTGATACTGACATACCTGAAATTAGTTTTATACCATTGTCAATTCTATTGTACATTTTTTTTCGTTCGTGGATCGATAGGGGCTTATGATGATGATGATGAGTGTCATGCTGTACTGTAGTGGAATTAGCCCGGCACGACTGGGTAAGTACCTCTCGCTCACATGGTACCGTCCTGGAGTGACATCTCCAGAGACGCGTATTATGCGGTTAGTGAGTAAAAAGACTAGATCCAAATTAGCTAAGTTTATCTGCTGCATTTATAAGGGCCGTGTAAGTGAACATGCAAGGTGAGCGCTCTCAGATACTCATATTATGAATCATGCCATTCAGGATATTTATGAGATGCAACAATCTTGATAGACTCATTAAAAAGGTAATCCACCTCCGACAATTATTTACCAACGTAAGTAGATTATTGATAATAAGTGTTATAAATAATGCATACTTTCGAGACCTAACTTGCCCACCCCTAAAACGGTACCAAAAAAAGGTAACCCACTGAGTAAATCGCTGTGGTAAGTATTATATATTTTCTAGACCTACCGTAAATTAACAATAGTCACACACACCTACCTAGAGCTTAGTAAGTAAGTCGTTGTGGTAAGTAATATATATTTTCTAGATCTGCCGTAAATTAACAATAGCCACACCTACCTAAAGCTTAGTAAGTCGTTGTGGTAAGTAATATATATATATTTTCCAGACCTGCCGTAAATTAACAATACCCACACCTACCTAAAGCTTAGTAAGTAAGTCGTTGTGGTAAGTAATATATATTTTCTAGATCTGCCGTAAATTAACAATAGCCACACCTACCTAAAGCTTAGTAAGTCGTTGTGGTAAGTAATATATATATATTTTCTAGACCTGCCGTAAATTAACAATAGCTACGCCTACCTAAAGCTTAGTAAGTAAATCGTCGTGGTAAATATTGTACAATTTTCTCTAGGCCTGTCGTAAACTAACACGAACTAAATGTCTACACCTACCCAAGTAACTGTATTTCTCAACCGGACTGGCGCCATCTTCCACCGGTGCCATGTAGACAACGTGATCACGATCAAGTAGGTCGTCTTTAACGTCCTGTGTAAAGATGGTTCCCCGCCACGTGAAGGGACCAGGGCTGCCCAACAGTAACGTATCGTCCTGTAACAGCGAGCTGCTTGTCCCAACCTGGCAGTACCCGAATTCTTCGTGTTCTCTGGAAATTTAAACACATTCCATCGAATTGACTACATCATTGTAGGTATGTTTATTATAACTAGGACTTTATAATTTTATCTGTCTTTACATATTAATATGATATCACGTGGTCTGTTTGCAATCGCCACCGATACTACTCAACCGATTTTGATGAAGTTTGACATACCGTGTGTAATTTGGTCCAACCTACGATCCCGAATTGGTGAATACTATGGTGTAACGGTTCGGGTGTCTCTTGTTAAGACCGTTAGCCGCGTGGGGCCCTGGGTTCAATCCCCAATATTATTAAATGTTTCTCAGATTATTCTGAGCACGCATTACATTGTCCGGGATTGGAATGTGCCCGAAGTGGCCATAGGCTGGCCACCTATGACATCATGGGCCTCAGTACCTTGGCTAATCATGGGTGTTCTAGTATATCTACTGGACTAACGAGTTGTGGATGTACTAGCACACCTCTGCCTACCTCTTCGGGGATAATAGGCGTGAAGGTACTTACTTACTTAATTATACACTATATTTTTTATGATAACAGCTACAGCGGGCAGAGCCGGGCCATATAAAAGTAAAATTAAAGAACTGTAACTTAAGTCATCCTTTTCGATACGGAATAATATAATATCTCAATGATTAAGTTGTAATTACTATGTATAGTCATAGGGCAATGCTTCTAAGAGATACTATGCAGATAATATAATTTATTTTATAATATATATTATTATTATGGCGCTGCAAATTCATTCATATTCTCTCCCTCTCTCTCTATCTCTATCTCTCTAACCGACGTCAGACAACTTCTGGGAATAGGCCTCTCCTAAATTAAATAGAGAAAACTTATATTTATGTTTTATTGCCTGCTTTGTTGACCTATTAAAATTGATATTTCACTTGCGATTTTTTTTTTGTATCAAAATAATATAAATGCACATTTTAAACGAAACTAATTGTAATTCTTCACGACAGACGTGAAGGCCAGCGTAAAATTATATCTCTATCCTGTATTGGTTAAGATGTAAATCAATATATAAATGTAATCGTGACGATAATTACCTCTGAACCGAGCGACCTCTACAGGGCTCCCACACATCAATGAGCTGTAGATCATTGCTGAGAGTGTAGCACAGCCCTTGACCAAATTGTGACTCTCCGGATTTACGAATGTATCTGTAATATAGAAAATTTATAGTAAATATTATTACACGAGACGTGATTTTGTTTTCTCTCTATACTGGCTAGGATAATGATTAAGAAATTGTTAACATTTAATTTAAGTTTAATTGTAATACTTCAAAATGTTTAAAATGTTGCTGGATATTTTTAGTGGGGAGTGATTCGTTTAAATTTGGAACTATCGAATTAATATTTTCATTTGAAGATCAATTGTAAGTTCTTTCTTGAAATCCTCATATGCATAATATGATATTATTTCGGTTTTACAGTAGGATAAGATCACAGATGTTCCTCATTTACGACAACTGTAAGGCATATTTTTTCTTCTTTTTCAGGAGGGCCTTAATAAGTACTACGAGTACTAACTCCGAGGCCTGCCAGAATAGCGATCATATTTTTGCTGTGTCTTGTTGCTGTTTCTCAAATCCAAAGCCAGTTTAGATAGTAATAGTTTTATTAACTTTAAATATAATAAAAGGTATGTGTACCTGTGAGCACAAACAACTGCTTTCTTTCCAACGCCTTGACTCCGAACAGAAACGCCGAGCCATTGACCATTCTTGATCTCATTAGACTGTGGCCCGGTGAGGTTAGACGAATCCAAAGCTAAACATATTCCACATACATTAGCTGTGCAGTAATATCATCCGTCGCATATAAAATCATCTATATGTGACGAAGACGCAAAATAAAATCGTAAGCATATTTTGAGGCGTATAATAGCAAGATTAATCACAAAAGTTTATTATTCATAAGATAATAGCCCAATAACATAACAGCCCAAAAAAATATTGATCCAAATTTGTAAAACCCATTCGCTTTAAACTTTATTAAAGAAATGACAATGGTGAAGCACCAAAAGGTAATGAACTCTTGGTACGGGAAAACCCAAAACAAACCAACTTCGTGGATTTTGGTAAATGCAAAGCATTGCAACCAGGCGTGAATGATGCAAATAAAAATATCAAAAACATGTGGCAAATAAATCTTGCTCATAACACAGACATCGTGCGAATATCGTCGAGTAGCATATCGCAATGGTAAAAATAAATACATGCAGAATGTCATTAAACACTTTTTTGCGTCTTACAATTTCTTGTTTTTAAAAACCTGACGTGATACGGTAATAATTTCTCGTGAGGAACGGCGAAAGTTTATGTGTGGTCTCGGGTTAATATTCGTTATTGAAAACTACGTTGTTAATTTTAAGTTGCTATTGGCCGACACGTTAATTCACCAAGGCACCAATTAATATCGTTGAGTAAAGAGGAGTTTGAATGTTAACTATTATACCTACACTTAGTTAATCGGCCCAGCTTTGTTCTATTATATTGAAGCGTTATTGTTATAAACCAGATGTACATTGGTTTTTGCTGATTATTTTCTTTCCGGTCTTTTCAGAATCGAAGTTAATTTTGTTACTTTGTCAATAATTATCGACTTACTTTTAACTAAAGGAAAGTAATGTCGAAATCCTTTTTAACATCGATCTTTGAAATGTCTGCTTACTACGTATCGAAAGAGAGTGTAACGTCTGGTCCTACGCCAAGGCTTATGACGTTTGTGTCAGATTTTATTATATTGATTGTTGCGTAAAATATTTCCCAAAACAAAGTGTTAAGACTACTCCGTATTTATTTATAAAAAAAAGTCCAAGCACTAACTATAGTAACGGAAAGTAGCGACAGCGACTATGTTGACTATGTTGAGCCAACTAAAAATAATGATGCAACTGAACATTTTTATAAAAAAGTCCAAGCACTAACTATAGTAACGGAAAGTAGCGACAGTGACTATGTTGACTATGTTGAGCCAACTAAAAATAATGATGCAACTGAACATTTTTATTCATGTAATCATAAAATTACAATTAATGAAATATTTTATATACAGACTATGCGGCTCAATTGTTCAACTACTAACTATAGTAACAGAAAGTAGCGACAGCGACTATGTTGACTATGTTGAGCCAACTAAAAATAATGATGAAACTGAACATTTTTATAAAAAAGTCCAAGCACTGACTATAGTAACAGAAAGTAGCGACAGCGACTATGTTGACTATGTTGAGCCAACTAAAAATAATAATGCAACTGAACATTTTTATTCATGTAATCATAAAATTACAATTAATGAAATATTTTATATACAGACTATGCGGCTCAATTGTTCAAGTAGTAAAGCTTTTGATCGGGTGCTTTGGCAAGCAGTTAGTGCTTATTCATTTAACTTGTACTTAGGATACATTTTCAGAACAGGGATCAGAATTTAATTATTCTAATTCTTCCAATGTTTTAATGAAAAACATTTTAGATACTGTTCAATAAAAATCATGTAAATATGAAAATTCTTCAAATGAGTAAAAACTTGTGTCGCGATATTTTACTCTAAGTCTGTCATTGTGATATATCCAAAGTACAAAGCTTAAAGATTATTTCGATGTTGGTAATATGTGAAATAAGATGCAAGTTAGTGAATATTCATGCTCGTAGTCTGTATAAGAACATAGCTGGAACTCAGCAGTCGGCACAGCAGTTGGCTATTAGTATAATTAAGAACAGCGATTAGTGATTATTAGTCAAGGAGCAAATTAATCAATAGTTATAAAGGATGTTGAGACCACAGCTCACTTACTCGTATTTATCTTGCCGTACTTCGCTGTTTGGGGCACCACCGACAAAAGATAATATTTTATTAAATGTTACAATGATTTACACCTATTATATCGTTAGATATTTACTCTGTTCCGGCATGTATGCTACTCATTATCTATATTTCTTTTTCCGGACCTGGATTTATGTTGTGCACGCGAAGAGCAGCCCTATACAGCTTCATCCGACTGCTAATTGTCTATGGCTTTTATGTATTACTGTGGCTGTAAAATTTACCTGTGTTCTTCCGATAACTACATATTCTAAAGTCTATGTAGTCGTGTATATCTAACTACCCTCATTACAATAAAAATAAAACTACGAGTGACTGTACAGTTGGCGAGCAAATAGTGGTGTTAACACGATGATATGATACGGAGAACTTTTTTCCGTTTCTACTAAAGTTCTAACCTTTGTCATTTCAGATCGAAATTTATTCTCTCTGTTTATTCTAAAGTTTCAGTACACAAGTGACATATATTCTGGCAAACTACATTAGTGTTGTGTTCTATGTACAAATTTCAATTTATATTATGGCTTTAAATTAATCTAGTACAATATCTAAACTAGTATATAATCTTATATAGGTAATAAATATATTAATTTCCTAAGTACATCTACGATTATTTTACTTAATATAACAAAACTATTATAACGGATAATACATAACAGTTTATTTAAATATTTTAAAAAATGTCTTCGATCCCGTTATCTTAAAGCAATCGTGGTATCCTTCCATTACTGCTGTAAGATGACGGAAACTTTGTGAATGTAAAATATTTATACATATACCGCGATTCGGAGCTGGTTTCACATGTTACAATTAAAGTGACTGGTAGATATTAGATGCTTTACACACACATACACATACGATACATAGCCGTAATCGGTTAAACGATACTTCACTCATTTATATTTAGTTTACTTTCCAATGAACGTTAAATATAGCCTGCTAAACCAGGCTTCAGCATATTAAAGAATAACTATAGCTTTTTAATGTAGTCAGACTGATAGCGAAATTAATCGATTGATTTTTTATAGTAAAGGGGGACGAACGAGCAATCGGCTACCAATGATGGGCGTCCGCATAATTACTATGCCGATGCGTGGCCCTTCTTTTCTCCTCCCACAGAATGGTCCACCGGCTACACCGGCTCGACACCGAAAATGTCATTTTACGCCAGTAACATGTGAGCGAGAGATACCTCGTCGGTCGTGCTGGCCCTTTTCCGTAACATTGCACCTCTTACTAAATACTATGATGTGTCTATTCATGTTTCCGTCAAGTTCGAGAAGTTAACACAAGTTGTATGCGTACGTACTCGTTTTGCCGTCGGTAACTATTTGCTCGCAGTCCCGAGGGGAGGCGGTCAGCCGACACTTCCACAGTGCCCCCGACTTCGTCGTGTTCGGCTGTAAATTCTGACCCAGCGGTGCGCCAACAAGCAACCTGGAAATAAGCAAATAATACATTACAAATCTACGTGTCATACATGTGTTAATGACAACGGCAATATCATAAACACAAACCTCATTGATCGTTATCAACATGGTCAGCCGGACGACGTCCCATAGCTCACGGTCACGAGCCACTGGCACATAGCGGTTCCTCGCCATCTTAACCATGCCGTCAGTCCACCGGGTAATAGGCCGTCAACACTCAGTCTTCCGGTGTGGGGTCGCCACTCAAGAATCTTTTTATGTACTAACAACTGCAGTTTGTAATTTTGTTTCATATGCCTTTATATTAAACTCTATTGTAAACAAAATTACAAGCAGAAATTAATATATATATATATATATATATAAAGTTGTTATATATATGTGTTCGTATGTTTGGTAAAATATGAGACACTACATCAAGAGAGAAAGAGAAGAAGAGACACTACATCTTTGATCTTACCGATGTTGCTGCTTCAATACAGTTGGGCCACGACCGAGTACATCTCGCTCACATACCGGCATAAAGTGACAGCTGTGCTGACGCATTTTGTGCGGCTTGTGAGTTTACGATAGCCCATTTGAGGGGAGGAAGAAAGGACAAGACGTGAACATAACATATATGAGGGTATATGTGGACGCTAGTTTATCAAAACGCTCTGTCCGTTATTTGCCGCCTTAAACATACTATAAAGATACTATCCGATAAGCAATATAAGTATCCGGTCCGGGATGGACGCGAGTAGCATATCGGTCGTCTTAGCATTCATTGAGAGAGACCTATATCCAGCAGTGGGCCGATGAGGACTTATAATGATGGTGATAATGATGAAGCAATGTAAATGATAAAAGAAATGAAAAATGGCTTATGGTTTATATACTTTTTTACATCAATACATAAATCATTGAAAGTGTTCAATATTCTGTCGCTCATACTCCATAGCACGATATTTTTATCAGATAAGCGATATAATGCCTACTTCGTATACTTGCTTTATAAATAAATCATAAAAATTTAATTTTAAATGTTATCTTCATGTAAAGACCGTAAAAGTTTTAAGTTATTGTCATTTAAATACCATAAAAACGACATGTCGCTATTAAAAGATAGATTAATTGCTCCAAGAGTCGGCTAGGCTTGTAACCATGTATCACATCGTATCGAATCGATTTCGGGAGCACGCGTCCGATTATTCGATACTGGATATCGTATAATCGAGGCATCCTAATTCAATTTTGATATTGGTTACGGTACACGCTTGTAGCCGCCTACTGTATTTCTGTTATTTAAATAACCATAAATCTCACTCGATACATATTCGATTAATTTAATTAAATAATCGAACAATTTAAATTTCGGATGCGTTCAATTTTACGAGGCACGTACATAAAATTCTTTATCTGTGGCTATCGCTATCACAGTTCTATTGTTTATGATCTTCACATTTTGACACCCACATAGGTTATTGAACTCCTTTGTCCATAAAAGACGAATGTAATAATTGTGACTATTGTTTAATAATATTGCAACACTCACATTTATTCTATAAATTAACAGTTTTATAATTTACAAGCATAGCGCCGGGTCTTACCCTCGTTTTATCAAGTCTTCCTATATAAATGGACTATTCAACACAATTTTTTTTTTCAGTTCGGGCCAATATTTGATGAGATTAGCAGGTTCAAACAAACAACAACTGTTCTGCTTTGTATTATTAATATAGATAGATAGTGGTTGTATTATTAATATAGATAGATAGTGGTTGTATTATTAATATAGATAGATAGTGGTTGTATTCGCGTGAACGTGGGTGATGCTCTTAAGCCGCACGAGGCAATCGGTCAAACCCTCATGATCAATTTATTTTACAAAGGGTTCATTAAGAATAACGGCGCTGGCAGGCTGGCGGTGTGGCAGCGCGGCACCCACATGCGAAACAATCGATTTGCCTTTATGTGCTCAATTATATTATATTACTGCCACAAATGCATTTCATATTATTAATGTTCCGTGATTAGCTGGATTGGTATAATCATCTAAGTAAATTATACTTATAAGATTTTCCCCTTTACTTTAAAGTACCTAACAGCATCGTTAGACAAATTTGTTTAAGAAATGCCTGGTGAAGGTGGTCATGTCTAATGTTTAAGGCAACGAACACACGAGGCGGTTTTCACCCGAGACCGACGCGGTCGCGGGCTCGTCATTTCTGTAGGATGCAAATATATGTGTGAAAAATTAAAATACATTTCACGCCGCGTTTCACATTCTTTTTTTTTTTTGTGTGTAGAGCGGTTGTTGACGGAAGTGTCCAGTGCAGCTTCATCGTCGAATTGACGCACGTTTTTAGCGCACCTTGTGCGCGGTTATATGCGGCGGTCAATCGCAGCCGCGGCGGTTTCCGCGTTGCGGCTATCCGGACTTCAACGGATCGTTAACCGGCTCGTGAGTTTTCAAAGACCACAAACCGCCAACGCAGCGGACGCGGAAGAAATCGCTCCGCGAGTTCTTGGGCTGAGTCAGTTGAAGTATCTACATACAACACAACCAAGGACCACTGGTTACTTTAATTTTCCTCTATATTCTATGGGGTATAATAAGATAATATTATTCTCATAAACATAAAAATAAATATTTTTAAGTCGGATTCAAAGGAAGAACACTTAATCAATTAGGTTGGAAGAAAATATAATTCTAGAGATCATTTAGTGTAGCGGCGTGAATTACATTACATTACTAAAACTTATTTCTTTACACACGTTTGACTTGGGGGCAAGCTGGTGAATGCGTTGTGGAGACGAGGCCAACGCAAGTTGAAAGGTGATATAAATTATTGAAGACAGAAAGAGTTACGTTTTGTACATTCTCTCATCCTCTCATAGCCAGTGCATGAAATAAAGTTAGTATTGAGTTTTACTTCAGTCTAAAGCGCTCTAGTATTACTTTGAATATACACGGGATCCTCCATCGCTAAATTCAATAACTGTAACATAAAGCGATAAATTTATTAAAATTATTTGGTAAAATGCCATTTGCGAAATGGCGCTTGTCTATCGCTTATGATATGCCAACGCAAACAGATAGCCTGTTGGTAAGAAATTCAATCGTTCCATTAGTGAAATGCTAACATTATCCTAAGGCGCTCCTATGTGTATTCGTATCCTTGATAACGCCTCGCCCCGGTGATAAATTCAAAGTGACATTTGGTTCCTGACGTTCGTCGATACTATCTGAATCGCAATACCATTTAGATAAGTTTGACAATAGAAATTGGTTACGCTCAACTTCTGTTGATAAACAAAAGGCACCGCAAGGAAGCTCTTTGTATCATAGATGAAGTTTGTAAATGTTACATTTACTCCCTTAAAAAGAACGAGATAGCCCCCCCAATAATACTTACAAAATTGTTGTTTGTAAATTTTACACTTACTTAGTTCAAAAATACTAGATATCAAAGCATGTATGCCCAATAATTCCCACAGAATTATTGTGTTCTGTGTTCAAATACGTCATTTGAAATTAGACATAAGAAATCTTTTTTTAAATAGCAGCAATAAGCAGCTTCATAATTCCCACTGTTGTATTCAAATCTTAATTAAACTAAAGCTTGTTGTGAAGTTGCTAAAATGAAATCTAGGACGTAAATCTAGCCATGCTGTCGTGTTTCGTGCAGTCTGTGAGCAGCTGGTAGCCCATTGGAGGGAAGGAAGGCAACGCATCCACATGCACACAATAATTCGTACCTATATCTATGGGGGTGTTTGAACGTTTTTGGCTGAGTGGACATTTGCCGTTAAATTAAAATTTTACATAGATTTATCTTTATATATTATATAAACTATAAAGTTATATATTACATAAACTATAAAGTTTAGCCTCCTATAGCCTATATATAGGAGGAATACCATAAAAATAACAAATCGCTGACTAGTGATAAATCTATGTCAAATTTTATAAAACCACTCCTAATGAATCCTATACACAACCTTTAAAATATAGCTTTATTTAAAAAGATCTGACCATTTAAACAGCGAATATATCTTCACTTTGTTAAGATTGAGCGGTTCAATACATTCGGAGCAAATAAAGCAGGGGCAAGTGATATATTGGATGAACTATTAGATTAAACTAATTGAAGAGATCAAAGAGCTCGTCGGGATAAAGGACGGGGAATGACTTCACGTACAGAATGTGTGCACACTGCGCGTAGTTAAATACGCACGAGTCACATATGAATTGAAACATGGAAAATTTAAACACTCTATTGAAGAAGTTTTTTTTTATTATTTATATGTAATGGCATTTTGTACGTAGTACTTAATTCTTGTTCTACCTAACTTCTGATAAACATTGTATACACTCTACACATAGCTTTTGCGTTGTATGATCTTCTAACGAATATTGTACAGAATCGACATACTAACAAGAAAAATGAAAAAAAAAAAACTTTGAAGGCAGATATTTAAAAATGAATACATGCTATTACTGTTTAAATGCATACCGAATGGCTTAAGGCTTATGACTTATGAGTAAATATTATTGTAGGCAGTTACGAGTGGCAACTGGCACCGACGCACGGTGGCTGTCGCCGCCGGTGGTCCACCGCGAATACCGCGGCCTCATCGCTCCATTGTCCAAGCTTTATTACCCACTCCCCACATATGGTAGCGCTTTAGTACCACTCGAGGGTTGGGAATGTTAAAGTGAAATTCGCTGGCGTTCTTTTTAAATATCTTTCAAAGAATTTTCCTTGGAAGAATAAAAAAGTTACGTTGATTATATTTAGAAAAATTCGATGACATACAGACGGACAGCCTTTAGGTACTGTTTTATATACAAGAAGATGAAGATTCTCAGTTTTAGCGCAATTCTGTCTAATTTCAAATGACGTATTTGAAAACTGATTTATTGCTTATAGTTGAACACTTTGCCATATACCACCCGAAAATTGGCTACCTCCGGGATGGTACATTATTGGACGAAATTGTAAATATGTTCTGCAATAAAAAAGGTCACAGTATAAGTTTCATTGAAATTATGTTGTTCGTGATTATAATAGAGAGAGAGACGAACTTCTTAGCATTCCATGGATTCACCGTGCGGGTGCCGGGTCCACCGTGTGGCAGAAGGAGTAAGCCCCAGTAGCCCCGGGACTTGTGATTCCGGGTGTAAGTTTAAGAGGCCTCTTTGTGATGATTCAACACTCACCTTCACTACTCAGGTTTACCCCCCCCCCTACCTAGCCAAATTTCATAGGAGCCTGCTAATGCAGCTTTAGATACCCGTTCTAAGGTAGAACTTACTGTAGTTCTCGACAGGCCAAGGTCTTTTAGTAGGTTCTAGAGAGATTTTGCTGGTATACCTCTCGCTCCCACTTCTACCGCGTATAAATTAACCGCATAGTCATTTTTGGTTATTCCATTTATTAGAGCGTAGTATTTATTTGTTTTTATTGTGTGGTCTTTAGGTATGTTTGTTTCCCACGGTACCGTTAGTTCTATTAGGATGATATGATTATTTTTTCGGGTGAAAAGGAATATATCTGGTCTAGAAACACCAGCATCCTCTGGAATTTTATAGTGCTTTTCATACGTGTCCATCAAGATGATCCAATCCGGTGCAGGCCCTAGGATTGAGAAGGGCTTATTACTCATGGAGTGTTCAGATGAGCCAGCTTTTACAAAGCGAATTTCTCTTCTGTTTGTAGTCAATCCTTTTTATGCTCTAGCTACCGAGAGACTTACAGCTTCACGTAATGTAAATACATTCGACGTGAGTAATGAATCTAGAAGCACCTTACACCGCACCAATAAACGCCTGGCTGTACCTATTGCCTCACCACAAGTATAGCAAGATTTTTCAGAAGCTTTTCCCCAGCTTACTAAGTTACTCTGATCTGGGAGGGTCATTTGGAAGGCATTTAGTTAGAATTTCAGTAAGACGGGTGACCAGTCATATAATAGGGTCCGCCACTTCAAAGCTAATGGGATGCAAAACTCGCCAATGGTTAACCACTCACTATGCATTTCCAGGTTCATTGCGCGCACTCTGTAATTGTCATTTTCGTCTTGCTGTAGAAAAGATTTTATTATATCTCGATCTTCCCCTGTCTTTCTCGAACCCAACCCGACTCTGTTTGCTTGAGCACTTTGTATATTAATGGTATTAATGTAAAAAAATAATTTTCATTTCTCATTCGTATGTGTGCGTAGGAGGTACGCAGGTTTGAGGTCTATCTTAAAGTGTTACCAACATGGTAACTGGAGTAAGTGTATGTGCGATGAAGCGTTACGCCGGTGTTATCCACGATTAACAGTTTTAGATGTATACTACTGTAATGAAGTTGAAGAGTTTGTTTGTTTGTTTAACGCGCTAACCTCTGGAAGTACCTACAAATTGGATTTGAAACAATATTTTTGTGTATGCGAGTTACATTCACGAGTAAGTCTGTAGGCTTCATATTATGACGCTACGGCCAAAAAGACCGTAGCTATGCGACGTGGGGGGCTGCTAGTTTGCCATACTTATTCATACCACGTGCAAAAATCGTTTCTTAAGGAATGAAAAAGTGTGTGTTTACTTATTTACATGCGTTAAAAGTGCTTCTTAGAGGAAACAAGGAAAAAAACTAAAATATTGACTGTAACTAACTAGGTTTTTCGTGACGGTGCGCGCGCGCATCGAGAAAAAATACTCCCATCGTTCATCCGTGACGCGCCAAAGGAAGTATAACTTCGGAATCCTGAAATTGGGTACCACTGCAAAAATTATCTACGCTGCCATTGATTGTTTGTGCAACAAAATATTCGTACACGGGTGTTATAATGAAGAGGGCACTGCGTATCATAAACTTTCATTGAAGTCCAGGGCTTCACGGAATTTTAATTACGCGTAAACATTCACAGAGACGCCTTTGATGCTCGAGCCGTTTACAAATATGGCATGTACGTTAATTGAGAGATTTTCTCTGCAAACCCGTGTTTAATTACTGTGTTTAATTTTGCTCACGTCGCGGGATTTACGCAGAGTGTTGATTGAAAGGTGTCTTTGTAGGTGACAAGGTCGTATCGTCGAGACCTACGATTTCTACTAATATTAAAAACGAGAATGTTTTTGTGTTTGTATTTCGCTGACACAAAAACTGTTGACCGGATATTGATGCCTAAGTTTACGCGAATGTTAGTCATAACAATAAGGCTACTTTTACGGATTTTATCGCGGTTCATTTAATTATTTATGTAGCCCGACGTTTCAGAAGCTTTACAGCAACCACCCGTGACGATGGTTGCTCTGAAGCTTCTGAATCGTTGGGCTACATAAATAATTAAATAAACCGCGATAAAATCCGTAAAAGTAATTTTATTACATTGACCGGATTTTGATTATCGATAATCCGATATGAAAAAATATTTCAGTGTTAAACCATTGAAGCTATAGTATAACATTTGACTTCAATGGCCTAACACTGAAATATTTGAATATAAATAAAACAAATGATAACATAATGACAACACGTCACACCACGTTAGCCTAGCCCTGTGCTGAGTGCCGTAAGGTCTTGTGTTACTAGACAACGGAAATATATTTAACACCGTTTTTTAATTTTATGAAATTATTTTAGAATTTTATTATACAAATACACATAATACACAGATTAACTTCCATGGCTTGAGCGGGATTCGAACCAGGGCTAACAAGAAATGATGGTACAACTAATAGAATAGGACGACGGGGCGTTGCCAATTATTAATATGCCTTGGGCGTACCCAAGAGAGCAGTAGCTCTCGTTGATAATAAAGCGCTTACTTAATGCGACATATGCGCAGCAAAGCATAACGTTACGCTTGGTACTAATGTTTCTTCTTCTTCGTATTGCATATACGCATCTTAAATCGTTTATATACTAATATAATAAAGCCGAGTTTGTTTGTTTGAACACGCTAATCTCTGCTACAAATTTTTGATTCTGTTTTTTTTTCCGGAGGAACCTCCTACCATTGGCGACGCTATTGCCAATGCCCCTACAGTTCACCGAACTAGCGAACAAATTATTGGAAGAAATATTTTTGTGTGTAATACCTAATTATGTGTGGAAAGAGACTGTAGAGGCCTTTGCCCAATAGTATGACACACAAGACTATTAATAATAACAACAACATCAACATTCATGAGGCATGTAACCTTTATAGGTTATATACCATTAATAGAGATATAATTGGAACCGCGGGGGCTCAGGCGCTGCTAGTATAGAAGTAAGTACTTATTGTTTAAACTATAAAGGTGTGAAGGAAAGATTAAGCGCCCTTTTGTATTGTAAGCAATACAAAAGGGCGTTTAATCTAAACTACATAATTTTACAACCATAACGCGTGGACTGATAATTGTGTTAGCCGTGCACGGTACATTCGCTTACAAACAGCTTGCAGTTTGCTAGCAAAGTGTGGTGCTTATAGATTTTGCGTAACTTAATTTATTCAGGTTCAGATACGACGATTCCACTGTGTACAGCTATTTACATAACTTTAAACATCATCATTCTCAGATTTTAATCGGTTCTGCTGGGCACAGGAAATTTATCTCTTATACAGTCTTTCAATCAACGCCAAACATGGACCACGTACATGACCAGCTGGAAATAGATAACGATGTCTATAACAACTCTTTTAACGTCATATATATTATGATGCTGTAGATACGGTACTCAATAAAATAGTACATCGTATTTCTCTTCTCTACGACCTACGACAAAATGTTAAGTTTAAATAAAAATTGTCTATGATAACATTAAATAAGACGACCGGTCAATTGTGAGTCTGACTTGCACAGGACTCCGTATCGACGGATGGCATGAGCGTAACTACTTAAGTTGACATACTTAAATTTTTATTATAGTATAC